>OY726518.1:2618486-2978790 GCA_963383655.1 Bathymodiolus septemdierum
CTCCACTCGTACACATACAGGAAGGCATGTCCCTCCACTCGTACACATTATACAGGTAGGCATGCCCCTTCACTCATACACATTATACAGGTAGGCATGTCCCTCCACTCATACACATTATACAGGTAGGCATGTCCCTCCACTCGTACACATTATACAGGTAGGCATGACCCTGCACTCGTACACATTATACAGGTAGGCATGTCCCTCCACTCGTACACATTATACAGGGAAGCATGTCCCTCCACTCGTACACATTATACAGGTAGGCATGTCCCTCCACTCGTACACATTATACAGGTAGGCATGGCCCTCCACTCGTACACATTATACAGGTAGGCATGGCCCTCCACTCGTACACATTATACAGGTAGGCATGTCCCTCCACTCGTACACATTATACAGGTAGGCATGTCCCTCCACTCTTACACATACAGGTAGGCATGTCCCTCCACTCGTACACATTATACAGGTAGGCATGTCCCTCCACTCATACACATTATACAGGTAGGCATGTCCCTCCACTCTTACACATTATACAGGTAGGCATGTCCCTCCACTCATACACATTATACAGGTAGACATGCCCCTCCACTCATACACATTATACAGGTAGACATGCCCCTCCACTCGTACACATTATACAGGTAGGCATGTCCCTCCAGTCGTACACATTATACAGGTAGGCATGTCCCTCCACTCGTACACATTATACAGGTAGGCATGTCCCTCCACTCATACACATTATACAGGTAGGCATGTCCCTCCACTCTTACACATTATACAGGTAGGCATGTCCCTCCACTCATACACATTATACAGGTAGACATGCCCCTCCACTCGTACACATTATACAGGTAGGCATGTCCCTCCACTCGTACACATTATACAGGTAGGCATGTCCCTCCACTCGTACACATTATACAGGTAGGCATGTCCCTCCAGTCGTACACATTATACAGGTAGGCATGTCCCTCCACTCGTACACATTATACAGGTAGGCATGCCCCTCCACTCGTGCACATTATACAGGTAAGCATGTCCCTACACTCGTACACATTATACAGGTAGGCATGGCCCCTCCACTCGTACACATTATACAGGTAGGCATGTCCCTCCACTCATACACATTATACAGGTAGGCATGTCCCTCCACTCATACACATTATACAGGTAGGCATGTCACTCCACTCGTACACATACAGGAAGGCATGTCCCTCCACTCGTACACATTATACAGGTAGGCATGCCCCTTCACTCATACACATTATACAGGTAGGCATGTCCCTCCACTCATACACATTATACAGGTAGGCATGTCCCTCCACTCGTACACATTATACAGGTAGGCATGACCCTGCACTCGTACACATTATACAGGTAGGCATGTCCCTCCACTCGTACACATTATACAGGGAAGCATGTCCCTCCACTCGTACACATTATACAGGTAGGCATGTCCATCCACTCGTACACATTATACAGGTAGGCATGGCCCTCCACTCGTACACATTATACAGGTAGGCATGGCCCTCCACTCGTACACATTATACAGGTAGGCATGTCCCTCCACTCGTACACATTATACAGGTAGGCATGTCCCTCCACTCGTACACATTATACAGGTAGACATGTCCCTCTTCTCGTACACATACAGGAAGGCATGTCCCTCCACTCGTACACATTATACAGGTAGGCATGCCCCTTCACTCATACACATTATACAGGTAGGCATGTCCCTCCACTCATACACATTATACAGGTAGAAATGTCCCTCCACTCTTACACATTATACAGGTAGGCATGTCCCTCCACTCGTACACATTATACAGGTAGGCATGTCCCTCCACTCGTACACATTATACAGGTAGGCATGTCCCTCCACTCGTACACATTATACAGGTAGGCATGTCCCTCCAGTCGTACACATTATACAGGTAGGCATGTCCCTCCACTCGTACACATTATACAGGTAGGCATGCCCCTCCACTCGTGCACATTATACAGGTAAGCATGTCCCTACACTCGTACACATTATACAGGTAGGCATGGCCCCTCCACTCGTACACATTATACAGGTAGGCATGTCCCTCCACTCATACACATTATACAGGTAGGCATGTCCCTCCACTCATACACATTATACAGGTAGACATGTCCCTCCACTCGTACACATTATACAGGTAGACATGTCCCTCCACTGGTACACATTATACAGGTAGACATGTCCCTCCACTCGTACACATTATACAGGTAGGCATGTCCCTCCACACATACACATTATACAGGTAGGCATGTCCCTCCACTCATACACATTATACACATAGACATGTCCCTCCACTCATACACATTATACAGGTAGACATGTCCCTCCACTCATACACATTATACAGGTAGGCATGTCCCTCCACTCGTACACATTATACAGGTAGGCATGACCCTGCACTCGTACACATTATACAGGTAGGCATGTCCCTCCACTCGTACACATTATACAGGGAAGCATGTCCCTCCACTCGTACACATTATACAGGTAGGCATGTCCATCCACTCGTACACATTATACAGGTAGGCATGTCCCTCCACTCTTACACATTATACAGGTAGGCATGTCCCTCCACTCATACACATTATACAGGTAGGCATGTCCCTCCACTCATACACATTATACAGGTAGGCATGTCCCTCCACTCTTACACATTATACAGGTAGGCATGTCCCTCCACTCGTACACATTATACAGATAGGCATGTCCCTCCACTCGTACACATTATACAGGTAGGCATGTCCCTCCACTCATACACATTATACAGGTAGACATGTCCCTCCACTCGTACACATTATACAGGTAGACATGTCCCTCCACTGGTACACATTATACAGGTAGACATGTCCCTCCACTCGTACACATTATACAGGTAGGCATGTCCCTCCACACATACACATTATACAGGTAGGCATGTCCCTCCACTCATACACATTATACACATAGACATGTCCCTCCACTCATACACATTATACAGGTAGACATGTCCCTCCACTCATACACATTATACAGGTAGGCATGTCCCTCCACTCGTACACATTATACAGGTAGGCATGTCCCTCCACTCGTACACATTATACAGGTAGGCATGTCCCTCCACTCGTACACATTATACAGGTAGGCATGTCCCTCCAGTCGTACACATTATACAGGTAGGCATGTCCCTCCACTCGTACACATTATACAGGTAGGCATGCCCCTCCACTCGTGCACATTATACAGGTAAGCATGTCCCTACACTCGTACACATTATACAGGTAGGCATGGCCCCTCCACTCGTACACATTATACAGGTAGGCATGTCCCTCCACTCATACACATTATACAGGTAGGCATGTCCCTCCACTCATACACATTATACAGGTAGACATGTCCCTCCACTCGTACACATTATACAGGTAGACATGTCCCTCCACTGGTACACATTATACAGGTAGACATGTCCCTCCACTCGTACACATTATACAGGTAGGCATGTCCCTCCACACATACACATTATACAGGTAGGCATGTCCCTCCACTCATACACATTATACACATAGACATGTCCCTCCACTCATACACATTATACAGGTAGACATGTCCCTCCACTCATACACATTATACAGGTAGGCATGTCCCTCCACTCGTACACATTATACAGGTAGGCATGACCCTGCACTCGTACACATTATACAGGTAGGCATGTCCCTCCACTCGTACACATTATACAGGGAAGCATGTCCCTCCACTCGTACACATTATACAGGTAGGCATGTCCATCCACTCGTACACATTATACAGGTAGGCATGTCCCTCCACTCTTACACATTATACAGGTAGGCATGTCCCTCCACTCATACACATTATACAGGTAGGCATGTCCCTCCACTCATACACATTATACAGGTAGGCATGTCCCTCCACTCTTACACATTATACAGGTAGGCATGTCCCTCCACTCATACACATTATACAGGTAGGCATGTCCCTCCACTCATACACATTATACAGGTAGGCATGTCCCTCCACTCATACACATTATACAGGTAGGCATGTCCCTCCACTCATACACATTATACAGGTAGGCATGTCCCTCCACTCTTACACATTATACAGGTAGGCATGTCCCTCCACTCATACACATTATACAGGTAGACATGTCCCTCCACTCGTACACATTATACAGGTAGACATGTCCCTCCACTGGTACACATTATACAGGTAGGCATGTCCCTCCACTCGTACACATTATACAGGTAGGCATGCCCCTTCACTCATACACATTATACAGGTAGACATGTCCCTCCACTCGTACACATTATACAGGTAGGCATGTCCCTCCACTCTTACACATTATACAGGTAGGCATGTCCCTCCACTCATACACATTATACAGGTAGGCATGTCCATCCACTCGTACACATTATACAGGTAGGCATGTCCCTCCACTCATACACATTATACAGGTAGACATGCCCCTCCACTCTTACACATTATACAGGTAGGCATGTCCCTCCACTCATACACATTATACAGGTAGGCATGTCCCTCCACTCATACACATTATACAGGTAGACATGTCCCTCCACTCATACACATTATACAGGTAGGCATGTCCCTCCACTCTTACACATTATACAGGTAGGCATGTCCCTCCACTCGTACACATTATACAGGTAGGCATGTCCCTCCACTCGTACACATTATACAGGTAGGCATGTCCCTCCACTCGTACACATTATACAGGTAGGCATGTCCCTCCAGTCGTACACATTATACAGGTAGGCATGTCCCTCCACTCGTACACATTATACAGGTAGGCATGCCCCTCCACTCGTGCACATTATACAGGTAAGCATGTCCCTACACTCGTACACATTATACAGGTAGGCATGGCCCCTCCACTCGTACACATTATACAGGTAGGCATGTCCCTCCACTCATACACATTATACAGGTAGGCATGTCCCTCCACTCATACACATTATACAGGTAGACATGTCCCTCCACTCGTACACATTATGCAGGTAGACATGTCCCTCCACTGGTACACATTATACAGGTAGACATGTCCCTCCACTCGTACACATTATACAGGTAGGCATGTCCCTCCACACATACACATTATACAGGTAGGCATGTCCCTCCACTCATACACATTATACACATAGACATGTCCCTCCACTCATACACATTATACAGGTAGACATGTCCCTCCACTCGTACACATTATACAGGTAAGCATTTCCCTCCACTTGTACACATTATCCTACAGGTAGACATGTCCCTCCACTCGTACACATTATACAGGTAGTCATGCCCCTCCACTCGTACACATTATACAGGTAGACATGTCCCTCCACTCGTACACATACAGGTAGGCATGCCCCTCCACTCATACACATTATACAGGTAGACATGTCCCTCCACTCATACACATTATCCTACAGGTAGGCATGGCCCTCCACTGGTACACATTATACAGGTAGGCATGTCCCTCCACTCGTACACATTATACAGGTAGGCATGTCCCTCCACTCGTACACATTATACAGGTAGGCATGCCCCTCCACTGGTACACATTATACAGGTAGGCATGTCCCTCCACTCGTACACATTATACAGGTAGGCATGTCCCTCCACTCGTACACATTATACAGGTAGGCATGTCCCTCCACCCATACACATTATACAGGTAGGCATGTCCCTCCACTTGTACACATTATCCTACAGGTAGGCATGTCCCTCCACTCATACACATTATACAGGTAGGCATGTCCCTCCACTCATACACATTATACAGATAGGCATGCCCCTCCACTCGTACACATTATACAGATAGGCATGCCCCTCCACTCGTACACATATGTGCCTCCACTCATACACATTATACAGGTAGGCATGTCCATCCACTTGTACACATTATCCTACAGGTAGGCATGTCCCTCCACTCATACACATTATACAGATAGGCATGTCCCTCCACTCGTACACATACAGGTAGGCATGCCCCTCCACTCATGCACATTATACAGGTAGACATGTCCCTCCACTCATACACATTATACAGGTCGGCATGCCCCTCCACTGGTACACATTATACAGGTAGGCATGTCCCTCCACTCGTACACATTATACAGGTAGGCATGTCCCTCCACTCATACACATTATACAGGTAGGCATGTCACTCCACTCGTACACATACAGGAAGGCATGTCCCTCCACTCGTACACATTATACAGGTAGGCATGCCCCTTCACTCATACACATTATACAGGTAGGCATGTCCCTCCACTCATACACATTATACAGGTAGGCATGTCCCTCCACTCGTACACATTATACAGGTAGGCATGTCCCTACACTCGTACACATTATACAGGTAGGCATGGCCCTGCACTCGTACACATTATACAGGTAGGCATGTCCCTCCACTCGTACACATTATACAGGGAGGCATGTCCCTCCACTCGTACACATTATACAGGTAGGCATGTCCATCCACTCGTACACATTATACAGGTAGGCATGGCCCTCCAATCGTACACATTATACAGGTAGGCATGGCCCTCCACTGGTACACATTATACAGGTAGACATGTCCCTCCACTCGTACACATTATACAGGTAGGCATGTCCCTCCACACATACACATTATACAGGTAGGCATGTCCCTCCACTCTTACACATTATACAGGTAGGCATGTCCCTCCACTCATACACATTATACAGGTAGGCATGTCCCTCCACTCGTACACATTATACAGGAAGGCATGTCCCTCCACTCGTACACATACAGGTAGGAATGTCCCTCCACTCGTACACATTATACAGGTAGGCATGCCCCTCCACTCTTACATATTATACAGGTAGGCATGCCCCTCAACTTGTACACATTATACAGGTAGGCATGTCCCTCCACTCTACACATTATACAGGTAGGCATGTCCCTACACTCGTACACGTTATACAGGTAGTCATGCCCCTCCACTCGTACACATTATACAGGTAGACATGTCCCTCCACTCGTACACATACAGGTAGGCATGCCCCTCCACTCATACACATTATACAGGTAGACATGTCCCTCCACTCATACACATTATCCTACAGGTAGGCATGGCCCTCCACTGGTACACATTATACAGGTAGGCATGTCCCTCCACTCGTACACATTATACAGGTAGGCATGTCCCTCCACTCGTACACATTATACAGGTAGGCATGCCCCTCCACTGGTACACATTATACAGGTAGGCATGTCCCTCCACTCGTACACATTATACAGGTAGGCATGTCCCTCCACTCGTACACATTATACAGGTAGGCATGTCCCTCCACCCATACACATTATACAGGTAGGCATGTCCCTCCACTTGTACACATTATCCTACAGGTAGGCATGTCCCTCCACTCATACACATTATACAGGTAGGCATGTCCCTCCACTCATACACATTATACAGATAGGCATGCCCCTCCACTCGTACACATTATACAGATAGGCATGCCCCTCCACTCGTACACATATGTGCCTCCACTCATACACATTATACAGGTAGGCATGTCCATCCACTTGTACACATTATCCTACAGGTAGGCATGTCCCTCCACTCATACACATTATACAGATAGGCATGTCCCTCCACTCGTACACATACAGGTAGGCATGCCCCTCCACTCATGCACATTATACAGGTAGACATGTCCCTCCACTCATACACATTATACAGGTCGGCATGCCCCTCCACTGGTACACATTATACAGGTAGGCATGTCCCTCCACTCGTACACATTATACAGGTAGGCATGTCCCTCCACTCATACACATTATACAGGTAGGCATGTCACTCCACTCGTACACATACAGGAAGGCATGTCCCTCCACTCGTACACATTATACAGGTAGGCATGCCCCTTCACTCATACACATTATACAGGTAGGCATGTCCCTCCACTCATACACATTATACAGGTAGGCATGTCCCTCCACTCGTACACATTATACAGGTAGGCATGTCCCTACACTCGTACACATTATACAGGTAGGCATGGCCCTGCACTCGTACACATTATACAGGTAGGCATGTCCCTCCACTCGTACACATTATACAGGGAGGCATGTCCCTCCACTCGTACACATTATACAGGTAGGCATGTCCATCCACTCGTACACATTATACAGGTAGGCATGGCCCTCCAATCGTACACATTATACAGGTAGGCATGGCCCTCCACTGGTACACATTATACAGGTAGACATGTCCCTCCACTCGTACACATTATACAGGTAGGCATGTCCCTCCACACATACACATTATACAGGTAGGCATGTCCCTCCACTCTTACACATTATACAGGTAGGCATGTCCCTCCACTCATACACATTATACAGGTAGGCATGTCCCTCCACTCGTACACATTATACAGGAAGGCATGTCCCTCCACTCGTACACATACAGGTAGGAATGTCCCTCCACTCGTACACATTATACAGGTAGGCATGCCCCTCCACTCTTACATATTATACAGGTAGGCATGCCCCTCAACTTGTACACATTATACAGGTAGGCATGTCCCTCCACTCTACACATTATACAGGTAGGCATGTCCCTACACTCGTACACGTTATACAGGTAGGCATGGCCCTACACTCGTACACATTATACAGGTAGGCATGGCCCTCCACTCATACACATTATACAGGTAGGCATGTCCCTCCTCTCGTACACATTATACATGTAGGCATGTCCCTCCACTCATACACATTATACAGGTAGGCATGTCCCTACACTCGTACACGTTATACAGGTAGGCATGGCCCTACACTCGTACACATTATACAGGTAGGCATGGCCCTCCACTCATACACATTATACAGGTAGGCATGTCCCTCCTCTCGTACACATTATACATGTAGGCATGTCCCTCCACTCATACACATTATACAGGTAGGCATGTCACTCCACTCGTACACATACAGGAAGGCATGTCCCTCCACTCGTACACATTATACAGGTAGGCATGCCCCTTCACTCATACACATTATACAGGTAGGCATGTCCCTCCACTCATACACATTATACAGGTAGGCATGTCCCTCCACTCGTACACATTATACAGGTAGGCATGACCCTGCACTCGTACACATTATACAGGTAGGCATGTCCCTCCACTCGTACACATTATACAGGGAAGCATGTCCCTCCACTCGTACACATTATACAGGTAGGCATGTCCATCCACTCGTACACATTATACAGGTAGGCATGGCCCTCCACTCGTACACATTATACAGGTAGGCATGGCCCTCCACTCGTACACATTATACAGGTAGGCATGTCCCTCCACTCGTACACATTATACAGGTAGGCATGTCCCTCTTCTCGTACACATTATACAGGTAGACATGTCCCTCCACTCTTACACATTATACAGGTAGGCATGTCCCTCCACTCTTACACATTATACAGGTAGGCATGTCCCTCCACTCATACACATTATACAGGTAGGCATGTCCCTCCACTCGTACACATTATACAGGTAGACATGTCCCTCCACTCGTACACATACAGGTAGGAATGTCCCTCCACTCGTACACATTATACAGATAGGCAAGCCCCTCCACTCGTACACATTATACAGGTAGACATATCCCTCCACTCGTACACATTATACAGGTAGGCATGCCCCTCCACTCGTACACATTATACAGGTAGGCATGCCCCTCCATTCGTACACATTATACAGGTAGGCATGTCCCTCCACTCGTACACATACAGGTAGGCATGCCCCTCCACTCGTACACATTATACAGGTAGACATGTCCCTCCACTCTTACACATTATCCTACAGGTAGGCATGGCCCTCCACTCGTACACATACAGGTAGGCATGTCCCTCCACTCATACACATTATACAGGTAGGCATGCCCCTCCACTCGTACACATATGTGCCTCCACTCATACACATTATACAGGTAGGCATGTCCATCCACTTGTACACTCATACACATTATACAGATAGGCATGCTCCTCCACTCGTACACATTATACAGGTAGACATGTCCTTCCACTCGTACACATACAGGTAGGCATGCCCCTCCACTCATACACATTATACAGGTAGACATGTCCCTCCACTCGTACACATTATCCTACAGGTAGGCATGGCCCTCCACTCGTACACATTATACAGGTAGGCATGTCCCTCCACTCGTACACATACAGATAGGCAAGCCCCTCCACTCGTACACATTATACAGGTAGACATGTCCCTCCACTCATACACATTATGCAGGTAGGCATGTCCCTCCACTCGTACACATTATACAGATAGAGATGTCCCTCCACTCGTACACATTATACAGGTAGGCATGCCCCTCCAGTCGTACACATTATACAGGTAGGCATGTCCCTCCACTCGTACACATTATACAGGTAGGCATGCCCCTCCACTCGTGCACATTATACAGGTAGGCATGTCCCTACACTCGTACACATTATACAGGTAGGCATGGCCCCTCCACTCGTACACATTATACAGGTAGGCATGTCCCTCCACTCATACACATTATACAGGTAGGCATGTCCCTCCACTCATACACATTATACAGGTAGACATGTCCCTCCACTCGTACACATTATACAGGTAGACATGTCCCTCCACTGGTACACATTATACAGGTAGACATGTCCCTCCACTCGTACACATTATACAGGTAGGCATGTCCCTCCACACATACACATTATACAGGTAGGCATGCCCCTCCACTCATACACATTATGCACATAGACATGTCTCTCCACTCATACACATTATACAGGTAGGCATGTCCCTCCACTCATACACATTATACAGGTAAGCATGCCCCTCCACTCGTACACATTATACAGGTAGACATGTCCCTCCTCTCATACACATTATACAGGTAGGCATTTCCCTCCACTTCTACACATTATCCTACAGGTAGGCATGTCCCTCCACTCGTACACATTATACAGGTAGGCATGCCCCTCCACTCGTACACATTATACAGGTAGACATGTCCCTCCACTCGTACACATACACGTAGGCATGCCCCTCCACTCATACACATTATACAGGTAGACATGTCCCTCCACTCGTACACATTATCCTACAGGTAGGCATGGTCCTCCACTCATACACATTATACAGGTAGGCATGCCCCTCCACTCGTACACATTATACAGGTAGACATGTCCCTCCACTCGTACACATTATACAGGTAGGCATGTCCCTCCACTCGTACACATTATACAGATAGGCAAGCCCCTCCACTCGTACACATTATACAGGTAGACATGTCCCTCCACTCATACACATTATACAGGTAGGCATGTCCCTCCACTCGTACACATTATACAGATAGAGATGTCCCTCCACTCGTACACATTATACAGGTAGGCATGCCCCTCCACTCATACACATTATACACATAGACATGTCTCTCCACTCATACACATTATACAGGTAAGCATGCCCCTCCACTCGTACACATTATACAGGTAGGCATGTCCCTCCACTCATACACATTATACAGGTAGGCATTTCCCTCCACTTGTACACATTATCCTACAGGTAGGCATGTCCCTCCACTCGTACACATTATACAGGTAGGCATGCCCCTCCACTCGTACACATTATACAGGTAGACATGTCCCTCCACTCGTACACATACACGTAGGCATGCCCCTCCACTCGTACACATTATACAGGTAGACATGTCCCTCCACTCGTACACATTATCCTACAGGTAGGCATGGTCCTCCACTCATACACATTATACAGGTAGGCATGCCCCTCCACTCGTACACATTATACAGGTAGGCATGTCCCTCCACTCGTGCACATTATACAGGTAGACATGCCCCTCCACTCGTACACATTATACAGGTAGACATGTCCCTCCACTCGTACACATTATACAGGTAGGCATGCCCCTCCACTCGTACACATTATCCTACAGGTAGACATGTCCCTCCACTCTTACACATTATACAGGTAGGCATGTCCCTCCACTCGTACACATACAGGTAGGCATGCCCCTCCACTCATACACATTATACAGGTAGGCATGTCCCTCCACTCGTACACATTATACAGGTAGACATGTCCCTCCAATCGTACACATACAGGTAGGCATGTCCCTCCACTCGTACACATTATACAGGTGGTAGGCATGTCCCTCCACTCGTACACATACAGGTAGGCATGCCCCTCCATTCATACACATTATACAGGTAGGCATGTCCCTCCACTCGTACACATTATACAGGTAGACATGTCCCTCCACTCATACACATTATACAGATAGACATGTCCCTCCACTCATACACATTATACAGGTAGACATGTCCCTCCACTCGTACACATTATACAGGTAGGCATGTCCCTCCAGTCGTACACATTATACAGGTAGGCATGTCCCTCCACTCGTACACATTATACAGGTAGGCATGCCCCTCCACTCGTGCACATTATACAGGTAAGCATGTCCCTACACTCGTACACATTATACAGGTAGGCATGGCCCCTCCACTCGTACACATTATACAGGTAGGCATGTCCCTCCACTCATACACATTATACAGGTAGGCATGTCCCTCCACTCATACACATTATACAGGTAGACATGTCCCTCCACTCGTACACATTATACAGGTAGACATGTCCCTCCACTGGTACACATTATACAGGTAGACATGTCCCTCCACTCGTACACATTATACAGGTAGGCATGTCCCTCCACACATACACATTATACAGGTAGGCATGTCCCTCCACTCATACACATTATACACATAGACATGTCCCTCCACTCATACACATTATACAGGTAGACATGTCCCTCCACTCATACACATTATACAGGTAGGCATGTCCCTCCACTCGTACACATTATACAGGTAGGCATGACCCTGCACTCGTACACATTATACAGGTAGGCATGTCCCTCCACTCGTACACATTATACAGGGAAGCATGTCCCTCCACTCGTACACATTATACAGGTAGGCATGTCCATCCACTCGTACACATTATACAGGTAGGCATGTCCCTCCACTCTTACACATTATACAGGTAGGCATGTCCCTCCACTCATACACATTATACAGGTAGGCATGTCCCTCCACTCATACACATTATACAGGTAGGCATGTCCCTCCACTCTTACACATTATACAGGTAGGCATGTCCCTCCACTCGTACACATTATACAGGTAGACATGTCCCTCCAATCGTACACATACAGGTAGGCATGTCCCTCCACTCGTACACATTATACAGGTGGTAGGCATGTCCCTCCACTCGTACACATACAGGTAGGCATGCCCCTCCATTCATACACATTATACAGGTAGGCATGTCCCTCCACTCGTACACATTATACAGGTAGACATGTCCCTCCACTCATACACATTATACAGATAGACATGTCCCTCCACTCATACACATTATACAGGTAGACATGTCCCTCCACTCGTACACATTATACAGGTAGGCATGTCCCTCCAGTCGTACACATTATACAGGTAGGCATGTCCCTCCACTCGTACACATTATACAGGTAGGCATGCCCCTCCACTCGTGCACATTATACAGGTAAGCATGTCCCTACACTCGTACACATTATACAGGTAGGCATGGCCCCTCCACTCGTACACATTATACAGGTAGGCATGTCCCTCCACTCATACACATTATACAGGTAGGCATGTCCCTCCACTCATACACATTATACAGGTAGACATGTCCCTCCACTCGTACACATTATACAGGTAGACATGTCCCTCCACTGGTACACATTATACAGGTAGACATGTCCCTCCACTCGTACACATTATACAGGTAGGCATGTCCCTCCACACATACACATTATACAGGTAGGCATGTCCCTCCACTCATACACATTATACACATAGACATGTCCCTCCACTCATACACATTATACAGGTAGACATGTCCCTCCACTCATACACATTATACAGGTAGGCATGTCCCTCCACTCGTACACATTATACAGGTAGGCATGACCCTGCACTCGTACACATTATACAGGTAGGCATGTCCCTCCACTCGTACACATTATACAGGGAAGCATGTCCCTCCACTCGTACACATTATACAGGTAGGCATGTCCATCCACTCGTACACATTATACAGGTAGGCATGTCCCTCCACTCTTACACATTATACAGGTAGGCATGTCCCTCCACTCATACACATTATACAGGTAGGCATGTCCCTCCACTCATACACATTATACAGGTAGGCATGTCCCTCCACTCTTACACATTATACAGGTAGGCATGTCCCTCCACTCATACACATTATACAGGTAGACATGTCCCTCCACTCGTACACATTATACAGGTAGACATGTCCCTCCACTGGTACACATTATACAGGTAGGCATGTCCCTCCACTCGTACACATTATACAGGTAGGCATGCCCCTTCACTCATACACATTATACAGGTAGACATGTCCCTCCACTCGTACACATTATACAGGTAGGCATGTCCCTCCACTCTTACACATTATACAGGTAGGCATGTCCCTCCACTCATACACATTATACAGGTAGGCATGTCCATCCACTCGTACACATTATACAGGTAGGCATGTCCCTCCACTCATACACATTATACAGGTAGACATGCCCCTCCACTCTTACACATTATACAGGTAGGCATGTCCCTCCACTCATACACATTATACAGGTAGGCATGTCCCTCCACTCATACACATTATACAGGTAGACATGTCCCTCCACTCATACACATTATACAGGTAGGCATGTCCCTCCACTCTTACACATTATACAGGTAGGCATGTCCCTCCACTCGTACACATTATACAGGTAGGCATGTCCCTCCACTCGTACACATTATACAGGTAGGCATGTCCCTCCACTCGTACACATTATACAGGTAGGCATGTCCCTCCAGTCGTACACATTATACAGGTAGGCATGTCCCTCCACTCGTACACATTATACAGGTAGGCATGCCCCTCCACTCGTGCACATTATACAGGTAAGCATGTCCCTACACTCGTACACATTATACAGGTAGGCATGGCCCCTCCACTCGTACACATTATACAGGTAGGCATGTCCCTCCACTCATACACATTATACAGGTAGGCATGTCCCTCCACTCATACACATTATACAGGTAGACATGTCCCTCCACTCGTACACATTATGCAGGTAGACATGTCCCTCCACTGGTACACATTATACAGGTAGACATGTCCCTCCACTCGTACACATTATACAGGTAGGCATGTCCCTCCACACATACACATTATACAGGTAGGCATGTCCCTCCACTCATACACATTATACACATAGACATGTCCCTCCACTCATACACATTATACAGGTAGACATGTCCCTCCACTCGTACACATTATACAGGTAAGCATTTCCCTCCACTTGTACACATTATCCTACAGGTAGACATGTCCCTCCACTCGTACACATTATACAGGTAGTCATGCCCCTCCACTCGTACACATTATACAGGTAGACATGTCCCTCCACTCGTACACATACAGGTAGGCATGCCCCTCCACTCATACACATTATACAGGTAGACATGTCCCTCCACTCATACACATTATCCTACAGGTAGGCATGGCCCTCCACTGGTACACATTATACAGGTAGGCATGTCCCTCCACTCGTACACATTATACAGGTAGGCATGTCCCTCCACTCGTACACATTATACAGGTAGGCATGCCCCTCCACTGGTACACATTATACAGGTAGGCATGTCCCTCCACTCGTACACATTATACAGGTAGGCATGTCCCTCCACTCGTACACATTATACAGGTAGGCATGTCCCTCCACCCATACACATTATACAGGTAGGCATGTCCCTCCACTTGTACACATTATCCTACAGGTAGGCATGTCCCTCCACTCATACACATTATACAGGTAGGCATGTCCCTCCACTCATACACATTATACAGATAGGCATGCCCCTCCACTCGTACACATTATACAGATAGGCATGCCCCTCCACTCGTACACATATGTGCCTCCACTCATACACATTATACAGGTAGGCATGTCCATCCACTTGTACACATTATCCTACAGGTAGGCATGTCCCTCCACTCATACACATTATACAGATAGGCATGTCCCTCCACTCGTACACATACAGGTAGGCATGCCCCTCCACTCATGCACATTATACAGGTAGACATGTCCCTCCACTCATACACATTATACAGGTCGGCATGCCCCTCCACTGGTACACATTATACAGGTAGGCATGTCCCTCCACTCGTACACATTATACAGGTAGGCATGTCCCTCCACTCATACACATTATACAGGTAGGCATGTCACTCCACTCGTACACATACAGGAAGGCATGTCCCTCCACTCGTACACATTATACAGGTAGGCATGCCCCTTCACTCATACACATTATACAGGTAGGCATGTCCCTCCACTCATACACATTATACAGGTAGGCATGTCCCTCCACTCGTACACATTATACAGGTAGGCATGTCCCTACACTCGTACACATTATACAGGTAGGCATGGCCCTGCACTCGTACACATTATACAGGTAGGCATGTCCCTCCACTCGTACACATTATACAGGGAGGCATGTCCCTCCACTCGTACACATTATACAGGTAGGCATGTCCATCCACTCGTACACATTATACAGGTAGGCATGGCCCTCCAATCGTACACATTATACAGGTAGGCATGGCCCTCCACTGGTACACATTATACAGGTAGACATGTCCCTCCACTCGTACACATTATACAGGTAGGCATGTCCCTCCACACATACACATTATACAGGTAGGCATGTCCCTCCACTCTTACACATTATACAGGTAGGCATGTCCCTCCACTCATACACATTATACAGGTAGGCATGTCCCTCCACTCGTACACATTATACAGGAAGGCATGTCCCTCCACTCGTACACATACAGGTAGGAATGTCCCTCCACTCGTACACATTATACAGGTAGGCATGCCCCTCCACTCTTACATATTATACAGGTAGGCATGCCCCTCAACTTGTACACATTATACAGGTAGGCATGTCCCTCCACTCTACACATTATACAGGTAGGCATGTCCCTACACTCGTACACGTTATACAGGTAGGCATGGCCCTACACTCGTACACATTATACAGGTAGGCATGGCCCTCCACTCATACACATTATACAGGTAGGCATGTCCCTCCTCTCGTACACATTATACATGTAGGCATGTCCCTCCACTCATACACATTATACAGGTAGGCATGTCCCTACACTCGTACACGTTATACAGGTAGGCATGGCCCTACACTCGTACACATTATACAGGTAGGCATGGCCCTCCACTCATACACATTATACAGGTAGGCATGTCCCTCCTCTCGTACACATTATACATGTAGGCATGTCCCTCCACTCATACACATTATACAGGTAGGCATGTCACTCCACTCGTACACATACAGGAAGGCATGTCCCTCCACTCGTACACATTATACAGGTAGGCATGCCCCTTCACTCATACACATTATACAGGTAGGCATGTCCCTCCACTCATACACATTATACAGGTAGGCATGTCCCTCCACTCGTACACATTATACAGGTAGGCATGACCCTGCACTCGTACACATTATACAGGTAGGCATGTCCCTCCACTCGTACACATTATACAGGGAAGCATGTCCCTCCACTCGTACACATTATACAGGTAGGCATGTCCCTCCACTCGTACACATTATACAGGTAGGCATGGCCCTCCACTCGTACACATTATACAGGTAGGCATGTCCCTCCACTCGTACACATTATACAGGTAGGCATGTCCCTCTTCTCGTACACATTATACAGGTAGACATGTCCCTCCACTCTTACACATTATACAGGTAGGCATGTCCCTCCACTCTTACACATTATACAGGTAGGCATGTCCCTCCTCTCGTACACATTATACATGTAGGCATGTCCCTCCACTCATACACATTATACAGGTAGGCATGTCACTCCACTCGTACACATACAGGAAGGCATGTCCCTCCACTCGTACACATTATACAGGTAGGCATGCCCCTTCACTCATACACATTATACAGGTAGGCATGTCCCTCCACTCATACACATTATACAGGTAGGCATGTCCCTCCACTCGTACACATTATACAGGTAGGCATGACCCTGCACTCGTACACATTATACAGGTAGGCATGTCCCTCCACTCGTACACATTATACAGGGAAGCATGTCCCTCCACTCGTACACATTATACAGGTAGGCATGTCCCTCCACTCGTACACATTATACAGGTAGGCATGGCCCTCCACTCGTACACATTATACAGGTAGGCATGTCCCTCCACTCGTACACATTATACAGGTAGGCATGTCCCTCTTCTCGTACACATTATACAGGTAGACATGTCCCTCCACTCTTACACATTATACAGGTAGGCATGTCCCTCCACTCTTACACATTATACAGGTAGGCATGTCCCTCCACTCATACACATTATACAGGTAGGCATGTCCCTCCACTCGTACACATTATACAGGTAGGCATGTCCCTCCACTCGTACACATACAGGTAGGAATGTCCCTCCACTCGTACACATTATACAGATAGGCAAGCCCCTCCACTCGTACACATTATACAGGTAGACATATCCCTCCACTCGTACACATTATACAGGTAGGCATGCCCCTCCACTCGTACACATTATACAGGTAGGCATGCCCCTCCATTCGTACACATTATACAGGTAGGCATGTCCCTCCACTCGTACACATACAGGTAGGCATGCCCCTCCACTCGTACACATTATACAGGTAGACATGTCCCTCCACTCTTACACATTATCCTACAGGTAGGCATGGCCCTCCACTCGTACACATACAGGTAGGCATGTCCCTCCACTCATACACATTATACAGGTAGGCATGCCCCTCCACTCGTACACATATGTGCCTCCACTCATACACATTATACAGGTAGGCATGTCCATCCACTTGTACACTCATACACATTATACAGATAGGCATGCTCCTCCACTCGTACACATTATACAGGTAGACATGTCCTTCCACTCGTACACATACAGGTAGGCATGCCCCTCCACTCATACACATTATACAGGTAGACATGTCCCTCCACTCGTACACATTATCCTACAGGTAGGCATGGCCCTCCACTCGTACACATTATACAGGTAGGCATGTCCCTCCACTCGTACACATACAGATAGGCAAGCCCCTCCACTCGTACACATTATACAGGTAGACATGTCCCTCCACTCATACACATTATGCAGGTAGGCATGTCCCTCCACTCGTACACATTATACAGATAGAGATGTCCCTCCACTCGTACACATTATACAGGTAGGCATGCCCCTCCAGTCGTACACATTATACAGGTAGGCATGTCCCTCCACTCGTACACATTATACAGGTAGGCATGCCCCTCCACTCGTGCACATTATACAGGTAGGCATGTCCCTACACTCGTACACATTATACAGGTAGGCATGGCCCCTCCACTCGTACACATTATACAGGTAGGCATGTCCCTCCACTCATACACATTATACAGGTAGGCATGTCCCTCCACTCATACACATTATACAGGTAGACATGTCCCTCCACTCGTACACATTATACAGGTAGACATGTCCCTCCACTGGTACACATTATACAGGTAGACATGTCCCTCCACTCGTACACATTATACAGGTAGGCATGTCCCTCCACACATACACATTATACAGGTAGGCATGCCCCTCCACTCATACACATTATGCACATAGACATGTCTCTCCACTCATACACATTATACAGGTAGGCATGTCCCTCCACTCATACACATTATACAGGTAAGCATGCCCCTCCACTCGTACACATTATACAGGTAGGCATGTCCCTCCACTCATACACATTATACAGGTAGGCATTTCCCTCCACTTCTACACATTATCCTACAGGTAGGCATGTCCCTCCACTCGTACACATTATACAGGTAGGCATGCCCCTCCACTCGTACACATTATACAGGTAGACATGTCCCTCCACTCGTACACATACACGTAGGCATGCCCCTCCACTCATACACATTATACAGGTAGACATGTCCCTCCACTCGTACACATTATCCTACAGGTAGGCATGGTCCTCCACTCATACACATTATACAGGTAGGCATGCCCCTCCACTCGTACACATTATACAGGTAGACATGTCCCTCCACTCGTACACATTATACAGGTAGGCATGTCCCTCCACTCGTACACATTATACAGATAGGCAAGCCCCTCCACTCGTACACATTATACAGGTAGACATGTCCCTCCACTCATACACATTATACAGGTAGGCATGTCCCTCCACTCGTACACATTATACAGATAGAGATGTCCCTCCACTCGTACACATTATACAGGTAGGCATGCCCCTCCACTCATACACATTATACACATAGACATGTCTCTCCACTCATACACATTATACAGGTAAGCATGCCCCTCCACTCGTACACATTATACAGGTAGGCATGTCCCTCCACTCATACACATTATACAGGTAGGCATTTCCCTCCACTTGTACACATTATCCTACAGGTAGGCATGTCCCTCCACTCGTACACATTATACAGGTAGGCATGCCCCTCCACTCGTACACATTATACAGGTAGACATGTCCCTCCACTCGTACACATACACGTAGGCATGCCCCTCCACTCGTACACATTATACAGGTAGACATGTCCCTCCACTCGTACACATTATCCTACAGGTAGGCATGGTCCTCCACTCATACACATTATACAGGTAGGCATGCCCCTCCACTCGTACACATTATACAGGTAGGCATGTCCCTCCACTCGTGCACATTATACAGGTAGACATGCCCCTCCACTCGTACACATTATACAGGTAGACATGTCCCTCCACTCGTACACATTATACAGGTAGGCATGCCCCTCCACTCGTACACATTATCCTACAGGTAGACATGTCCCTCCACTCTTACACATTATACAGGTAGGCATGTCCCTCCACTCGTACACATACAGGTAGGCATGCCCCTCCACTCATACACATTATACAGGTAGGCATGTCCCTCCACTCGTACACATTATACAGGTAGACATGTCCCTCCAATCGTACACATACAGGTAGGCATGTCCCTCCACTCGTACACATTATACAGGTGGTAGGCATGTCCCTCCACTCGTACACATACAGGTAGGCATGCCCCTCCATTCATACACATTATACAGGTAGGCATGTCCCTCCACTCGTACACATTATACAGGTAGACATGTCCCTCCACTCGTACACATTATACAGGTAGGCATATCCCTCCACTCGTACACATTATACAGGTAGGCATGTCCCTCCACTCGTACACATTATACAGGTAGGCATGGCCCTCCACTCGTACACATTGTCCTGATTCAGAGCTCCTTCTTCTTCTTCTTCCAAATACAGGATAGACTCGAAGGATCGAGTGAAATTATCCCGGCGTGGAGACTATCAATTTTGAATTTATAGATTGATAAAAATATATTTACATAATTACATATTTACAATTTAACAAGTGGAATTACATGAAGGCTGGAGGGAATTGTATACCCTCCAAACCAGACCTGAATCTGTCAAGGTCTGTAGCCTGTGCTACTGCTGCCGGGAGGTAGTTCCAACTTCTGATGGTGCTGGGGAAAAAGAATACTTATATATGTTTTTTGAAGTTGCAATTTGTTTATATTTATGTTCCCCTCTAGTACGTGTGTCACTTTTGTTTAAGCATGTGTTTGGGTCTATAGTCACTTGGTTATTAATGATCTTGTATAGCATGGTGACTCTGTTTTTGGCTCTTCGTTGACTCAGAGGCTCACAATTTAGTGTGTCTAGCATGTTTGTAACGCACCCTGGTTCTTTACTCCTGTAATTATTGTACACAAAACGTGCTGCTCTTTTTTGCACTTATTCTATGTCCTCAATCAGATCTTTGCTATGAGGATCCCAGCATGTTGATGCATATTCCAATGTGGGTCTTACCATTGTAGTGAAAGTGTGTTGTTTTACTTTCTGAGTGCACCCATGAATATTTCGCTTAATAAAACCTAGTGTTTTGTTGGCCTTGTTAGTGATGTTGTTGATGTGTGCTTTCCAAGTGAGATCTTTACTTATGGTAACGCCTAGGTATTTGCTTTCTTCAACAACTTCTAATATGTGATTGTGGATGGTATAATCTTGTTTGATGGTTTTGCGTTTTGTACCAGTTCTTATGACAAAACATTTATCTGCATTAAAAGCCATTTGCCATTTGCTTTCCCACTTTTGTAACATGTCAAGATCTTCCTGGAGTTTATTGGTATCTGATGTTGTATTTACCTCCCTATACAATAAACAATCGTCTGCAAAGAGTTTGGCTGAAGAGTGTAAGTTTTCAGGTAGGTCGTTTATGTAGACCAGGAATAATAATGGACCCAAGACTGTACCTGGGGGCACCCCTGAGTCAACTGTGGCTGTAGATGATTTGACCCCTTCTAAAAGTACAAGTTGTTTGCGGTCATGTAGGAATGAGTAGATCCATTGCAGTGTGTTGCTGCGAATGCCATAGTAGTTTAGCTTGTTTAACAGTCTTTTGTGCGGCACTTTATCAAAGGCCTTCGAGAAATCCAGTAGAATTATATCAATTTGTTTGTGATTTGCTGCCCTTTTGGTGATGTCATCAAGGGTCTCTAACAACTGGGTTTCGCAGGATCTTCTAGCTCTAGCTAATCAGTTATTTTTTTCTTCTTTTCCTTAATACTGCATGCTTAGCAGAGAAGCAAAAATGTGTCTTTGTTTTGACATGCCTCAATGGTATAATGAATGGCTAGCCAGTTGAATGGAAGACTTTATAAATAAAGGCACAGGCTACGAATACGACAGAAACGTATTCGTAGCCTGGGTTCTACAAGTACGACGGGCGGAAATTGTGACTAAATGATCAACTGGTTTCCGGACATGGACACCTATTTTACGGAAATTAATCACGTATTGCTAGCATCTAGAGGTTACGAATACGACGGATTTTTGTTTTCTTAAATATATTGTTTTTAGACATTTATTACTGTGATACTATAAAGTTTAAAGAAAAAAAATATACATAGATATTTATAATTGAAGAATTATCATATACAATTTAAAATTTCAAGTAAGACAATAGGACAATCAGGTTGTGGAATTCACTACCAAACCAGGTAGCTAATAGCCCAGACTTGGATGCTTTCAAGTCTGGCGCCCAATCATTCCTCTATTGTTAATATATTATGTTGTTTTTATCCTATAAAAAAAAATGAAGAAAAAATAATGTTTATTCATAAATGTATATATGTTATTCAAATTTTAGTTTCCCTAGCATGCCTTCTAAAAAATCTTCAACACATTGAAGTTTAGAAGTATCCTGTAGATGTAGATGTGAAATACAATGTAAGATACTTGTGTGCATTTGACTGCATTCCCTCTACCCACTCGGATCTGATAGGATGCCAGTTGTCATTGAAAAACCTTATAACAGACTCCAAATGTGTCTGCTTCAGCTCTTCATATATCTCAAAGTAACTTCCACGTTTTTATATTTGGACCCCGCACCAAGCTTCCTTGAGCTACTCTTATAAAGTTGGACGTAGTTATCCTGCTGGATTTTTTTTAGGGCACACTCTAAATCTGTAAAAGATTTATACTTTGCTCCAACACGGAGCGCACTACCATCGTCATCCATTTTGAAAATAATTAGTGTTGGGAAGTGTGAGTTGTACTCTGAGAATTACTCATACCAGTCAAATCTATGGGCCTAATCGTGTATTGTAAGACTAGTTTCTCAATGCATCAGATTGTATTGGAATACAAATATAAACTACAAACAGAAAATGATATAAAATATTCATAAATTGTCATTTAATGAAATAAAAAACAGTATATGTAAGAAAAACAAAAATCTGTCGTATTCGTAGCCTCTAGATTCTAGCAATACGTGATTAATTTCCGTAAAATAGGTGTCCATGTCCGGAAACAGGTTGGTCATTTAGTCACAACTTCCGCCCGTCGTACTTGTAAACCCCGGCTATGAATACGTTTCCGTCGTATTCGTAGCCTGTGCCATAAGTAAAATTGGCATTTGCTACTTGTCTGCTAAGTATCCTGCATTTAGGAGTAAAAACAGACCGATTGATTTGATGTCAGGATAGCGTGTCAAAATGGAGTGACATGTCTACCTTTTACTGGCTGATGTTTTCCATGGGAGACAGCTGCATGTGATGCCATCTTCTATGGGGGTGCTTGTCCAATAAAATGTTGATATTATGATGGAATAGGAATTAATTACAAACATCTTATCTATATTGCAAGCGGTGAGCACTAGGTCTAGGAATTGCTCAACTTTGACCAGAACACTCAGAGGGTATCTACTTTGAGTAATCTGCAATTGCAAAATTTTGTTGCAATTGCATGCACATTGAAGATGAGCACCAATTTGAATTTTGGAGACATTAGACGAGGATGACTACCACGAAATTCCACTGTATGTTACCCTTGTATTGTTACACTCCACATTAGAAGACTGAATTTCCCACACTTGTTAAAGAACATAATAATCTAAGCAACATTTGGTTCTATTTGGTTTTTTGATGACAATATTAAGGTGTGAAAAATTTATGGATACCAAGTGATGACAAACGTTCAGTCTCTGAGGAGCATGATGAAGGGTGGTAATCTACCATTTCTTGTTTAATGTATGAAGTAGTTGTTCTGTCTAGTGCCTCCTCTTATCATACACCAACCATATATTCTAAAGTCATTTCATTGCCTCCAATAAATAATATAATATATAATATACCAGAATTTGCAAAGCATCCTATCTAAAAAAATTACCCTAAGGCACTTTAAAAAGCCTTAAGACATTGTGTACATTGTTGTAGGTGAAATGAATGTTCTGGCAATCTGATGAAATTCAGATTTTTCATTTGGTCCCCTTTATAACAAATGTCATGGCCGAGATCTAAGGAAACCTCCATTATGGGTCAAATGTGAGTTGACCCCATGTATTATCCAATGAAAATGTTGATTGCAAGACTATGAGTGTTACTAAGCTGCTTTGTGTGCTATGAGAAATCTCATTGGTTGAAAAAGGTCATAACCGTATTAATCATATCATTATATATTCATGACATAGGGTCACTCCCATGCAATCGATGCCCATCACCACTGATATTGTGAGTTCGAATCCCACTCAGGGCAACGTGTACAACATTATGTTATTAAGTTTGTCAATGACTTGCTGCAAATCTGGTTTTCTCAGGGTCATCTGGTTTCCTCCACCAATAAAACTGAAATATTGTTGAAAGTAACGTTAAACACCATAATCAGAGGCTCCCAGGAGCCTGTAATCGCTCACCTGGATCAAAGCTGCTTTCAATAACAACGCAACTGCACTGTGGCGGCCATCTTGGCGGGAGAGCGCAACTGCCGGACACAATTTTGGAAGAGGAGCATCCAATGACTTTTCCATCAAAGTTTGGTTCTAATTGTGCTACTGGTTCCAGACAAGATGGTTTTTATGTGAATTTCCCATAGGGTTCTATGTTAAACTAAGTACAGCTGTGCAGCCATCTTGGTCAGAGGGCGGGACCACCAGACACAAATTTGGAAGAGGATCATCCAATGACTATTTTATCAAAGTTTGGTTGCAATTGAGCAACTGGTTCCAGACAAGAAGATTTTTATGTGAATTTCCCATAGGTTCCTATGTTAAACTAAGTTCGGCTGTGGGGGCCACATTTGTCGAAGGATCGAACTGCTCGACATATTTTTGGAAGAGAACCATCCAATGACTATTTCATCAACATTTAGTTCTTATTGAGCAAATGCCTGAATGGCTTCAAACAAGAAGATTTTTATGGGAATTTCCCATAGGATCCTATGTTAAATTAAGTTCGGCTGTGGCGGCCATCTTGGTCGGAGGTCTGAAATGTCAGACATAAATTTGGAAGGGAACCACCCAAGGATCATTTCAGCAAAGTTTGGTTGAGATTGGCTCAGTAGTTTCAGAGGAGAAGATTTTTTAAATTTCATCCCCCCTTTTTTCTATTTTGAGCTTGGCGGCCATCTTGGTTGGAAGTCGGGATCACCGGACACAAATTTGGAAGGGGGCCATCCAAGAATCATTTCAGCAAAGTTTGGTTGAGATTGGCTCAGTAGTTTCAGAGAAGAAGATTTTTTTTAAATTTCATCCCCCCTTTTTTCTAATTTGCATAATCGGTCAAAATCGGCAAAAGTTCAAAGTTCATAATAAATCCTGTAATAAATGTTAAAAAGCTCATCATTATGCTTATACAGTTCAAATTTGGGCACATTCTGGCTTAAAATAGAGCAGTTGTGGCCATTTGAAGAAATTTCTATTTTTAGTAACAGTGGCCATCTTGCATGGAGGGCGGGGTTGTCGGACACAATTATGAAAGGGACCCACCCAGGGACCATCCCTGCCAGGTTTGGTATAATTTGGTTCAGCGGTTTCAGAGGAGAAGATTTAAATGTGATCTTTTATCAAAATATGCCTAATTTACACAATCGGTATATATCGGCTGAAAGAAAAATTTCACAGAAAAACCCGGAATATATGTTAAACTACTTCTTGCCATGTAGCAGCAGTTAAAATTTGAGCTCATTTTGACTTACACTAAAGCAGCAATGGACAATTAAAATTTCATCCCCCCTTTTTCTATTTTGAGCTTGGCGGCCATCTTGGTTGGAAGTCGGGATCACCGGACACAATTTTGGAAGGTGCCATCCAAGAATCATTTCAGCAAAGTTTGGTTGAGATTGGCTCAGTAGTTTCAGAGAAGAAGATTTTGTTTTAATTTCATCCCCCTTTTTTCTAATTTGCATAATCGGTCAAAATCGACAAAAGTTCAAAGTTCATAAAAAATCCTGTAATACATGTTAAAAAGCTCATCATTATGCTTATGCAGTTCAAATTTGGGCACATTCTGGCTTAAAATAGAGCAGTTTTGGCCATTTGAAGAAATTTCTATTTTTGGTAACAGCAGCCATCTTGAATGGAGGGCGGGGCTGTCGGACACAATTTTGAAAGAGACCACCCCTGCCAGGTTTGGTTTAATTTGGTTCAGCGGTTTCAGAGGAGAAGATTTAAATGTGATCTTTTATTAAAATATGCCTAATTTGCATAATCGGTATATATCGGCTGAAAGAAAAATTTCACAGAAAAACCCGGAATATATGTTAAACTACTTCTTGCCATGTAGCTGCAGTTAAAATTTGAGCTCATTTTGACTTACACTAAAGCAGCAATGGACAATTAAAATTTCATTCCCCCTTTTTTATATTTTGAGCTTGGCGGCCATCTTGGTTGGAAGTCGGGATCACCGGACACAATTCTGGAAGGGGACCATTCCACCAAAGTTTGGTTGCAATTGGCCCAGTGGTTTGAGGAGAAGATTAAAATGTGAAATGTTGACAGACGGACGACAGAGGACGGGCGAAAAGTGATGACAATAGCTCACATGGCCTAAAGGCCAGGCGAGCTAAAAACCAAACCCATGTGATTTCGTTATGCGACTGTCTTGGCCATGATCATATAGTAGTTGGACTGTCGTGGCCACGATCGTATGGTAGTTTGGACTGTCATAGCCATGATCGTATGGTAGTTGGATTGTCGTGGCCATGATCGTATGGTAGTTGGATTGTCGTGGCCATGATCGTATGGTAGTTGGACTGTCGTGGCCACGATCGTATGGTAGTTTGGACTGTCATAGCCATGATCGTTTGGTAGTTTGGACTGTCATAGCCATGATCGTATGGTAGTTGGATTGTCGTGGCCATGATCGTATGGTAGTTGGATTGTCGTGGCCATGATCGTATGGTAGTTGGATTGTCGTGGCCATGATCGTATGGTAGTTGGATTGTCGTGGCCATGATCGTATGGTAGTTGGATTGTCGTGGCCATGATCGTATGGTAGTTGGACTGTCGTTGCCATGATCGTATGGTAGTTGGACTGTCGTGGCCATGATCGTATGGTAGTTGGATTGTCGTGGTCATGATCGTATGGTAGTTGGACTGTCATAGCCATGATCGTATGGTAGTTGGATTGTCGTTGCCATGATCGTATGGTAGTTGGACTGTCATAGCCATGATCGTATGGTAGTTGGACTGTCGTGGCCATGATCGTATGGTAGTTGGATTGTCGTTGCCATGATCGTATGGTAGTTGGACTGTCATAGCCATGATCGTATGGTAGTTGGACTGTCGTGGCCATGATCGTATGGTAGTTGGATTGTCGTTGCCATGATCGTATGGTAGTTGGATTGTCGTTGCCATGATCGTATGGTAGTTGGATTGTCGTGGCCATGATCGTATGGTAGTTGGACTGTCGTGGCCATGATCGTATGGTAGTTGGATTGTCGTGGCCATGATCGTATGGTAGTTGGACTGTCGTTGCCATGATCGTTTGGTAGTTTGGACTGTCATAGCCATGATCGTATGGTAGTTGGACTGTCGTGGCCATGATCGTATGGTAGTTGGATTGTCGTGGCCATGATCGTATGGTAGTTGGACTGTCGTTGCCATGATCGTATGGTAGTTTGGACTGTCATAGCCATGATCGTTTGGTAGTTTGGACTGTCATAGCCATGATCGTTTGGTAGTTTGGACTGTCATAGCCATGATCGTTTGGTAGTTTGGACTGTCATAGCCATGATCGTATGGTAGTTGGATTGTCGTGGCCATGATCGTATGGTAGTTGGATTGTCGTGGCCATGATCGTATGGTAGTTGGATTGTCGTGGCCATGATCGTATGGTAGTTGGACTGTCGTGGCCATGATCGTATGGTAGTTGGACTGTCATAGCCATGATCGTATGGTAGTTGGATTGTCGTGGCCATGATCGTATGGTAGTTGGATTGTCGTGGCCATGATCGTATGGTAGTTGGACTGTCGTAGCCATGATCGTTTGGTAGTTGGACTGTCATAGCCATGATCGTATGGTAGTTGGGACTGTCGTGGCCATGATCGTATGGTAGTTGGATTGTCGTGGCCATGATCGTATGGTAGTTGGATTGTCGTGGCCATGATCGTATGGTAGTTGGATTGTCGTGGCCATGATCGTATGGTAGTTGGACTGTCGTGGCCATGATCGTATGGTAGTTGGACTGTCATAGCCATGATCGTATGGTAGTTGGATTGTCGTGGCCATGATCGTATGGTAGTTGGACTGTCGTGGCCATGATCGTATGGTAGTTGGACTGTCATAGCCATGATCGTATGGTAGTTGGATTGTCGTGGCCATGATCGTATGGTAGTTGGATTGTCGTGGCCATGATCGTATGGTAGTTGGATTGTCATGGCCATGATCGTATGGTAGTTGGATTGTCGTGGCCATGATCGTATGGTAGTTGGATTGTCGTGGCCATGATCGTATGGTAGTTGGATTGTCGTGGCCATGATCGTATGGTAGTTGGATTGTCGTGGCCATGATCGTATGGTAGTTGGACTGTCGTTGCCATGATCGTATGGTAGTTGGACTGTCGTGGCCATGATCGTATGGTAGTTGGATTGTCGTGGTCATGATCGTATGGTAGTTGGACTGTCGTGGCCATGATCGTATGGTAGTTGGATTGTCGTTGCCATGATCGTATGGTAGTTGGATTGTCGTTGCCATGATCGTATGGTAGTTGGATTGTCGTGGCCATGATCGTATGGTAGTTGGACTGTCGTGGCCATGATCGTATGGTAGTTGGATTGTCGTGGCCATGATCGTATGGTAGTTGGACTGTCGTTGCCATGATCGTTTGGTAGTTTGGACTGTCATAGCCATGATCGTATGGTAGTTGGACTGTCGTGGCCATGATCGTATGGTAGTTGGATTGTCGTGGCCATGATCGTATGGTAGTTGGACTGTCGTTGCCATGATCGTATGGTAGTTTGGACTGTCATAGCCATGATCGTTTGGTAGTTTGGACTGTCATAGCCATGATCGTTTGGTAGTTTGGACTGTCATAGCCATGATCGTTTGGTAGTTTGGACTGTCATAGCCATGATCGTATGGTAGTTGGATTGTCGTGGCCATGATCGTATGGTAGTTGGATTGTCGTGGCCATGATCGTATGGTAGTTGGATTGTCGTGGCCATGATCGTATGGTAGTTGGACTGTCGTGGCCATGATCGTATGGTAGTTGGACTGTCATAGCCATGATCGTATGGTAGTTGGATTGTCGTGGCCATGATCGTATGGTAGTTGGATTGTCGTGGCCATGATCGTATGGTAGTTGGACTGTCGTAGCCATGATCGTTTGGTAGTTGGACTGTCATAGCCATGATCGTATGGTAGTTGGGACTGTCGTGGCCATGATCGTATGGTAGTTGGATTGTCGTGGCCATGATCGTATGGTAGTTGGATTGTCGTGGCCATGATCGTATGGTAGTTGGATTGTCGTGGCCATGATCGTATGGTAGTTGGACTGTCGTGGCCATGATCGTATGGTAGTTGGACTGTCATAGCATTGATCGTATGGTAGTTGGATTGTCGTGGCCATGATCGTATGGTAGTTGGACTGTCGTGGCCATGATCGTATGGTAGTTGGACTGTCATAGCCATGATCGTATGGTAGTTGGATTGTCGTGGCCATGATCGTATGGTAGTTGGACTGTCATAGCCATGATCGTATGGTAGTTGGACTGTCATAGCCATGATCGTATGGTAGTTAGATTGTCGTTGCCATGATCGTATGGTAGTTGGATTGTCGTGGCCATGATCGTATGGTAGTTGGATTGTCGTGGCCATGATCGTATGGTAGTTGGATTGTCGTGGCCATGATCGTATGGTAGTTGGACTGTCGTGGCCATGATCGTATGGTAGTTGGACTGTCATAGCCATGATCGTATGGTAGTTGGATTGTCGTGGCCATGATCGTATGGTAGTTGGATTGTCGTGGCCATGATCGTATGGTAGTTGGACTGTCGTAGCCATGATCGTTTGGTAGTTGGACTGTCATAGCCATGATCGTATGGTAGTTGGGACTGTCGTGGCCATGATCGTATGGTAGTTGGATTGTCGTGGCCATGATCGTATGGTAGTTGGACTGTCGTTGCCATGATCGTATGGTAGTTGGACTGTCATAGCCATGATCGTATGGTAGTTGGGACTGTCGTGGCCATGATCGTATGGTAGTTGGATTGTCGTGGCCATGATCGTATGGTAGTTGGACTGTCGTGGCCATGATCGTATGGTAGTTGGACTGTCGTGGTCATGATCGTATGGTAGTTGGATTGTCGTGGCCATGATCGTATGGTAGTTGGATTGTCGTGGCCATGATCGTATGGTAGTTGGACTGTCGTGGCCATGATCGTATGGTAGTTGGATTGTCGTGGCCATGATCGTATGGTAGTTGGATTGTCGTTGCCATGATCGTATGGTAGTTGGATTGTCGTGGCCATGATCGTATGGTAGTTGGACTGTCGTGGCCATGATCGTATGGTAGTTGGACTGTCGTAGCCATGATCGTATGGTAGTTGGATTGTCGTGGCCATGATCGTATGGTAGTTGGATTGTCGTGGCCATGATCGTATGGTAGTTGGATTGTCGTGGCCATGATCGTATGGTAGTTGGATTGTCGTGGCCATGATCGTATGGTAGTTGGATTGTCGTGGCCATGATCGTATGGTAGTTGGACTGTCGTGGTCATGATCGTATGGTAGTTGGATTGTCGTGGCCATGATCGTATGGTAGTTGGATTGTCGTTGCCATGATCGTATGGTAGTTGGATTGTCGTTGCCATGATCGTATGGTAGTTGGATTGTCGTGGCCATGATCGTATGGTAGTTGGATTGTCGTGGCCATGATCGTATGGTAGTTGGATTGTCGTGGCCATGATCGTATGGTAGTTGGATTGTCGTTGCCATGATCGTATGGTAGTTGGATTGTCGTGGCCATGATCGTATGGTAGTTGGATTGTCGTGGCCATGATCGTATGGTAGTTGGATTGTCGTGGCCATGATCGTATGGTAGTTGGATTGTCGTTGCCATGATCGTATGGTAGTTGGATTGTCGTGGCCATGATCGTATGGTAGTTGGACTGTCGTGGCCATGATCGTATGGTAGTTGGATTGTCGTGGCCATGATCGTATGGTAGTTGGACTGTCGTTGCCATGATCGTTTGGTAGTTTGGACTGTCATAGCCATGATCGTATGGTAGTTGGACTGTCGTGGCCATGATCGTATGGTAGTTGGATTGTCGTGGCCATGATCGTATGGTAGTTGGACTGTCGTTGCCATGATCGTATGGTAGTTTGGACTGTCATAGCCATGATCGTTTGGTAGTTTGGACTGTCATAGCCATGATCGTTTGGTAGTTTGGACTGTCATAGCCATGATCGTTTGGTAGTTTGGACTGTCATAGCCATGATCGTATGGTAGTTGGATTGTCGTGGCCATGATCGTATGGTAGTTGGATTGTCGTGGCCATGATCGTATGGTAGTTGGATTGTCGTGGCCATGATCGTATGGTAGTTGGACTGTCGTGGCCATGATCGTATGGTAGTTGGACTGTCATAGCCATGATCGTATGGTAGTTGGATTGTCGTGGCCATGATCGTATGGTAGTTGGATTGTCGTGGCCATGATCGTATGGTAGTTGGACTGTCGTAGCCATGATCGTTTGGTAGTTGGACTGTCATAGCCATGATCGTATGGTAGTTGGGACTGTCGTGGCCATGATCGTATGGTAGTTGGATTGTCGTGGCCATGATCGTATGGTAGTTGGATTGTCGTGGCCATGATCGTATGGTAGTTGGATTGTCGTGGCCATGATCGTATGGTAGTTGGACTGTCGTGGCCATGATCGTATGGTAGTTGGACTGTCATAGCCATGATCGTATGGTAGTTGGATTGTCGTGGCCATGATCGTATGGTAGTTGGACTGTCGTGGCCATGATCGTATGGTAGTTGGACTGTCGTGGCCATGATCGTATGGTAGTTGGGACTGTCGTGGCCATGATCGTATGGTAGTTGGATTGTCGTGGCCATGATCGTATGGTAGTTGGATTGTCGTGGCCATGATCGTATGGTAGTTGGATTGTCGTGGCCATGATCGTATGGTAGTTGGACTGTCGTGGCCATGATCGTATGGTAGTTGGACTGTCATAGCCATGATCGTATGGTAGTTGGATTGTCGTGGCCATGATCGTATGGTAGTTGGATTGTCGTGGCCATGATCGTATGGTAGTTGGATTGTCGTGGCCATGATCGTATGGTAGTTGGACTGTCGTGGCCATGATCGTATGGTAGTTGGACTGTCATAGCCATGATCGTATGGTAGTTGGATTGTCGTGGCCATGATCGTATGGTAGTTGGATTGTCGTGGCCATGATCGTATGGTAGTTGGATTGTCGTGGCCATGATCGTATGGTAGTTGGATTGTCGTGGCCATGATCGTATGGTAGTTGGACTGTCGTGGCCATGATCGTATGGTAGTTGGACTGTCATAGCCATGATCGTATGGTAGTTGGATTGTCGTGGCCATGATCGTATGGTAGTTGGATTGTCGTGGCCATGATCGTATGGTAGTTGGACTGTCGTAGCCATGATCGTTTGGTAGTTGGACTGTCATAGCCATGATCGTATGGTAGTTGGGACTGTCGTGGCCATGATCGTATGGTAGTTGGATTGTCGTGGCCATGATCGTATGGTAGTTGGACTGTCGTTGCCATGATCGTATGGTAGTTGGACTGTCATAGCCATGATCGTATGGTAGTTGGGACTGTCGTGGCCATGATCGTATGGTAGTTGGATTGTCGTGGCCATGATCGTATGGTAGTTGGACTGTCGTGGCCATGATCGTATGGTAGTTGGACTGTCGTGGTCATGATCGTATGGTAGTTGGATTGTCGTGGCCATGATCGTATGGTAGTTGGATTGTCGTGGCCATGATCGTATGGTAGTTGGATTGTCGTGGCCATGATCGTATGGTAGTTGGATTGTCGTGGCCATGATCGTATGGTAGTTGGACTGTCGTGGCCATGATCGTATGGTAGTTGGATTGTCGTGGCCATGATCGTATGGTAGTTGGATTGTCGTTGCCATGATCGTATGGTAGTTGGATTGTCGTGGCCATGATCGTATGGTAGTTGGACTGTCGTGGCCATGATCGTATGGTAGTTGGACTGTCGTAGCCATGATCGTATGGTAGTTGGATTGTCGTGGCCATGATCGTATGGTAGTTGGATTGTCGTGGCCATGATCGTATGGTAGTTGGATTGTCGTGGCCATGATCGTATGGTAGTTGGACTGTCGTTGCCATGATCGTATGGTAGTTGGACTGTCGTGGCCATGATCGTATGGTAGTTGGATTGTCGTGGTCATGATCGTATGGTAGTTGGACTGTCGTGGCCATGATCGTATGGTAGTTGGATTGTCGTGGCCATGATCGTATGGTAGTTGGACTGTCGTGGCCATGATCGTATGGTAGTTGGACTGTCATAGCCATGATCGTATGGTAGTTGGATTGTCGTGGCCATGATCGTATGGTAGTTGGACTGTCGTGGCCATGATCGTATGGTAGTTGGACTGTCGTGGCCATGATCGTATGGTAGTTGGATTGTCGTTGCCATGATCGTATGGTAGTTGGATTGTCGTGGCCATGATCGTATGGTAGTTGGACTGTCGTGGCCATGATCGTATGGTAGTTGGACTGTCGTAGCCATGATCGTATGGTAGTTGGATTGTCGTGGCCATGATCGTATGGTAGTTGGATTGTCGTGGCCATGATCGTATGGTAGTTGGATTGTCGTGGCCATGATCGTATGGTAGTTGGATTGTCGTGGCCATGATCGTATGGTAGTTGGATTGTCATGGCCATGATCGTATGGTAGTTGGACTGTCGTGGTCATGATCGTATGGTAGTTGGATTGTCGTGGCCATGATCGTATGGTAGTTGGATTGTCGTGGCCATGATCGTATGGTAGTTGGATTGTCGTGGCCATGATCGTATGGTAGTTGGACTGTCGTGGTCATGATCGTTTGGTAGTTGGATTGTCGTTGCCATGATCGTATGGTAGTTGGATTGTTGTGGCCATGATCGTATGGTAGTTGGATTGTCGTTGCCATGATCGTATGGTAGTTGGATTGTCGTGGCCATGATCGTATGGTAGTTGGACTGTCGTGGTCATGATCGTATGGTAGTTGGATTGTCGTTGCCATGATCGTATGGTAGTTGGATTGTCGTTGCCATGATCGTATGGTAGTTGGATTGTCGTGGCCATGATCATATGGTAGTTGGATTGTCGTGGCCATGATCGTATGGTAGTTGGATTGTCGTGGCCATGATCGTATGGTAGTTGGATTGTCGTTGCCATGATCGTATGGTAGTTGGATTGTTGTGGCCATGATCGTATGGTAGTTGGATTGTCGTTGCCATGATCGTATGGTAGTTGGATTGTCGTGGCCATGATCGTATGGTAGTTGGACTGTCGTGGTCATGATCGTATGGTAGTTGGACTGTCATAGCCATGATCGTATGGTAGTTGGATTGTCGTTGCCATGATCGTATGGTAGTTGGACTGTCGTGGCCATGATCGTATGGTAGTTGGATTGTCGTGGCCATGATCGTATGGTAGTTGGATTGTCGTTGCCATGATCGTATGGTAGTTGGATTGTCGTGGTCATGATCGTATGGTAGTTGGATTGTCGTGGCCATGATCGTATGGTAGTTGGATTGTCGTTGCCATGATCGTATGGTAGTTGGATTGTCGTGGCCATGATCGTATGGTAGTTGGACTGTCGTGGTCATGATCGTATGGTAGTTGGACTGTCATAGCCATGATCGTATGGTAGTTGGATTGTCGTTGCCATGATCGTATGGTAGTTGGACTGTCGTGGTCATGATCGTATGGTAGTTGGATTGTCGTGGCCATGATCGTATGGTAGTTGGATTGTCGTTGCCATGATCGTATGGTAGTTGGATTGTCGTGGTCATGATCGTATGGTAGTTGGACTGTCGTGGTCATGATCGTATGGTAGTTGGATTGTCGTGGCCATGATCGTATGGTAGTTGGATTGTCGTGGCCATGATCGTATGGTAGTTGGACTGTCGTAGCCATGATCGTTTGGTAGTTGGATTGTCGTTGCCATGATCGTATGGTAGTTGGATTGTCGTTGCCATGATCGTATGGTAGTTGGATTGTCGTGGCCATGATCGTATGGTAGTTGGATTGTCGTGGCCATGATCGTATGGTAGTTGGACTGTCATAGCCATGATCGTATGGTAGTTGGATTGTCGTGGCCATGATCGTATGGTAGTTGGACTGTCGTGGCCATGATCGTATGGTAGTTGGACTGTCATAGCCATGATCGTATGGTAGTTGGATTGTCGTGGCCATGATCGTATGGTAGTTGGACTGTCATAGCCATGATCGTATGGTAGTTGGATTGTCGTGGCCATGATCGTATGGTAGTTGGACTGTCATAGCCATGATCGTATGGTAGTTGGATTGTCATAGCCATGATCGTATGGTAGTTGGATTGTCGTTGCCATGATCGTATGGTAGTTGGATTGTCGTGGCCATGATCGTATGGTAGTTGGATTGTCGTGGCCATGATCGTATGGTAGTTGGATTGTCGTGGCCATGATCGTATGGTAGTTGGACTGTCGTGGCCATGATCGTATGGTAGTTGGACTGTCATAGCCATGATCGTATGGTAGTTGGATTGTCGTGGCCATGATCGTATGGTAGTTGGATTGTCGTGGCCATGATCGTATGGTAGTTGGACTGTCGTAGCCATGATCGTTTGGTAGTTGGACTGTCATAGCCATGATCGTATGGTAGTTGGGACTGTCGTGGCCATGATCGTATGGTAGTTGGATTGTCGTGGCCATGATCGTATGGTAGTTGGACTGTCGTTGCCATGATCGTATGGTAGTTGGACTGTCATAGCCATGATCGTATGGTAGTTGGGACTGTCGTGGCCATGATCGTATGGTAGTTGGATTGTCGTGGCCATGATCGTATGGTAGTTGGACTGTCGTGGCCATGATCGTATGGTAGTTGGACTGTCGTGGTCATGATCGTATGGTAGTTGGATTGTCGTGGCCATGATCGTATGGTAGTTGGATTGTCGTGGCCATGATCGTATGGTAGTTGGATTGTCGTGGCCATGATCGTATGGTAGTTGGATTGTCGTGGCCATGATCGTATGGTAGTTGGACTGTCGTGGCCATGATCGTATGGTAGTTGGATTGTCGTGGCCATGATCGTATGGTAGTTGGATTGTCGTTGCCATGATCGTATGGTAGTTGGATTGTCGTGGCCATGATCGTATGGTAGTTGGACTGTCGTGGCCATGATCGTATGGTAGTTGGACTGTCGTAGCCATGATCGTATGGTAGTTGGATTGTCGTGGCCATGATCGTATGGTAGTTGGATTGTCGTGGCCATGATCGTATGGTAGTTGGATTGTCGTGGCCATGATCGTATGGTAGTTGGACTGTCGTTGCCATGATCGTATGGTAGTTGGACTGTCGTGGCCATGATCGTATGGTAGTTGGATTGTCGTGGTCATGATCGTATGGTAGTTGGACTGTCGTGGCCATGATCGTATGGTAGTTGGATTGTCGTGGCCATGATCGTATGGTAGTTGGACTGTCGTGGCCATGATCGTATGGTAGTTGGACTGTCATAGCCATGATCGTATGGTAGTTGGATTGTCGTGGCCATGATCGTATGGTAGTTGGACTGTCGTGGCCATGATCGTATGGTAGTTGGACTGTCGTGGCCATGATCGTATGGTAGTTGGATTGTCGTTGCCATGATCGTATGGTAGTTGGATTGTCGTGGCCATGATCGTATGGTAGTTGGACTGTCGTGGCCATGATCGTATGGTAGTTGGACTGTCGTAGCCATGATCGTATGGTAGTTGGATTGTCGTGGCCATGATCGTATGGTAGTTGGATTGTCGTGGCCATGATCGTATGGTAGTTGGATTGTCGTGGCCATGATCGTATGGTAGTTGGATTGTCGTGGCCATGATCGTATGGTAGTTGGATTGTCATGGCCATGATCGTATGGTAGTTGGACTGTCGTGGTCATGATCGTATGGTAGTTGGATTGTCGTGGCCATGATCGTATGGTAGTTGGATTGTCGTGGCCATGATCGTATGGTAGTTGGATTGTCGTGGCCATGATCGTATGGTAGTTGGACTGTCGTGGTCATGATCGTTTGGTAGTTGGATTGTCGTTGCCATGATCGTATGGTAGTTGGATTGTTGTGGCCATGATCGTATGGTAGTTGGATTGTCGTTGCCATGATCGTATGGTAGTTGGATTGTCGTGGCCATGATCGTATGGTAGTTGGACTGTCGTGGTCATGATCGTATGGTAGTTGGATTGTCGTTGCCATGATCGTATGGTAGTTGGATTGTCGTTGCCATGATCGTATGGTAGTTGGATTGTCGTGGCCATGATCATATGGTAGTTGGATTGTCGTGGCCATGATCGTATGGTAGTTGGATTGTCGTGGCCATGATCGTATGGTAGTTGGATTGTCGTTGCCATGATCGTATGGTAGTTGGATTGTTGTGGCCATGATCGTATGGTAGTTGGATTGTCGTTGCCATGATCGTATGGTAGTTGGATTGTCGTGGCCATGATCGTATGGTAGTTGGACTGTCGTGGTCATGATCGTATGGTAGTTGGACTGTCATAGCCATGATCGTATGGTAGTTGGATTGTCGTTGCCATGATCGTATGGTAGTTGGACTGTCGTGGCCATGATCGTATGGTAGTTGGATTGTCGTGGCCATGATCGTATGGTAGTTGGATTGTCGTTGCCATGATCGTATGGTAGTTGGATTGTCGTGGTCATGATCGTATGGTAGTTGGATTGTCGTGGCCATGATCGTATGGTAGTTGGATTGTCGTTGCCATGATCGTATGGTAGTTGGATTGTCGTGGCCATGATCGTATGGTAGTTGGACTGTCGTGGTCATGATCGTATGGTAGTTGGACTGTCATAGCCATGATCGTATGGTAGTTGGATTGTCGTTGCCATGATCGTATGGTAGTTGGACTGTCGTGGTCATGATCGTATGGTAGTTGGATTGTCGTGGCCATGATCGTATGGTAGTTGGATTGTCGTTGCCATGATCGTATGGTAGTTGGATTGTCGTGGTCATGATCGTATGGTAGTTGGACTGTCGTGGTCATGATCGTATGGTAGTTGGATTGTCGTGGCCATGATCGTATGGTAGTTGGATTGTCGTGGCCATGATCGTATGGTAGTTGGACTGTCGTAGCCATGATCGTTTGGTAGTTGGATTGTCGTTGCCATGATCGTATGGTAGTTGGATTGTCGTTGCCATGATCGTATGGTAGTTGGATTGTCGTGGCCATGATCGTATGGTAGTTGGATTGTCGTGGCCATGATCGTATGGTAGTTGGATTGTCGTGGCCATGATCGTATGGTAGTTGGATTGTCGTTGCCATGATCGTATGGTAGTTGGATTGTCGTTGCCATGATCGTATGGTAGTTGGACTGTCATAGCCATGATCGTATGGTAGTTGGACTGTCATAGCCATGATCGTATGGTAGTTGGATTGTCGTGGCCATGATCGTATGGTAGTTGGATTGTCGTTGCCATGATCGTATGGTAGTTGGATTGTCGTGGCCATGATCGTATGGTAGTTGGATTGTCGTGGCCATGATCGTATGGTAGTTGGATTGTCGTGGCCATGATCGTATGGTAGTTGGATTGTCGTGGCCATGATCGTATGGTAGTTGGATTGTCGTTGCCATGATCGTATGGTAGTTGGATTGTCGTTGCCATGATCGTATGGTAGTTGGATTGTCGTGGCCATGATCGTATGGTAGTTGGATTGTCGTGGTCATGATCGTATGTTAGTTGGACTGTCGTGGCCATGATCGTATGGTAGTTTGGACTGTCATAGCCATGATCGTTTGGTAGTTTGGACTGTCATAGCCATGATCGTTTGGTAGTTTGGACTGTCATAGCCATGATCGTATGGTAGTTGGACTGTCGTGGCCATGATCGTATGGTAGTTGGACTGTCGTGGCCATGATCGTATGGTAGTTGGACTGTCGTGGCCATGATCGTATGGTAGTTGGATTGCCGTGGCCATGATCGTATGGTAGTTGGATTTTCGTTGCCATGATCGTATGGTAGTTGGATTGTCGTGGCCATGATCGTATGGTAGTTGGATTGTCGTGGCCATGATCGTATGGTAGTTGGATTGTCGTGGCCATGATCGTATGGTAGTTGGATTGTCGTGGCCATGATCGTATGGTAGTTGGATTGTCGTTGCCATGATCGTATGGTAGTTGGATTGTCGTGGCCATGATCGTATGGTAGTTGGATTGTCGTGGTCATGATCGTATGTTAGTTGGACTGTCGTGGCCATGATCGTATGGTAGTTTGGACTGTCATAGCCATGATCGTTTGGTAGTTTGGACTGTCATAGCCATGATCGTTTGGTAGTTTGGACTGTCATAGCCATGATCCTATGGTAGTTGGACTGTCGTGGCCATGATCGTATGGTAGTTGGACTGTCGTGGCCATGATCGTATGGTAGTTGGATTGTCGTGGCCATGATCGTATGGTAGTTGGATTGTCGTGGCCATGATCGTATGGTAGTTGGACTGTCGTGGCCATGATCGTATGGTAGTTGGACTGTCATAGCCATGATCGTATGGTAGTTGGATTGTCGTGGCCATGATCGTATGGTAGTTGGATTGTCGTGGCCATGATCGTATGGTAGTTGGACTGTCGTAGCCATGATCGTTTGGTAGTTGGACTGTCATAGCCATGATCGTATGGTAGTTGGGACTGTCGTGGCCATGATCGTATGGTAGTTGGATTGTCGTGGCCATGATCGTATGGTAGTTGGATTGTCGTGGCCATGATCGTATGGTAGTTGGATTGTCGTGGCCATGATCGTATGGTAGTTGGATTGTCGTGGCCATGATCGTATGGTAGTTGGACTGTCGTGGCCATGATCGTATGGTAGTTGGACTGTCATAGCCATGATCGTATGGTAGTTGGATTGTCGTTGCCATGATCGTATGGTAGTTGGACTGTCGTGGCCATGATCGTATGGTAGTTGGACTGTCATAGCCATGATCGTATGGTAGTTGGATTGTCGTGGCCATGATCGTATGGTAGTTGGACTGTCATAGCCATGATCGTATGGTAGTTGGACTGTCATAGCCATGATCGTATGGTAGTTGGATTGTCGTTGCCATGATCGTATGGTAGTTGGACTGTCGTGGCCATGATCGTATGGTAGTTGGACTGTCGTGGCCATGATCGTATGGTAGTTGGACTGTCATAGCCATGATCGTATGGTAGTTGGATTGTCGTGGCCATGATCGTATGGTAGTTGGACTGTCGTGGCCATGATCGTATGGTAGTTGGACTGTCATAGCCATGATCGTATGGTAGTTGGATTGTCGTTGCCATGATCGTATGGTAGTTGGACTGTCGTGGCCATGATCGTATGGTAGTTGGACTGTCATAGCCATGATCGTATGGTAGTTGGATTGTCGTGGCCATGATCGTATGGTAGTTGGACTGTCATAGCCATGATCGTATGGTAGTTGGACTGTCATAGCCATGATCGTATGGTAGTTGGATTGTCGTGGCCATGATCGTATGGTAGTTGGACTGTCGTGGCCATGATCGTATGGTAGTTGGACTGTCGTGGCCATGATCGTATGGTAGTTGGACTGTCATAGCCATGATCGTATGGTAGTTGGATTGTCGTGGCCATGATCGTATGGTAGTTGGATTGTCGTGGCCATGATCGTATGGTAGTTGGACTGTCGTGGCCATGATCGTATGGTAGTTGGACTGTCATAGCCATGATCGTATGGTAGTTGGATTGTCGTGGCCATGATCGTATGGTAGTTGGATTGTCGTGGCCATGATCGTATGGTAGTTGGACTGTCATAGCCATGATCGTATGGTAGTTGGGACTGTCGTGGCCATGATCGTATGGTAGTTGGATTGTCGTGGCCATGATCGTATGGTAGTTGGACTGTCGTTGCCATGATCGTATGGTAGTTGGACTGTCATAGCCATGATCGTATGGTAGTTGGGACTGTCGTGGCCATGATCGTATGGTAGTTGGATTGTCGTGGCCATGATCGTATGGTAGTTGGACTGTCGTGGCCATGATCGTATGGTAGTTGGACTGTCGTGGTCATGATCGTATGGTAGTTGGATTGTCGTGGCCATGATCGTATGGTAGTTGGATTGTCGTGGCCATGATCGTATGGTAGTTGGATTGTCGTGGCCATGATCGTATGGTAGTTGGATTGTCGTGGCCATGATCGTATGGTAGTTGGACTGTCGTGGCCATGATCGTATGGTAGTTGGATTGTCGTGGCCATGATCGTATGGTAGTTGGATTGTCGTTGCCATGATCGTATGGTAGTTGGATTGTCGTGGCCATGATCGTATGGTAGTTGGACTGTCGTGGCCATGATCGTATGGTAGTTGGACTGTCGTAGCCATGATCGTATGGTAGTTGGATTGTCGTGGCCATGATCGTATGGTAGTTGGATTGTCGTGGCCATGATCGTATGGTAGTTGGATTGTCGTGGCCATGATCGTATGGTAGTTGGATTGTCGTGGCCATGATCGTATGGTAGTTGGATTGTCGTGGCCATGATCGTATGGTAGTTGGACTGTCGTGGTCATGATCGTATGGTAGTTGGATTGTCGTGGCCATGATCGTATGGTAGTTGGATTGTCGTTGCCATGATCGTATGGTAGTTGGATTGTCGTTGCCATGATCGTATGGTAGTTGGATTGTCGTGGCCATGATCGTATGGTAGTTGGATTGTCGTTGCCATGATCGTATGGTAGTTGGATTGTCGTTGCCATGATCGTATGGTAGTTGGATTGTCGTTGCCATGATCGTATGGTAGTTGGATTGTCGTGGCCATGATCGTATGGTAGTTGGATTGTCGTGGCCATGATCGTATGGTAGTTGGATTGTCCTGGCCATGATCGTATGGTAGTTGGATTGTCGTGGCCATGATCGTATGGTAGTTGGACTGTCGTGGTCATGATCGTTTGGTAGTTGGATTGTCGTTGCCATGATCGTATGGTAGTTGGATTGTTGTGGCCATGATCGTATGGTAGTTGGATTGTCGTTGCCATGATCGTATGGTAGTTGGATTGTCGTTGCCATGATCGTATGGTAGTTGGATTGTCGTGGCCATGATCGTATGGTAGTTGGATTGTCGTGGCCATGATCGTATGGTAGTTGGATTGTCGTGGCCATGATCGTATGGTAGTTGGATTGTCGTGGCCATGATCGTATGGTAGTTGGATTGTCGTTGCCATGATCGTATGGTAGTTGGATTGTCGTGGCCATGATCGTATGGTAGTTGGACTGTCATAGCCATGATCGTATGGTAGTTGGACTGTCGTGGCCATGATCGTATGGTAGTTGGGACTGTCGTTGCCATGATCGTATGGTAGTTGGATTGTCGTGGCCATGATCGTATGGTAGTTGGACTGTCGTGGCCACGATCGTATGGTAGTTTGGACTGTCATAGCCATGATCGTTTGGTAGTTTGGACTGTCATAGCCATGATCGTATGGTAGTTGGATTGTCGTGGCCATGATCGTATGGTAGTTGGATTGTCGTTGCCATGATCGTATGGTAGTTGGATTGTCGTGGCCATGATCGTATGGTAGTTGGACTGTCGTAGCCATGATCGTATGGTAGTTGGATTGTCGTTGCCATGATCGTATGGTAGTTGGATTGTCGTGGCCATGATCGTATGGTAGTTGGACTGTCATAGCCATGATCGTATGGTAGTTGGACTGTCATAGCCATGATCGTATGGTATTTGGATTGTCGTGGCCATGATCGTATGGTAGTTGGATTGTCGTTGCCATGATCGTATGGTAGTTGGATTGTCGTGGCCATGATCGTATGGTAGTTGGACTGTCATAGCCATGATCGTATGGTAGTTGGATTGTCGTGGTCATGATCGTATGGTAGTTGGATTGTCGTGGCCATGATCGTATGGTAGTTGGACTGTCGTGGTCATGATCGTATGGTAGTTGGATTGTCGTGGCCATGATCGTATGGTAGTTGGATTGTCGTGGCCATGATCGTATGGTAGTTGGATTGTCGTGGCCATGATCGTATGGTAGTTGGACTGTCGTGGCCATGATCGTATGGTAGTTGGATTGTCGTGGCCATGATCGTATGGTAGTTGGATTGTCGTTGCCATGATCGTATGGTAGTTGGATTGTCGTGGCCATGATCGTATGGTAGTTGGACTGTCGTGGCCATGATCGTATGGTAGTTGGACTGTCGTAGCCATGATCGTATGGTAGTTGGATTGTCGTGGCCATGATCGTATGGTAGTTGGATTGTCGTGGCCATGATCGTATGGTAGTTGGATTGTCGTGGCCATGATCGTATGGTAGTTGGATTGTCGTGGCCATGATCGTATGGTAGTTGGATTGTCGTGGCCATGATCGTATGGTAGTTGGACTGTCGTGGTCATGATCGTATGGTAGTTGGATTGTCGTGGCCATGATCGTATGGTAGTTGGATTGTCGTTGCCATGATCGTATGGTAGTTGGATTGTCGTTGCCATGATCGTATGGTAGTTGGATTGTCGTGGCCATGATCGTATGGTAGTTGGATTGTCGTTGCCATGATCGTATGGTAGTTGGATTGTCGTTGCCATGATCGTATGGTAGTTGGATTGTCGTTGCCATGATCGTATGGTAGTTGGATTGTCGTGGCCATGATCGTATGGTAGTTGGATTGTCGTGGCCATGATCGTATGGTAGTTGGATTGTCCTGGCCATGATCGTATGGTAGTTGGATTGTCGTGGCCATGATCGTATGGTAGTTGGACTGTCGTGGTCATGATCGTTTGGTAGTTGGATTGTCGTTGCCATGATCGTATGGTAGTTGGATTGTTGTGGCCATGATCGTATGGTAGTTGGATTGTCGTTGCCATGATCGTATGGTAGTTGGATTGTCGTTGCCATGATCGTATGGTAGTTGGATTGTCGTGGCCATGATCGTATGGTAGTTGGATTGTCGTGGCCATGATCGTATGGTAGTTGGATTGTCGTGGCCATGATCGTATGGTAGTTGGATTGTCGTGGCCATGATCGTATGGTAGTTGGATTGTCGTTGCCATGATCGTATGGTAGTTGGATTGTCGTGGCCATGATCGTATGGTAGTTGGACTGTCATAGCCATGATCGTATGGTAGTTGGACTGTCGTGGCCATGATCGTATGGTAGTTGGGACTGTCGTTGCCATGATCGTATGGTAGTTGGATTGTCGTGGCCATGATCGTATGGTAGTTGGACTGTCGTGGCCACGATCGTATGGTAGTTTGGACTGTCATAGCCATGATCGTTTGGTAGTTTGGACTGTCATAGCCATGATCGTATGGTAGTTGGATTGTCGTGGCCATGATCGTATGGTAGTTGGATTGTCGTTGCCATGATCGTATGGTAGTTGGATTGTCGTGGCCATGATCGTATGGTAGTTGGACTGTCGTAGCCATGATCGTATGGTAGTTGGATTGTCGTTGCCATGATCGTATGGTAGTTGGATTGTCGTGGCCATGATCGTATGGTAGTTGGACTGTCATAGCCATGATCGTATGGTAGTTGGACTGTCATAGCCATGATCGTATGGTATTTGGATTGTCGTGGCCATGATCGTATGGTAGTTGGATTGTCGTTGCCATGATCGTATGGTAGTTGGATTGTCGTGGCCATGATCGTATGGTAGTTGGACTGTCATAGCCATGATCGTATGGTAGTTGGATTGTCGTGGTCATGATCGTATGGTAGTTGGATTGTCGTGGCCATGATCGTATGGTAGTTGGACTGTCGTGGTCATGATCGTATGGTAGTTGGATTGTCGTGGCCATGATCGTATGGTAGTTGGATTGTCGTGGCCATGATCGTATGGTAGTTGGACTGTCGTAGCCATGATCGTTTGGTAGTTGGATTGTCGTTGCCATGATCGTATGGTAGTTGGATTGTCGTGGCCATGATCGTATGGTAGTTGGATTGTCGTGGCCATGATCGTATGGTAGTTGGATTGTCGTTGCCATGATCGTATGGTAGTTGGATTGTCGTGGCCATGATCGTATGGTAGTTGGATTGTCGTGGCCATGATCGTATGGTAGTTGGATTGTCGTGGCCATGATCGTATGGTAGTTGGATTGTCGTTGCCATGATCGTATGGTAGTTGGATTGTCGTTGCCATGATCGTATGGTAGTTGGACTGTCATAGCCATGATCGTATGGTAGTTGGACTGTCATAGCCATGATCGTATGGTAGTTGGATTGTCGTTGCCATGATCGTATGGTAGTTGGATTGTCGTTGCCATGATCGTATGGTAGTTGGATTGTCGTGGCCATGATCGTATGGTAGTTGGACTGTCATAGCCATGATCGTTTGGTAGTTTGGACTGTCATAGCCATGATCGTATGGTAGTTGGACTGTCGTGGCCATGATCGTATGGTAGTTGGACTGTCGTGGCCATGATCGTATGGTAGTTGGATTGTCGTGGCCATGATCGTATGGTAGTTGGATTGTCGTGGCCATGATCGTATGGTAGTTGGACTGTCGTGGCCATGATCGTATGGTAGTTGGACTGTCATAGCCATGATCGTATGGTAGTTGGATTATCGTGGCCATGATCGTATGGTAGTTGGATTGTCGTGGCCATGATCGTATGGTAGTTGGACTGTCGTAGCCATGATCGTTTGGTAGTTGGACTGTCATAGCCATGATCGTATGGTAGTTGGGACTGTCGTGGCCATGATCGTATGGTAGTTGGATTGTCGTGGCCATGATCGTATGGTAGTTGGATTGTCGTGGCCATGATCGTATGGTAGTTGGATTGTCGTGGCCATGATCGTATGGTAGTTGGATTGTCGTGGCCATGATCGTATGGTAGTTGGACTGTCGTGGCCATGATCGTATGGTAGTTGGACTGTCATAGCCATGATCGTATGGTAGTTGGATTGTCGTTGCCATGATCGTATGGTAGTTGGACTGTCGTGGCCATGATCGTATGGTAGTTGGACTGTCATAGCCATGATCGTATGGTAGTTGGATTGTCGTGGCCATGATCGTATGGTAGTTGGACTGTCATAGCCATGATCGTATGGTAGTTGGACTGTCATAGCCATGATCGTATGGTAGTTGGATTGTCGTTGCCATGATCGTATGGTAGTTGGACTGTCGTGGCCATGATCGTATGGTAGTTGGACTGTCGTGGCCATGATCGTATGGTAGTTGGACTGTCATAGCCATGATCGTATGGTAGTTGGATTGTCGTGGCCATGATCGTATGGTAGTTGGACTGTCGTGGCCATGATCGTATGGTAGTTGGACTGTCATAGCCATGATCGTATGGTAGTTGGATTGTCGTTGCCATGATCGTATGGTAGTTGGACTGTCGTGGCCATGATCGTATGGTAGTTGGACTGTCATAGCCATGATCGTATGGTAGTTGGATTGTCGTGGCCATGATCGTATGGTAGTTGGACTGTCATAGCCATGATCGTATGGTAGTTGGACTGTCATAGCCATGATCGTATGGTAGTTGGATTGTCGTGGCCATGATCGTATGGTAGTTGGACTGTCGTGGCCATGATCGTATGGTAGTTGGACTGTCGTGGCCATGATCGTATGGTAGTTGGACTGTCATAGCCATGATCGTATGGTAGTTGGATTGTCGTGGCCATGATCGTATGGTAGTTGGATTGTCGTGGCCATGATCGTATGGTAGTTGGACTGTCGTGGCCATGATCGTATGGTAGTTGGACTGTCATAGCCATGATCGTATGGTAGTTGGATTGTCGTGGCCATGATCGTATGGTAGTTGGATTGTCGTGGCCATGATCGTATGGTAGTTGGACTGTCATAGCCATGATCGTATGGTAGTTGGGACTGTCGTGGCCATGATCGTATGGTAGTTGGATTGTCGTGGCCATGATCGTATGGTAGTTGGACTGTCGTTGCCATGATCGTATGGTAGTTGGACTGTCATAGCCATGATCGTATGGTAGTTGGGACTGTCGTGGCCATGATCGTATGGTAGTTGGATTGTCGTGGCCATGATCGTATGGTAGTTGGACTGTCGTGGCCATGATCGTATGGTAGTTGGACTGTCGTGGTCATGATCGTATGGTAGTTGGATTGTCGTGGCCATGATCGTATGGTAGTTGGATTGTCGTGGCCATGATCGTATGGTAGTTGGATTGTCGTGGCCATGATCGTATGGTAGTTGGATTGTCGTGGCCATGATCGTATGGTAGTTGGACTGTCGTGGCCATGATCGTATGGTAGTTGGATTGTCGTGGCCATGATCGTATGGTAGTTGGATTGTCGTTGCCATGATCGTATGGTAGTTGGATTGTCGTGGCCATGATCGTATGGTAGTTGGACTGTCGTGGCCATGATCGTATGGTAGTTGGACTGTCGTAGCCATGATCGTATGGTAGTTGGATTGTCGTGGCCATGATCGTATGGTAGTTGGATTGTCGTGGCCATGATCGTATGGTAGTTGGATTGTCGTGGCCATGATCGTATGGTAGTTGGATTGTCGTGGCCATGATCGTATGGTAGTTGGATTGTCGTGGCCATGATCCTATGGTAGTTGGACTGTCGTGGTCATGATCGTATGGTAGTTGGATTGTCGTGGCCATGATCGTATGGTAGTTGGATTGTCGTTGCCATGATCGTATGGTAGTTGGATTGTCGTGGCCATGATCGTATGGTAGTTGGATTGTCGTGGCCATGATCGTATGGTAGTTGGATTGTCGTTGCCATGATCGTATGGTAGTTGGATTGTCGTTGCCATGATCGTATGGTAGTTGGATTGTCGTTGCCATGATCGTATGGTAGTTGGATTGTCGTGGCCATGATCGTATGGTAGTTGGATTGTCGTGGCCATGATCGTATGGTAGTTGGATTGTCGTGGCCATGATCGTATGGTAGTTGGATTGTCGTGGCCATGATCGTATGGTAGTTGGACTGTCGTGGTCATGATCGTTTGGTAGTTGGATTGTCGTTGCCATGATCGTATGGTAGTTGGATTGTTGTGGCCATGATCGTATGGTAGTTGGATTGTCGTTGCCATGATCGTATGGTAGTTGGATTGTCGTGGCCATGATCGTATGGTAGTTGGACTGTCGTGGCCATGATCGTATGGTAGTTGGATTGTCGTGGCCATGATCGTATGGTAGTTGGATTGTCGTTGCCATGATCGTATGGTAGTTGGATTGTCGTGGCCATGATCGTATGGTAGTTGGACTGTCGTGGCCATGATCGTATGGTAGTTGGACTGTCGTAGCCATGATCGTATGGTAGTTGGATTGTCGTGGCCATGATCGTATGGTAGTTGGATTGTCGTGGCCATGATCGTATGGTAGTTGGATTGTCGTGGCCATGATCGTATGGTAGTTGGATTGTCGTGGCCATGATCGTATGGTAGTTGGATTGTCGTGGCCATGATCCTATGGTAGTTGGACTGTCGTGGTCATGATCGTATGGTAGTTGGATTGTCGTGGCCATGATCGTATGGTAGTTGGATTGTCGTTGCCATGATCGTATGGTAGTTGGATTGTCGTGGCCATGATCGTATGGTAGTTGGATTGTCGTGGCCATGATCGTATGGTAGTTGGATTGTCGTTGCCATGATCGTATGGTAGTTGGATTGTCGTTGCCATGATCGTATGGTAGTTGGATTGTCGTGGCCATGATCGTATGGTAGTTGGATTGTCGTGGCCATGATCGTATGGTAGTTGGATTGTCGTGGCCATGATCGTATGGTAGTTGGATTGTCGTGGCCATGATCGTATGGTAGTTGGATTGTCGTGGCCATGATCGTATGGTAGTTGGACTGTCGTGGTCATGATCGTTTGGTAGTTGGATTGTCGTTGCCATGATCGTATGGTAGTTGGATTGTTGTGGCCATGATCGTATGGTAGTTGGATTGTCGTTGCCATGATCGTATGGTAGTTGGATTGTCGTTGCCATGATCGTATGGTAGTTGGATTGTCGTTGCCATGATCGTATGGTAGTTGGATTGTCGTGGCCATGATCGTATGGTAGTTGGATTGTCGTGGCCATGATCGTATGGTAGTTGGATTGTCGTGGCCATGATCGTATGGTAGTTGGATTGTCGTGGCCATGATCGTATGGTAGTTGGATTGTCGTTGCCATGATCGTATGGTAGTTGGATTGTCGTTGCCATGATCGTATGGTAGTTGGATTGTCGTGGCCATGATCGTATGGTAGTTGGACTGTCATAGCCATGATCGTATGGTAGTTGGACTGTCGTGGCCATGATCGTATGGTAGTTGGGACTGTCGTTGCCATGATCGTATGGTAGTTGGATTGTCGTGGCCATGATCGTATGGTAGTTGGACTGTCGTGGCCACGATCGTATGGTAGTTTGGACTGTCATAGCCATGATCGTTTGGTAGTTTGGACTGTCATAGCCATGATCGTATGGTAGTTGGATTGTCGTGGCCATGATCGTATGGTAGTTGGATTGTCGTTGCCATGATCGTATGGTAGTTGGATTGTCGTGGCCATGATCGTATGGTAGTTGGATTGTCGTGGCCATGATCGTATGGTAGTTGGATTGTCGTTGCCATGATCGTATGGTAGTTGGATTGTCGTGGCCATGATCGTATGGTAGTTGGATTGTCGTTGCCATGATCGTATGGTAGTTGGATTGTCGTTGCCATGATCGTATGGTAGTTGGATTGTCGTGGCCATGATCGTATGGTAGTTGGACTGTCGTAGCCATGATCGTATGGTAGTTGGATTGTCGTTGCCATGATCGTATGGTAGTTGGATTGTCGTGGCCATGATCGTATGGTAGTTGGACTGTCATAGCCATGATCGTATGGTAGTTGGACTGTCATAGCCATGATCGTATGGTATTTGGATTGTCGTGGCCATGATCGTATGGTAGTTGGATTGTCGTTGCCATGATCGTATGGTAGTTGGATTGTCGTGGCCATGATCGTATGGTAGTTGGACTGTCATAGCCATGATCGTATGGTAGTTGGATTGTCGTGGTCATGATCGTATGGTAGTTGGATTGTCGTGGCCATGATCGTATGGTAGTTGGACTGTCGTGGTCATGATCGTATGGTAGTTGGATTGTCGTGGCCATGATCGTATGGTAGTTGGATTGTCGTGGCCATGATCGTATGGTAGTTGGACTGTCGTAGCCATGATCGTTTGGTAGTTGGATTGTCGTTGCCATGATCGTATGGTAGTTGGATTGTCGTTGCCATGATCGTATGGTAGTTGGATTGTCGTGGCCATGATCGTATGGTAGTTGGATTGTCGTGGCCATGATCGTATGGTAGTTGGATTGTCGTGGCCATGATCGTATGGTAGTTGGATTGTCGTTGCCATGATCGTATGGTAGTTGGATTGTCGTTGCCATGATCGTATGGTAGTTGGACTGTCATAGCCATGATCGTATGGTAGTTGGACTGTCATAGCCATGATCGTATGGTAGTTGGATTGTCGTGGCCATGATCGTATGGTAGTTGGATTGTCGTTGCCATGATCGTATGGTAGTTGGATTGTCGTGGCCATGATCGTATGGTAGTTGGACTGTCATAGCCATGATCGTATGGTAGTTGGATTGTCGTGGTCATGATCGTATGGTAGTTGGATTGTCGTGGCCATGATCGTATGGTAGTTGGACTGTCGTGGTCATGATCGTATGGTAGTTGGATTGTCGTGGCCATGATCGTATGGTAGTTGGATTGTCGTGGCCATGATCGTATGGTAGTTGGACTGTCGTAGCCATGATCGTTTGGTAGTTGGATTGTCGTTGCCATGATCGTATGGTAGTTGGATTGTCGTTGCCATGATCGTATGGTAGTTGGATTGTCGTGGCCATGATCGTATGGTAGTTGGATTGTCGTGGCCATGATCGTATGGTAGTTGGATTGTCGTGGCCATGATCGTATGGTAGTTGGATTGTCGTGGCCATGATCGTATGGTAGTTGGACTGCCGTGGCCATGATCGTATGGTAGTTGGATTGTCGTGGCCATGATCGTATGGTAGTTGGACTGTCGTTGCCATGATCGTATGGTAGTTGGATTGTCGTTGCCATGATCGTATGGTAGTTGGATTGTCGTGGCCATGATCGTATGGTAGTTGGATTGTCGTGGTCATGATCGTATGTTAGTTGGACTGTCGTGGCCATGATCGTATGGTAGTTTGGACTGTCATAGCCATGATCGTTTGGTAGTTTGGACTGTCATAGCCATGATCGTTTGGTAGTTTGGACTGTCATAGCCATGATCGTATGGTAGTTGGACTGTCGTGGCCATGATCGTATGGTAGTTGGACTGTCGTGGCCATGATCGTATGGTAGTTGGATTGTCGTGGCCATGATCGTATGGTAGTTGGATTGTCGTGGCCATGATCGTATGGTAGTTGGACTGTCGTGGCCATGATCGTATGGTAGTTGGACTGTCATAGCCATGATCGTATGGTAGTTGGATTGTCGTGGCCATGATCGTATGGTAGTTGGATTGTCGTGGCCATGATCGTATGGTAGTTGGACTGTCGTAGCCATGATCGTTTGGTAGTTGGACTGTCATAGCCATGATCGTATGGTAGTTGGGACTGTCGTGGCCATGATCGTATGGTAGTTGGATTGTCGTGGCCATGATCGTATGGTAGTTGGATTGTCGTGGCCATGATCGTATGGTAGTTGGATTGTCGTGGCCATGATCGTATGGTAGTTGGATTGTCGTGGCCATGATCGTATGGTAGTTGGACTGTCGTGGCCATGATCGTATGGTAGTTGGACTGTCATAGCCATGATCGTATGGTAGTTGGATTGTCGTTGCCATGATCGTATGGTAGTTGGACTGTCGTGGCCATGATCGTATGGTAGTTGGACTGTCATAGCCATGATCGTATGGTAGTTGGATTGTCGTGGCCATGATCGTATGGTAGTTGGACTGTCATAGCCATGATCGTATGGTAGTTGGACTGTCATAGCCATGATCGTATGGTAGTTGGATTGTCGTTGCCATGATCGTATGGTAGTTGGACTGTCGTGGCCATGATCGTATGGTAGTTGGACTGTCGTGGCCATGATCGTATGGTAGTTGGACTGTCATAGCCATGATCGTATGGTAGTTGGATTGTCGTGGCCATGATCGTATGGTAGTTGGACTGTCGTGGCCATGATCGTATGGTAGTTGGACTGTCATAGCCATGATCGTATGGTAGTTGGATTGTCGTTGCCATGATCGTATGGTAGTTGGACTGTCGTGGCCATGATCGTATGGTAGTTGGACTGTCATAGCCATGATCGTATGGTAGTTGGATTGTCGTGGCCATGATCGTATGGTAGTTGGACTGTCATAGCCATGATCGTATGGTAGTTGGACTGTCATAGCCATGATCGTATGGTAGTTGGATTGTCGTGGCCATGATCGTATGGTAGTTGGACTGTCGTGGCCATGATCGTATGGTAGTTGGACTGTCGTGGCCATGATCGTATGGTAGTTGGACTGTCATAGCCATGATCGTATGGTAGTTGGATTGTCGTGGCCATGATCGTATGGTAGTTGGATTGTCGTGGCCATGATCGTATGGTAGTTGGACTGTCGTGGCCATGATCGTATGGTAGTTGGACTGTCATAGCCATGATCGTATGGTAGTTGGATTGTCGTGGCCATGATCGTATGGTAGTTGGATTGTCGTGGCCATGATCGTATGGTAGTTGGACTGTCATAGCCATGATCGTATGGTAGTTGGGACTGTCGTGGCCATGATCGTATGGTAGTTGGATTGTCGTGGCCATGATCGTATGGTAGTTGGACTGTCGTTGCCATGATCGTATGGTAGTTGGACTGTCATAGCCATGATCGTATGGTAGTTGGATTGTCGTGGCCATGATCGTATGGTAGTTGGACTGTCATAGCCATGATCGTATGGTAGTTGGACTGTCATAGCCATGATCGTATGGTAGTTGGATTGTCGTTGCCATGATCGTATGGTAGTTGGACTGTCGTGGCCATGATCGTATGGTAGTTGGACTGTCGTGGCCATGATCGTATGGTAGTTGGACTGTCATAGCCATGATCGTATGGTAGTTGGATTGTCGTGGCCATGATCGTATGGTAGTTGGACTGTCGTGGCCATGATCGTATGGTAGTTGGACTGTCATAGCCATGATCGTATGGTAGTTGGATTGTCGTTGCCATGATCGTATGGTAGTTGGACTGTCGTGGCCATGATCGTATGGTAGTTGGACTGTCATAGCCATGATCGTATGGTAGTTGGATTGTCGTGGCCATGATCGTATGGTAGTTGGACTGTCATAGCCATGATCGTATGGTAGTTGGACTGTCATAGCCATGATCGTATGGTAGTTGGATTGTCGTGGCCATGATCGTATGGTAGTTGGACTGTCGTGGCCATGATCGTATGGTAGTTGGACTGTCGTGGCCATGATCGTATGGTAGTTGGACTGTCATAGCCATGATCGTATGGTAGTTGGATTGTCGTGGCCATGATCGTATGGTAGTTGGATTGTCGTGGCCATGATCGTATGGTAGTTGGACTGTCGTGGCCATGATCGTATGGTAGTTGGACTGTCATAGCCATGATCGTATGGTAGTTGGATTGTCGTGGCCATGATCGTATGGTAGTTGGATTGTCGTGGCCATGATCGTATGGTAGTTGGACTGTCATAGCCATGATCGTATGGTAGTTGGGACTGTCGTGGCCATGATCGTATGGTAGTTGGATTGTCGTGGCCATGATCGTATGGTAGTTGGACTGTCGTTGCCATGATCGTATGGTAGTTGGACTGTCATAGCCATGATCGTATGGTAGTGGGGACTGTCGTGGCCATGATCGTATGGTAGTTGGATTGTCGTGGCCATGATCGTATGGTAGTTGGACTGTCGTGGCCATGATCGTATGGTAGTTGGACTGTCGTGGTCATGATCGTATGGTAGTTGGATTGTCGTGGCCATGATCGTATGGTAGTTGGATTGTCGTGGCCATGATCGTATGGTAGTTGGATTGTCGTGGCCATGATCGTATGGTAGTTGGACTGTCGTGGCCATGATCGTATGGTAGTTGGACTGTCGTGGCCATGATCGTATGGTAGTTGGATTGTCGTGGCCATGATCGTATGGTAGTTGGATTGTCGTGGCCATGATCGTATGGTAGTTGGATTGTCGTGGGCATGATCGTATGGTAGTTGGATTGTCGTGGCCATGATCGTATGGTAGTTGGATTGTCGTTGCCATGATCGTATGGTAGTTGGATTGTCGTTGCCATGATCGTATGGTAGTTGGATTGTCGTGGCCATGATCGTATGGTAGTTGGATTGTCGTGGCCATGATCGTATGGTAGTTGGACTGTCGTGGTCATGATCGTATGGTAGTTGGATTGTCGTGGCCATGATCGTATGGTAGTTGGATTGTCGTGGCCATGATCGTATGGTAGTTGGATTGTCGTGGCCATGATCGTATGGTAGTTGGATTGTCGTGGCCATGATCGTATGGTAGTTGGATTGTCGTGGCCATGATCGTATGGTAGTTGGATTGTCGTGGCCATGATCGTATGGTAGTTGGATTGTCGTTGCCATGATCGTATGGTAGTTGGACTGTCGTGGTCATGATCGTATGGTAGTTGGATTGTCGTGGCCATGATCGTATGGTAGTTGGATTGTCGTGGCCATGATCGTATGGTAGTTGGATTGTCGTGGCCATGATCGTATGGTAGTTGGATTGTCGTGGCCATGATCGTATGGTAGTTGGATTGTCGTTGCCATGATCGTATGGTAGTTGGATTGTCGTGGCCATGATTGTATGGTAGTTGGACTGTCATAGCCATGATCGTATGGTAGTTGGATTGTCGTGGCCATGATCGTATGGTAGTTGGATTGTCGTTGCCATGATCGTATGGTAGTTGGATTGTCGTTGCCATGATCGTATGGTAGTTGGACTGTCATAGCCATGATCGTATGGTAGTTGGACTGTCGTGGCCATGATCGTATAGTAGTTGGACTGTCATAGCCATGATCGTATGGTAGTTGGATTGTCGTTGCCATGATCGTATGGTAGTTGGATTGTCGTTGCCATGATCGTATGGTAGTTGGATTGTCGTGGCCATGATCGTATGGTAGTTGGACTGTCGTGGCCATGATCGTATAGTAGTTGGACTGTCATAGCCATGATCGTATGGTAGTTGGATTGTCGTGGCCATGATCGTATGGTAGTTGGATTGTCGTTGCCATGATCGTATGGTAGTTGGATTGTCGTGGCCATGATCGTATGGTAGTTGGACTGTCATAGCCATGATCGTATGGTAGTTGGATTGTCGTGGTCATGATCGTATGGTAGTTGGATTGTCGTGGCCATGATCGTATGGTAGTTGGACTGTCGTGGTCATGATCGTATGGTAGTTGGATTGTCGTGGCCATGATCGTATGGTAGTTGGATTGTCGTGGCCATGATCGTATGGTAGTTGGACTGTCGTAGCCATGATCGTTTGGTAGTTGGATTGTCGTTGCCATGATCGTATGGTAGTTGGATTGTCGTTGCCATGATCGTATGGTAGTTGGATTGTCGTGGCCATGATCGTATGGTAGTTGGATTGTCGTGGCCATGATCGTATGGTAGTTGGATTGTCGTGGCCATGATCGTATGGTAGTTGGATTGTCGTGGCCATGATCGTATGGTAGTTGGACTGCCGTGGCCATGATCGTATGGTAGTTGGATTGTCGTGGCCATGATCGTATGGTAGTTGGACTGTCGTTGCCATGATCGTATGGTAGTTGGATTGTCGTTGCCATGATCGTATGGTAGTTGGATTGTCGTGGCCATGATCGTATGGTAGTTGGATTGTCGTGGTCATGATCGTATGTTAGTTGGACTGTCGTGGCCATGATCGTATGGTAGTTTGGACTGTCATAGCCATGATCGTTTGGTAGTTTGGACTGTCATAGCCATGATCGTTTGGTAGTTTGGACTGTCATAGCCATGATCGTATGGTAGTTGGACTGTCGTGGCCATGATCGTATGGTAGTTGGACTGTCGTGGCCATGATCGTATGGTAGTTGGATTGTCGTGGCCATGATCGTATGGTAGTTGGATTGTCGTGGCCATGATCGTATGGTAGTTGGACTGTCGTGGCCATGATCGTATGGTAGTTGGACTGTCATAGCCATGATCGTATGGTAGTTGGATTGTCGTGGCCATGATCGTATGGTAGTTGGATTGTCGTGGCCATGATCGTATGGTAGTTGGACTGTCGTAGCCATGATCGTTTGGTAGTTGGACTGTCATAGCCATGATCGTATGGTAGTTGGGACTGTCGTGGCCATGATCGTATGGTAGTTGGATTGTCGTGGCCATGATCGTATGGTAGTTGGATTGTCGTGGCCATGATCGTATGGTAGTTGGATTGTCGTGGCCATGATCGTATGGTAGTTGGATTGTCGTGGCCATGATCGTATGGTAGTTGGACTGTCGTGGCCATGATCGTATGGTAGTTGGACTGTCATAGCCATGATCGTATGGTAGTTGGATTGTCGTTGCCATGATCGTATGGTAGTTGGACTGTCGTGGCCATGATCGTATGGTAGTTGGACTGTCATAGCCATGATCGTATGGTAGTTGGATTGTCGTGGCCATGATCGTATGGTAGTTGGACTGTCATAGCCATGATCGTATGGTAGTTGGACTGTCATAGCCATGATCGTATGGTAGTTGGATTGTCGTTGCCATGATCGTATGGTAGTTGGACTGTCGTGGCCATGATCGTATGGTAGTTGGACTGTCGTGGCCATGATCGTATGGTAGTTGGACTGTCATAGCCATGATCGTATGGTAGTTGGATTGTCGTGGCCATGATCGTATGGTAGTTGGACTGTCGTGGCCATGATCGTATGGTAGTTGGACTGTCATAGCCATGATCGTATGGTAGTTGGATTGTCGTTGCCATGATCGTATGGTAGTTGGACTGTCGTGGCCATGATCGTATGGTAGTTGGACTGTCATAGCCATGATCGTATGGTAGTTGGATTGTCGTGGCCATGATCGTATGGTAGTTGGACTGTCATAGCCATGATCGTATGGTAGTTGGACTGTCATAGCCATGATCGTATGGTAGTTGGATTGTCGTGGCCATGATCGTATGGTAGTTGGACTGTCGTGGCCATGATCGTATGGTAGTTGGACTGTCGTGGCCATGATCGTATGGTAGTTGGACTGTCATAGCCATGATCGTATGGTAGTTGGATTGTCGTGGCCATGATCGTATGGTAGTTGGATTGTCGTGGCCATGATCGTATGGTAGTTGGACTGTCGTGGCCATGATCGTATGGTAGTTGGACTGTCATAGCCATGATCGTATGGTAGTTGGATTGTCGTGGCCATGATCGTATGGTAGTTGGATTGTCGTGGCCATGATCGTATGGTAGTTGGACTGTCATAGCCATGATCGTATGGTAGTTGGGACTGTCGTGGCCATGATCGTATGGTAGTTGGATTGTCGTGGCCATGATCGTATGGTAGTTGGACTGTCGTTGCCATGATCGTATGGTAGTTGGACTGTCATAGCCATGATCGTATGGTAGTTGGATTGTCGTGGCCATGATCGTATGGTAGTTGGACTGTCATAGCCATGATCGTATGGTAGTTGGACTGTCATAGCCATGATCGTATGGTAGTTGGATTGTCGTTGCCATGATCGTATGGTAGTTGGACTGTCGTGGCCATGATCGTATGGTAGTTGGACTGTCGTGGCCATGATCGTATGGTAGTTGGACTGTCATAGCCATGATCGTATGGTAGTTGGATTGTCGTGGCCATGATCGTATGGTAGTTGGACTGTCGTGGCCATGATCGTATGGTAGTTGGACTGTCATAGCCATGATCGTATGGTAGTTGGATTGTCGTTGCCATGATCGTATGGTAGTTGGACTGTCGTGGCCATGATCGTATGGTAGTTGGACTGTCATAGCCATGATCGTATGGTAGTTGGATTGTCGTGGCCATGATCGTATGGTAGTTGGACTGTCATAGCCATGATCGTATGGTAGTTGGACTGTCATAGCCATGATCGTATGGTAGTTGGATTGTCGTGGCCATGATCGTATGGTAGTTGGACTGTCGTGGCCATGATCGTATGGTAGTTGGACTGTCGTGGCCATGATCGTATGGTAGTTGGACTGTCATAGCCATGATCGTATGGTAGTTGGATTGTCGTGGCCATGATCGTATGGTAGTTGGATTGTCGTGGCCATGATCGTATGGTAGTTGGACTGTCGTGGCCATGATCGTATGGTAGTTGGACTGTCATAGCCATGATCGTATGGTAGTTGGATTGTCGTGGCCATGATCGTATGGTAGTTGGATTGTCGTGGCCATGATCGTATGGTAGTTGGACTGTCATAGCCATGATCGTATGGTAGTTGGGACTGTCGTGGCCATGATCGTATGGTAGTTGGATTGTCGTGGCCATGATCGTATGGTAGTTGGACTGTCGTTGCCATGATCGTATGGTAGTTGGACTGTCATAGCCATGATCGTATGGTAGTGGGGACTGTCGTGGCCATGATCGTATGGTAGTTGGATTGTCGTGGCCATGATCGTATGGTAGTTGGACTGTCGTGGCCATGATCGTATGGTAGTTGGATTGTCGTGGGCATGATCGTATGGTAGTTGGATTGTCGTGGCCATGATCGTATGGTAGTTGGATTGTCGTTGCCATGATCGTATGGTAGTTGGATTGTCGTTGCCATGATCGTATGGTAGTTGGATTGTCGTGGCCATGATCGTATGGTAGTTGGATTGTCGTGGCCATGATCGTATGGTAGTTGGACTGTCGTGGTCATGATCGTATGGTAGTTGGATTGTCGTGGCCATGATCGTATGGTAGTTGGATTGTCGTGGCCATGATCGTATGGTAGTTGGATTGTCGTGGCCATGATCGTATGGTAGTTGGATTGTCGTGGCCATGATCGTATGGTAGTTGGATTGTCGTGGCCATGATCGTATGGTAGTTGGATTGTCGTGGCCATGATCGTATGGTAGTTGGATTGTCGTTGCCATGATCGTATGGTAGTTGGACTGTCGTGGTCATGATCGTATGGTAGTTGGATTGTCGTGGCCATGATCGTATGGTAGTTGGATTGTCGTGGCCATGATCGTATGGTAGTTGGATTGTCGTGGCCATGATCGTATGGTAGTTGGATTGTCGTGGCCATGATCGTATGGTAGTTGGATTGTCGTTGCCATGATCGTATGGTAGTTGGATTGTCGTGGCCATGATTGTATGGTAGTTGGACTGTCATAGCCATGATCGTATGGTAGTTGGATTGTCGTGGCCATGATCGTATGGTAGTTGGATTGTCGTTGCCATGATCGTATGGTAGTTGGATTGTCGTTGCCATGATCGTATGGTAGTTGGACTGTCATAGCCATGATCGTATGGTAGTTGGACTGTCGTGGCCATGATCGTATAGTAGTTGGACTGTCATAGCCATGATCGTATGGTAGTTGGATTGTCGTTGCCATGATCGTATGGTAGTTGGATTGTCGTTGCCATGATCGTATGGTAGTTGGATTGTCGTGGCCATGATCGTATGGTAGTTGGACTGTCGTGGCCATGATCGTATAGTAGTTGGACTGTCATAGCCATGATCGTATGGTAGTTGGATTGTCGTTGCCATGATCGTATGGTAGTTGGATTGTCGTTGCCATGATCGTATGGTAGTTGGATTGTCGTTGCCATGATCGTATGGTAGTTGGATTGTCGTGGCCATGATCGTATGGTAGTTGGATTGTCGTGGCCATGATCGTATGGTAGTTGGATTGTCGTTGCCATGATCGTATGGTAGTTGGATTGTCGTGGCCATGATCGTATGGTAGTTGGATTGTCGTGGCCATGATCGTATGGTAGTTGGACTGTCGTGGTCATGATCGTATGGCAAGTTGGACTGTCATGGCCATGATCGTATGGTAGTTGGATTTACAATTACCTATGCAATCAGTGTGTATCACCACTTAAGTTGCGAGTTCAAACTCTGTTCATGGCGAGGTGTACTCGATACAACATTATGTGATTAAGTTTGTCTGTGACACCTCTGCGATTTTTTCCGGGTACTCTGGTTTCCTCCACTAATTAAACTGACTGCCACGATATAACTGAAATATTTTTGAAAGTGGCATTAAACACCATAAACCAACCATAATGGGGTTTACTCATATCTCCCATGCTGCGACATATCAGTAAAAGGCACCATGTGAGAGATCTGATTTAAATAAGATTAAGGTCCTGATTTTTTTGATTTTTTTTTAAGATTGAAGGCAAAATACAAAAGCAAAACAAGAATGTACTTCAATATTTAATATTGAACTCACTATTTTCACCCTCACAGTGGACTTGCTCACACAAGCATATTAAGTCATTCGACTTTACAAAACTTCACAGATTGTCAAATAAATAAGTCTTTCTCACAAACTCTCTCCCTAACTTTCTCTCTTTTGACCTAAAATTGTCAAATATACAAAAAAAAAATTAGATACCAAAATAACAGGTGTGGTTTTTTTTACCACAAAAATATCATCCTGGCTTAGTGAAATAGGTGTAGGTTTTCTATATAAATAAAAATCTCAATTTATATATACATGTAGACTACAAAAAATACACATAATTTTGTCTATATGTTTATACATTTTTTTTCCTTCCTAAAAAAAATGTCTTGAAACTAACTTTATAGCATCATAGATTTGATATTCAAAAAACTTGATAAGTGTTAAACAGTCATACAAGGGATCTGAGAAGGATACTGGGCAACATATAAATATTACTACTTTTTAGTTGACATTTTTTGGGGTATTTTTGTCCTAAGTTGGAATTGAACCCAAATAAACACCAAGTTGCCCATAAAAAAAGTCTTCACAAATTCATGTTTTCTTCTTCAAAATAGTGTTAATCCTAACTAAAATAATATATATTTTCTTTAAATTAAGGTTAAATGGGTAATGTGGAATTGACACTAAATGAAATAAAACTCACTGTCAATCATTTCTACTCCCTTCTTTATACGACATGTACATTTATGTGTATTCTAATATATTTCTACACAGAAATCCTACACTTGATCACTAAGCCAGGATTTTCAGACTTTTTTCTTTTGTCTCCAGATAAACATCTGTGAAATTCTGCATAACAACAATAATAATAATAATAACATGAGCACATAAGGAATCAAATGCATCACAGATTGAAGACTCTACACCCTGCTGTCATAGAAACAAAAATCTTCTAATTAATGTATACATCTAATCAAGTTATTTACTATAATTTGTATAACAACATATTAAATGTGTAAATGAAAATAGGTTAAAAGTATAAAAGTGAAAATTATAATTGAATTCTCATAAAATGCCCTTCAATCAATCTGTCTTTCATTAACATACGACTTGTGTATTTTTTCACTTCTTAGTTTATAAACTTGTAACAAGTTTTTGAGTAACTGAATCAAAGTTGAAAAATTTCTCAAAAAAAAACAACCACAAAAAAAAACCAAACAAATTTGGTGAATGTCTCAAAATAAAAATTAAAAGAATTCAATTGTTGGCTTTATTTTTTTCTCTCTCCATTTAAATGAAAAATAAGCAGATGAGAGATTTAATAATACAATTTTTTAAACAGGATCTATTATGCTGTATGTGTACATCTTTTATGTAAACCATTATATCTTATATTACAGATTCTACATCAAACAGCAGGGCTACAATCTGAATGTCCAAACAATATTATTTCCATAAAAATGAGTGAATGTTAAAACATATATAAACTGAATGTTTGTTTATCAAGTTCTTGTTCTTCACTACTACATATGTAGATTACAATTTTGATAAATAAAATATATTTTCTTTAATCTAGTCGAGCCAAAATTTGTATCCAACTACAATGTATTACCAGATTTACATTTAAAAGTCGGACTAATTCTATATCATATTATATCTATACATGTCTTCAAATAAACTCATTTTTAAATACTGCCATTCTAATAAGGTGGCAGTTAACAGAAAGACAATGGGAACACATTTTAGTTGTAATTTCTGAGTCTACTTACTGTGACATACATTACACATTCAAGCTTTAAGGCCCATTTTAACTTCATTAGCCACAGAAAACATTTTGAAGTACAAAAATTTCTCAGTTTTCATACAAGATCCAAGATAATTAAAATGTCTTCCATAAAATACACCGATTATTTCAATTGACTGTCGCATACAGAAGTTAAAATGAGCCTTAATTATAATAATACTTGTTTTCATGTTTTTGACTTTTGTCTACAATATATACAGTACGTACGATATGTACAATCTTGACCACAGTATTCGTCAAAGAAAGTATACATGATAACAATGTCTAGATTATGATAGAAATAGGAAACATGCACATAAAATATATATACATGTATATGAAATGAAAAATTGAGAAATCAACACTGAAAGGGAGAATGGACAAATTTTGCAGGAATAAATTAAACAACGATATGCATATAAAGTATAATGCATTAATTCTATAGGTAATGATAAAAATTTGTCATTACAATCTCACAATATAAATGAGAACAAATAATATATGTAGCACCAAAGTATAAAACATTTTATATTCTAAATAACTGTACCTCTGTAAAATTTGTCCTTTAAACATCTAATATAATCAATACAACATTATCAGATGATGGACAAATTTCCATTGTTAGGTACAGATTCCTGCAAAATTTGTCAGAATGACATTCTTTAAAGATACACTGAACTCCATATTTTGTTCTATTATTAAAAATTCATCCTGTAACATATAAATTTTACAAATAATTATATTTCTATTTCTCATTTCCCACCAATCATAGTCATTTTCATAGCGAGTTAGTTTTCTTTCAAATTCAGTGCATCTTTTACAAGAATGTCTCACGATCAAATAAAAATTAGAAAATGTAGATGTTTTATTTACAATGTATAAATAGATTTCAGAAATGCAGTAATAAACAAATTTGACAACAAAAAGTTTAACACAATGACATTGCTTATTACTCATCATTGTATTATAATGTGCTTGTCAAAATAATGAATATTTACAAATGGCACTTTCAAGTGTTCAAGTTTAAATGCCCTTTTCATCTCTCTAATTCATATCTTCTACATTTTTTTAAAATTTCAAATGTCAATGATGGAAAATATAAGTAGATTATCTCCCTTGACCACATTAAGTAAAGTAAGATGGTTAAATAATCTCCCATTAGAAAGCCAATCAAAGTGTTGTAGGTAATTATAGGTGGCATTCTACCTGACACTAAAACATGTTGGTCCTGGAAATTCCCTGATATTTATATACAATAATGCATAAAGGGTATATTTTTGTGTTTTTTATTCTATCTATGATTTTTTAAACTTCAGGATGTTTTGTTTCAAATCATGTAAATTCAAAGGTGTATGTTTTGCTATCTGTCCTTGGGGTTCCCTCGAGCATTTCAAATCTGGTGAGATAATCGGTCTAAATATGACATGAAAAACAAATTTTAAACCGTCAAAAATCTTCACTGAAATTGTGATCATAATACTAGAAAATATTTTTTTGTCCTTAAAGCTCATTTACACTTTTTTAAGGATTTCTGTGTGACGATCACATGATCATCCTCATCACAAATATTACATTTATTTTTCAGAAGTAAAAGGAGTAAGGTAAAAGATACATAGACTTCCACTGGGAGTTTTCCCCAGGTGTAAGGTAAAAGATACATAGACTTCCACTGGGAGTTTTCCCCAGGTGTAAGGTAAAAGATACATAGACTTTCACTGGGAGTTTTCCCCAGGTGTAAGGTAAAAGATACATAGACTTCCACTGAGAGTTTTCCCCAGGTGTAAGGTAAAAGATACTGTCACTGGGAGTTTTCCCCAGGTGTAAGGTAAAAGATACATAGACTTTCAATGGGAGTTTTCCCCCAGGTGTAAGGTAAAAGATACATAGACTTTCACGGGAGTTTTCCCCAGGTGTAAGGTAAAAGATACATAGACTTTCACTGGGAGTTTTCCCCAGGTGTAAGGTAAAAGATACATAGACTTCCACTGAGAGTTTTCCCCAGGTGTAAGGTAAAAGATACAGACTTTCACTGGGAGTTTTCCCCAGGTGTAAGGTAAAAGATACATAGACTTTCACTGGGAGTTTTCCCCAGGTGTAAGGTAAAAGATACATAGACTTTCACTGGGAGTTTTCCCCCAGGTGTAAGGTAAAAGATACATAGACTTTCACTGGGAGTTTCCCCAGGTGTAAGGTAAAAGATTCATAGATTTTCAATGGGAGTTTTCCCCAGGTGTAAGGTAAAAGATAGACTTCCACTGGGAGTTTTCCCCAGGTGTAAGGTAAAAAATACATAAGACTTCCACTGGGAGTTTTCCCCAGGTGTAAGGTAAAAGATACATAGACTTCCACTGGGAGTTTTCCTCAGGTGTAAGGTAAAAGATACATAGACTTCCACTGGGAGTTTTCCCCAGGTGTAAGGTAAAAGATACATACTTTCACTGGGAGTTTTCCCCAGGTGTAAGGTAAAAGATACATTGACTTTCACTGGAAGTTTTCCCAATGTATAAACCGGTCCTTTCGTGAACAATTAAATGGAATATTCTTATCTTTTAATATCAATATAGGGAGATATTGATGACTTAATATACAATAGTATACTTCATGTCCTCATTTCCATACTATATTATAAGCAAACTAGGAAGAACTGTTTTAGATACCTAAAACTTATGTCTCCCCTTAATGCGGCCATCTGTACAACAATAAGTTACACATTATGAGTTGAATGATACTATTTAAAAAACAATTATTTAACCTTGAGGTCAAAGGTTAAGGTTCCATGAAGGTCATTATGGTACGCGACACACCGCCTTATGGTCATGCACCCACATACCAAATATCATTGACCTATCTGGAAAGTCAAAAAAGTTATGTCCCGGACAAGAAAATACTATTTAAAAAAAAAAAAGTTGACCTTTAGGTCAAAGGTCAATGAAGGTCATTATGGTACGCGAAACACCGCCTTATGTTCATGCATCCACATACCAAATATAATTGACCTATCTGGAAAGACAACAAAGTTATGGTCCAGACAAGCTTCGCTGAGAAGAAGTAGAAGTAGCGGAAGCGGAAGAAAAAAATCAGACTAAAACAATCTGTCTCCCTTCGTTCGAAGGCGCGACATAAATATTTGCTCCGACTCATATGATGCGATATTCTTTAAAAACGATTTTGACAATTACATAGATGTACTAGATATGTATTCACAATATATTCACACTGACATCTTTATAAAAAAACAAAAGGTACAGACAAATATTCTTGAAGCACGCTATCATCGTTTCATTTCTGTTTTGTTGTCAGTATTGTCCCTTACTTGCATCACGATTATAACTGACTGGATATCGGTCCTGAGCAGTTTGTGAACACATGGAATGTTGTAATCTTGTACTATTAGAGAATGAAGATGTTAAGTGATACTGTCAGTTAAACATACTACACGTGGTATAGGATCACAGTAATATATCTGTACAAGTGATACTGTCAGTTAAACATACTACACGTGGTATAGGATCACTGTAATATATCTGTACAAGTGATACTGTCAGTTAAACATACTACACGTGGTATAGGATCACAGTAATATATCTGTACAAGTGATACTGTCAGTTAAACATACTACACGTGGTATAGGATCACAGTAATATATCTGTACAAGTGATACTGTCAGTTAAACATACTACACGTGGTATAGGATCACTGTAATATATCTGTACAAGTGATACTGTCAGTTAAACATACTACACGTGGTATAGGATCACAGTAATATATCTGTACAAGTGATACTGTCAGTTAAACATACTACACGTGGTATAGGATCACAGTAATATATCTGTACAAGTGATACTGTCAGTTAAACATACTACACGTGGTATAGGATCACTGTAATATATCTGTACAAGTGATACTGTCAGTTAAACATACTACACGTGGTATAGGATCACTGTAATATATCTGTACAAGTGATACTGTCAGTTAAACATACTACACGTGGTATAGGATCACAGTAATATATCTGTACAAGTGATACTGTCAGTTAAACATACTACACGTGGTATAGGATCACAGTAATATATCTGTACAAGTGATACTGTCAGTTAAACATACTACACGTGGTATAGGATCACTGTAATATATCTGTACAAGTGATACTGTCAGTTAAACATACTACACGTGGTATAGGATCACAGTAATATATCTGTACAAGTGATACTGTCAGTTAAACATACTACACGTGGTATAGGATCACAGTAATATATCTGTACAAGTGATACTGTCAGTTAAACATACTACACGTGGTATAGGATCACAGTAATATATCTGTACAAGTGATACTGTCAGTTAAACATACTACACGTGGTATAGGATCACAGTAATATATCTGTACAAGTGATACTGTCAGTTAAACATACTACATGTGGTATAGGATCACTGTAACATAACTGTACAAGTGATACTGTCAGTTACACGTGGTATAGGATCACAGTAATATATCTGTACAAGTGATACTGTCAGTTAAACATACTACACGTGGTATAGGATCACTGTAATATAACTGTACAAGTGATACTGTCAGTTAAACATACTACACGTGGTATAGGATCACTGTAATATATCTGTACAAGTGATACTGTCAGTTAAACAAACTACACGTGGTATAGGATCACTGTAATATATCTGTACAAGTGATACTGTCAGTTAAACATACTACACGTGGTATAGGATCACTGTAATATATCTGTACAAGTGATACTGTCAGTTAAACATACTACACGTGGTATAGGATCACTGTAATATATCTGTACAAGTGATACTGTCAGTTAAACATACTACATGTGGTATAGGATCACTGTAACATAACTGTACAAGTGATACTGTCAGTTAAACATACTACACGTGGTATAGGATCACTGTAATATATCTGTACAAGTGATACTGTCAGTTAAACATACTACATGTGGTATAGGATCACTGTAATATATCTGTACAAGTGATACTGTCAGTTAAACATACTACACGTGGTATAGGATCACTGTAATATATCTGTACAAGTGATACTGTCAGTTAAACATACTACATGTGGTATAGGATCACTGTAATATATCTGTACAAGTGATACTGTCAGTTAAACATACTACACGTGGTATAGGATCACTGTAATATATCTGTACAAGTGATACTGTCAGTTAAACATACTACACGTGGTATAGGATCACAGTAATATATCTGTACAAGTGATACTGTCAGTTAAACATACTACACGTGGTATAGGATCACTGTAATATATCTGTACAAGTGATACTGTCAGTTAAACATACTACACATGGTATAGGATCACTGTAACATAACTGTACAAGATCAAAAATACAATCAAATTATTGCCCATGTTGTTTCACCGTCTGATTTTTCTCACTGCCTTTTTCATCTTTCTGTTTTCTGCATTTCCACTAGCCCTGAAATAAAGAAATATCTGTGTTAAAAGGTCAAGTTGACTTTTAACATGACATACAACCTTTTAATTACTTGTAACTTTATTCTATAAATCAATGTTACCGAGTGAGAGGGTTCAAATATATACAATGTAAAAACATATTATTACATCACTTGTGTCCATTAAATACTAAGAATACTAATACTAATAGAGGTGTGATGGGTTTTTTCAAGGAGAACTTATTTTCTTATTTATTACATTAACAAGTTTACATAATATACAAATGGTTTCAGGTTTCTTTTTGTTAAACAATGATGACAGTTTTAATACGTTTTGTCTATTGAAAAATTAGGAATTAGATTTTTTCTTTCAATTGCAAATATTGGACACTAAATATATGATATTCGTCACCAATCTCCCATTGCTGCAGTCACAATTTATATGAAACATTGTTCAGATTAATGATAAATGCATCGTAACAATACCAAATGTTCACAATTTCAAATTAAAGCTGATGATAAATCTATGTCAATAAAAATGTAAGAATATACACCTAGGAAATGCCAAAGTCAAAAGGGGCAATTACCTATTTATAAATTGTTTTAAATGTAGTTAAAATGTAGGAGTAGATGCACATGCAAATGGAAGAAAACAATGTCTCCTCCAGTAAATTTACACTCGGAAAAATGGATTGTCTGACTTTGGAAACAGATTTGGAGGTACATTCTTATCGGTTACTTCTACATCTTCCCACATAAGACATCCATGAATCTTACTACTAATGACAGTAATTATTCAAGGATGAAACTTTCTATCATGATTATGCACATTTAAATTCAGTACATATCTACATCAAAGCCATTCTGTCTTACCCTATATTAAATATCCCTGCTGCTCCTTGCTGTGGCGTTGATGGTTGGCCAAATCCACTTCCTCCAAATGATGGTGTTGCTGCAGGTGCTGGAGTGGCATTGAAACCAAATGGGGCTCCAACAGGAGTACTGGCAGTCTGCCCAAAATTGAAGCCACCAGTTTGAGGTGCAGTAGCAGCTGTCTGTTGGGAAGTCTCAGCCTATGGAATACAATATCTTTCTTTATAAAGATTTAAAACTGGGCATTGATATACATGTAACAGTTACTATATACAGCAGTATGTGATCTACATGTAGTGTGAACAATACTATTTCAAAATAAACAAAATATTATTACAGTCAACTCCACCAATTCGAATATCGTATAATAGAATATTGTTGATAAATGGATAATCTTACAACACCAAACCATTTCTTGAATATTAAAGGAAAAAAATCTGTGTGTATTTGCACATCAGATAAACATATATACCAGGTATTTGGATGGAAAAATCCAGGTAAAAAGTTGGCAAACTTCATAATAATCGAATTTTCTTCTACATTTTGGACAGGAAGTGCAACTTTGGAAGTTTTCATGTGCAAATTGGAAGAGCTCACATACTCCATAGTTGTATTTTTTATTCAATAAAATATTCGAAAAGGCTGTTCTAGAATGTTCTTTTTTATTAGTTAATGATATTTTGTTTGTTGTTGACAGCATCACATGTTTTATTTGTTATGCATGTTGTTTGTTGACATCGTGGTTTTAGTCATATTTTGATCTCAGATTGAAATTTAAATGTATAACAAGCTTGCTTGCTGTATTTCTTATTTTAAAAGTAAATAATGTCATTATTCCTACAATGTAGCATGTTTTCATCCATATATTTATATTGCATGCCTAGTTGTTTACATCTGCCATTTTTTTATATTGACATGGACAGGTTACATAATATAGTCTTTAATCCATTCTAATAAGTAATATTTTTTTCTACAATAATTTATTTTTGTTAATAAAAAAGACGAATTATAAGAATGAAATGATTAAAATTGATTGCTAAAAAGTTTGTTATTATTAAATGCCTGGATTTTCGGATTCGAGAATAGCATTCGGGTCATCGAGGGGTCATGTAGTCTCGTGTTATAAATAATATTTCCCTTTGAAAAGTTTTGAATTGCAAGAATAAATAGCATATATAATGGATTGTGAAAATTTTTAATTTTTAAAGTTTGAACACCATGTAGTTCAACAAAAATATTGATTCATTGTTTACATCTGTCAGTTATCAATCAGGACATCAACTGATTACATAATATAGTCTCTCATCCATTCATATATGCTTGGTTAATCAATAAATATTTTCTATTTACCAGTAATAGTTTATTTCTGGCAAGGAAATTGAGGAGTGAAAAAAATTTAATTGATTACTCAAAATTTGCTAAAATTACATCATTCCATATTCTGGTCATCGTGTTTGTTAATGGATCGGGAAAAAATGAGCATTCTTTATAGAGAACCTTCCATAGATGCTTCCTACCAAGTTTTGGAGAAGATTTTTTAGAAATCAACTAATTAGAAACAAGAATTGTCTGTGGCAGCCATGTTTGTTAATGGATTGTGACGAAATGATCAATCGTAACAGAGGATTTTCCATAGATGCTTCCTACCAAGTTTCGGTTCATTTGGCCAAATGGTTTCATCAGAGAAGAATCTAAAAAAATAAACTAATCAGAAACAAGAATTGCCCGTGTCTGCCATGTTTGTAAATGGATCGGGACGAAATGAGCACTCTTTATAGAGGACTGCCCATAGAGGCTTCCTACCAAGTTTCAGTTCATTTGGCCAAGCGGTTTCAGAGGAGAAGAAATCAGCCAATCAGAAACAAGAGTCGCCTGTGGCGGCCATGTTTGTTAATGGATCGGGACGAAATGAGCAATCTTTACAGAGGACCTTCCATAGATGCTTCCTACAAGTTTCGGTTCATTTGGCCAAGCGGTTTCAGAGAAGATTTTTTTAAATCTGTATAGAGATAACTGCATTTTGAATACAGATATCTATATTTAAACAAGAGTTATCTTTCTTTTAACAGAGAAGATATTTTAGAAATCAACCAATCAGAAACAAGAATTGCCTGTGGCGGCCATGTTTGCTAACCAATCGGGACAAAATGAGCAATCTTTATAGAGAACCTTCCATAGATGCTTCCTACCAAGTTTCGGTTCATTTGGACAAGTGGTTTCAGAGGAGAATCTTTAAAACAATCGGGCTATCAGAAACAAGAATGGCCTGTGGTGGCCATGTTTGTTAATGGATCGGGACGAAATGGGCAATCTTTATAGAGGACCTTCCATAGATGCTTCCTACCAAATTTCAGTTAATTTGGGAAAGCGGTTTCAGAGGAGAAGATTTTTTAGAAATCAACCAATCAGAAACAAGAATGGTCAGTGGCAGCCATGCTTGTTAACGGATCGAAACTAAATGAGCAATCTTGATAGAGGATCTACCAAGGATGCTTCCTACCAAGTTTTGATTCATTTAGCCAGGCGGTTTCAGAGGAGAAGATTTTTTTTTAGAAATCAACCAATCAGAAACAAAAATAGCCTGTGGCGGCCATGTTTGTTAATGGATCGGGACAAAATGAGCAATCTTGACCTTCCATAGATGCTTCCTGCCAAGTTTCAGTTCATTTGGCCGAGTGGTTTCAGAGGAAAAGATTAAAATGTGAAAAGTTAACGGACGACAAGTGATGGCAAAAGCTCACATTGCCTTTGGCAAGGTGAGCTAAAAATCAGTATGTCAATGATACCTATGCGAAACTTTTATTTACTCCAAGGTGGACAATGGATGTCTTGAGAATCATGTTGTATGATCAAACTGCATTATCTCCCCTTGCTGGAATTTGGTTTATTGTATTATTGAATACTCCGTATGATAATATACTCTGGCATTTGCTGCATGCAGAGTTGACTATACTTTGCCATTTGTACAGATACAAGAACAAACTTAAGCATCCCCCAATTTATAAAAATGGGTGTCTTTCTACTGCCCTCTCCATAAATAATGAGCTACTAACTAGAAAGTAAATACAATATATTAATAACCTCTAATAATTCTACATTAAACCATGCATTACTGGGTCAGATCTTGACCTGATTTACACACTTACTGGTTTTGATCCACCAAACTGGAATACATTAGCTGTAGGTTGTACAGTGTTCGCTACTGGCTGTCCAAAATTGAAGCTTGGCGTGGCACTAAAATTGAAACCTCCTGAAACAATATAATAAGTTACTTTATGTTCATTTTAATCATATAAAACAAGTTTAATTAAGTTTTCAATTTTTTTTTTTACATTTACGTACATGAACATAGAAGTCAATACACCACAGGTTACTTAACACCAAGTAAGGAAATGTTCACCTATATCATGGTGAGAACTAAGTTACATTTCGATGAGATGATGTCCGCTTTGTACAAGACCCATACTACACAGAGATGTATTTTATAGTGGAAGCTCACTGTAACAAAGCCCACAGATAGACATGTCTCTTCACTCTGACATGTAATCTTGATTCCAAGCCAACCAGTCTTAGCTCTAGCTTCTTTCTGCTGCATGCCTAGCATAGAAACCACAAATAACAATTTCAGTCTTTGGTCTGAAATCTGGGAATTGAACCACTGAAGTCAAGCAAACTAACCATTATACAACTGATGCATTCTATTTGCAAACAAGTTTGTTTTTTGGGTTTATAATTCATGAAAAAATGAACCCCCTCCCATTCAATTTTCAAAATATAAAAAAGTATATGTTAAAGTACAAATAATACCCCACATTTTGACAAGTATTCTGACCTTGAGCTGATGCTGCTGGTGGTGCTCCAAATACTGGTCCAGATGAAGTCTGAGGTGTTCCAAATGATGGTGTAGTGGTCTGAGGCTTTCCAAATGCTGGGATGGATGAAGATTGAGGGGCACCAAATGATGGAGCAGAAGAGGTCGGAGGTGCTCCAAATGGAGGATTCGCTGTTGATGATCCAAATGATGGTGCTGTAGAGCCAAACCCACCTGCCGTCACACTACCTGCACTGCCAAAGCTTGGATTACTACCAGAATTGCCAAATGCAGGTGCTACACCAGAGGTCGTACTACCAAAAGATGTACCATTGTTTCCAAAGATACTGGTCGTTTGTTGTTGTGGCGTTCCAAAGGAGGTGGTAGTAGATGTAGTAGATTTTGTTGAGCTGGCTCCAAACACAAATGATGCACCTGTTGATGCAGAGGTTGCTGCTGCAGCATTTCCAAAAACAGCTCCTGTTGACATGGTAGGTCCAGCGGCATTGAACAACGAGCTGGATGTATTTGTTGGTTGAGGGACGGCACTAAATGCTGTTGAGCTTGTAGTTGATGGACCTATAATTTGTTGTATGATATATTGGTATAAATATTAAAATCTCTTACATATGAACATTCTACTGTTATTATAAATTGTCACCAAACTCTGAATCTTATGAGAAAAAATTGCATTCAGACCCACATATATATATATATATACATTACAAAGTTGACGTTTATATACGTTTCCTATCTTTTGAAGGATTACCCACTACGTAAACAAGTACTGATCTTATCCTAAGGGCTATTCCACTATTACATACATGGCATCCTGGGTTGGCACAATTCCACGTGTGCATGTTTAAAACATCATTACCAAGTGAAAATGAAACAGAAAATGTAAAATTACTAATATTGTTGGTCAGTCTGTTTACAAAGTGCCATCCCTGAATATCATTTATGCTTAAATGGCACAGCCCTTAAAAAGAAATGTGCATATGGGGAGATATATGATGCTACTCAACATTGTTAATGCCACTGATGCAGTAAAAGCAATATTTGTCTTCATCTAGGCTTTCAGTCGAGAAACATTATGCATAGAAAATATAAAACAAAACAAAAATCAAACAAATTCAAAGTGTAGTCTAAAATCTCTGGAAATGTACTCAATTGTCAGTAAGTGATTATTGCTAACTCCAAGTGAGCAATTTTTCAGATCATGAGAAGAAGAAGTTTTTTTGATAAGGTAATGATACCTGTTTTATACCAAACAAACGCCAAGCTGGATTTTTAATAGTGTTAACTCAATGAAACAATAGTCACACATTATCCCGACTGAGCCATGACCTTGATCGTGATCTTACACGCTGCCAGTCACATATATCAGTTTTAGTGTTTGGTTCAATCAAATCTTACCATGATCTACCTCACTTCATGTGAGCATGCCAACAAATACACCACAGAGATGATTCCTTGTCATACATTATCACCATTAAACATAAAAGGAAACCATCCTTTTACAAGACTTACCTCCAAAGTTATATGATGAAAATCCTGTTGGCTTACTGTCTTTGTTCTGTCCAAATGCAAACACACCAGTAGAAGCACTTGTACTGGCTGAAAAACAGATAACAAAGATTTTAGGCCATACCCATTTAATTTCTTCCTCTTTGTAATAACTTTTTCCTAAAGTTTCTTGATAAAATTTGATGTGATTACAGGAAAACTAGAGGCCAATTTGGTTATTCATAGTTTCTGTTCAACGTTCAATCAAGTCTAGATTTTGAGAAAAATTAAAATGTTCATTTTCACATAGGGTTCTATCGTTTCTGTTCAATGTTCAATCAAGTCTAGATTTTGAGAAAGATTAATATTTTCATTTTCCTATAGGGTCCCATTAAAACAGGACTTAAATGATTTACTGACAGGGAACATAAGCTACTGAATGGAAACCAAATACTGGACAGACGGAATAACATGAGTAAAAAATCAAATTCTTTCTAGTTAATTGACATACCAGTGAATTTGGCACCAAATTGGAACAAACTGGACGATGATGATGTTGAAGGTGGAGCAAATGGCTTTTTACTTTCATTTTGTCCTGTCTCTGTAACAAGAAAGATAATAATCATAGACACTTTTTACTTTCACTTTGTCCTGTCTCTAACAAGAAAGATAATAATTATAGACACTTTTTACTTTCACTTTGTCCTGTCTCTGTAACATGAAAGATAATAATCATAGACACTTTTTACTTTCACTTTGTCCTGTCTCTGTAACAAGAAAGATAATAATCATAGACACTTTTTACTTTCACTTTGTCCTGTCTCTGTAACAAGAAAGATAATAATCATAGTAGGTGTGAATTTCTATAGATGTCATGTACAAAATAGCTCATATTTTGTATCAACTCAAAAGGTAACTCATAAAGATGAGCATTTAGCAAAATAAAGTATTAATATTGGATGATTCTTTTTTTTTTAAATGGACATTGGCCCTCTACGGTCAATTTTATCTAAGAAATCACACAAGAGGAAATTTTTTGACATACCACCAGAAGCTCTCGGCATAATCAATTCAAACATTCTTAATACATTCCAAATATGCAAAATTTTGAATTGGGGTCCCTTTTCAAAATAAAGTAGCTCATTTTTTATGGCCCATCAATAACATACAATGATGATCATTTGGCAAAAAACTGCATTAAAAGAAGATGAACAATAAACTCTCCATCCAACTTTTTATTCTCTGGATCTTTGTGTTAAATTAAAGAGAATGGTTAGTAACAACAACAATACAGAGAAGACGTGTCTACAGACAGATGATAACAACAATACAGAGAAGACGTGTCTACAGACAGATGATAACAACAATACAGAGAAGACGTGTCTACAGACAGATGATACCAACATTACAGAGAAGACGTGTCTACAGATAGATGATACCAACATTACAGAGAAGACGTGTCTACAGACAGATGATAACAACAATACAGAGAAGACGTGTCTACAGACAGATGATACCAACATTACAGAGAAGACGTGTCTACAGATAGATGATACCAACATTACAGAGAAGACGTGTCTACAGACAGATGATAACAACAATACAGAGAAGACGTGTCTACAGACAGATGATAACAACAATACAGAGAAGACGTGTCTACAGACAGATGATACCAACAATACAGAGAAGACGTGTCTACAGACAGATGATACCAACATTACAGAGAAGACGTGTCTACAGATAGATGATACCAACATTACAGAGAAGACGTGTCTACAGACAGATGATAACAACAATACAGAGAAGACGTGTCTACAGACAGATGATAACAACAATACAGAGAAGACGTGTCTACAGATAGATGATACCAACAATACAGAGAAGACGTGTCTACAGATAGATGATACCAACAATACAGAGAAGACGTGTCTACAGATAGATGATACCAACATTACAGAGAAGACGTGTCTACAGACAGATGATAACAACAATAGAGAGAAGACGTGTCTACAGACAGATGATAACAACAATACAGAGAAGACGTGTCTACAGACAGATGATAACAACAATACAGAGAAGACGTGGATGATAACAACAATACAGAGAAGACGTGTCTACAGACAGATGATACCAACAATACAGAGATGTGTCTACAGATAGATGATAACAGACCCACAAACATAATAAAACTGCAAAACTTTTGTGGTATATAAAAACAAAAAGAAAACTAAATAATATATACATACCGTCATCTCTTCCTCTCTTTAAACGTGGAGATACCTTTAAAGACTGACTATCTAATGCCTTCGTTTCTTCCTGCTTGTTAAAGGCAAACCCTGCAATGAAGTAATAAAGACATTACACCTTGTTTAACATGTAACATCCAACACATACATATAATTCCACAACACATACCTATAATTCCACAACACATACATATCAGGGTTTGAAATTAGCGGTCGCCAACTCGCCATTTGCGAATAAATTACAGTGTGGGCCCTTAAAAATCTCATCTCAGTCGTCCACTTGGCGAGTGAAAAATTAGAAAAAAAATAAAGTTTAATCCGCAATCCTTTCAAGGACAAAATCGACAGTTCGTGGACCGTCTCAATGATTCAACGCGAACCATGATCGTGGACAAATTCTATCATTTTCATCACCATCGCGGAATCACGGATCAATGAGCAAATATACTTTATAAACCTATGTGTACAAAGTATCTCGGTCGTATAAAGTTTGCCTTAAAAATAAATGCAAATGTGGTCATTTTTATTGCATGTGGGATCTGATAAGAAATTATGCTTATCGTTGAAGTGATAAGGTCGTAAAGAAAGGTCATATCCTGTCATTAATTTCAAGTGCGGTGTTGTCTTATTTGATAATACCACGTGGAGATTATCCTCGCCTGTCAATCAACACTAAACAGTAACACACTCCTGTCTGAAATGTAGAAAAGCAATTTAATGACGAGCATACCTTTTAATGGGTTATAATCCACATGCAAATGTTTGTGAATGATTTGATTTTGAATGCATGTGTAAAAACGACAGAAATGTTTATCTGTGAAAAGATTTTAACTACTTCCGCTAAAAAAATTACTTCCATCCCATACACTAATGGTTACACACTTTTAAGTGCTGTATAAACATTTCTCTTTTAAATTATATCACCCTTCAATAGTATAAGTTAACTGTACATTTGTCCCGGGTCGGGATTAATTTTGTGAGAAAATTACGAGTGGTTTCAATCCGAGGCTAGGGTAATGAAAGATCGAACATGTTGAAGTACAATCTGTCATTGGAATCAAAATAATGAGAGAAAAAACAAACTTTAGTTCTTTTTTTAGTTGTGAAAAACAAAATTTGAAAATAAAATGGAGATTAAATATTTGTAAAACAATATATCCTCGTCTGACAATAAGTCGGTCATGTTTGAAAAGTAAACATTTTTTTCTTTTTAATTATGTTCCTCATCTATTCTTGCTTACATGTGTAAAGTTCCATGGAAAAAACATCGATAATAATTACATACTGACACATATTTGTTTACCCTCCCTTTTCCAAATGGCGTCGTCTGACGTTACATAAAGTCGGTCAAAGTTCAATAAAGCACATGATTTTGTCATAGGCCAACCAAACTTAAAAAGTAAACCAGATTAAGAAAGTACAGTATTTTAGCTTTTTCAGTGTAATTGATTTGTCTGAAAAATTTCAAAAGATGATTTTTTTTTAAATAGTTTGAAATTGAAGTATTAAAAATTAATTATTTGATGTAAAAATTAAACTTGCTTACCCACATAAAAAGTATTTAATCCAGTGAATTTTGTGTTTTTGCTTTTGTCAATACAATCTATTAGACAGACATATTTTGGTAAAACAATTAATGACTGATTTCAATTTATTTTAATCACATTTATTATCACAGAGTGGTAACAATACAGTTTTGTTGATGCTATTTGTAATAATGACAGTTTTTTTTTAACCCAGATAATCTCATTTTTCTGTCTGGTTTAATTTAATTCTCTGTTCAATTTATGCTATAAATTTTGATTATTGCTCTTAAATTAATTCTTTTTCTATCTTCTCTGTGAATTTCATTTCAATACCCCAAGAAGTAAGGGGTATATTTGTTATTAAAGCAGCAGTGGAAATGCAAAATAATCTGCCATTTTGTGACTAATGGAGAGCACTTGCATGTATTTTCCCAGTAAAATCGGCCATTTTCTAGAAAATGGTGGAATCTGAATGATCAATCATCATATTTTCAAAGTATTTTAAAATACAATTTGCTTGGCCTACATTCCAGAAACGGTCATGAACTGTGATGACGATTATGTCAACAAACCGGAAAAATACAAATGTTTGGGGAATACCATCGATGGAAACATATTTAACAAGCATAATGATCAGGAAAAAAAGACATTAGTAAAAAGGATCTTTTTCACTTGCATGGAATTTATTCAATTCAAACTTCTGTTTTAATCTCATCTTGTAATTTTGACGTTGAAAAGTATTTCCTCAGTGTTTATGTACGCTATGAATATACAGAATGACGTCATTGGTCTCGTGCTGCGCGAGAATTGTAAATCAAAACAAATGACCGAGCAGATGTCACGGTAGGATATGTTTATGGAAATTACTAATGTATGCACTCGTAAAGTAATTTCAGATGCTTTTTTATTTTTTTTATTTTCAAATTCGATAAAATAATACTGATCTATAATTATGAAATTCAAAAGCTGATTTGTTCCATGATTCTATGTAAAAAAAAATGAGAACATTAACACGTTCCACTTCCGATTACATAATTCTACGTCTTAATGTATTGAAGTTTTCTCAAAGTTTTGAAACCCAGTGAAATGTGTTATGTTGAAAATAAAAAATCAACAAATTTTATTTTGGTACAAACACAAAATCCACGAATTTAGGAATCCACGAACTTGTAATTTTTAACAAAACAACGAAAATTGATACCAACGAAGAAAAGTACTTTCATGGCGGTACCCCTTTCATAGTATAATAAAAATACCCACGTTCATGTTAAGAAAAGAAATCTAATTTGTTTTTCATGAAAAAAAATGGCTTGGGAGGATAAAACATACAAAAGTTAGTATCAATTTTCGTGGTTTTGTTAAAAATTACAAGTTCGTGGATTCCTAAATTCGTCGATTTTGTGTTTGCATCAAAATAAAATTTGTTGATTTCATATTTTCAACATAACACGTTTCACTGGGTTTCAAAACTTTGAGAAAATTTCAATACATTAAGACGTAGAATTATGTAATCGGAAGTGGAACGTGTTAATGTTCTCATTTTTTTTACATAGAATCATGGAACAAAATCAGCTTTTGAATTTCATAATTATAGATCAGTATTATTTTATCGAATTTGAAAATAAAATAAAAAAGCATCTGAAATTACTTTACGAGCGCGTACAGTAGTAATTTCCATAAATATATATTGTTTTACAAATATTTAATCTCCATTTTATTTTCAATTTTTGTTTTTCACAACTAAAAAAAGAACTAAAGTTTGTTTTTTCTCTCATTATTTTGATTCCAATGACAGATTGTACTTCAACATGTTCGATCTTTCATTACCCTAGTCTCGGATTGAAACCACTTGTAATTGTCTCACAAAATTAATCCCGACCCGGGACAAATGTACAGTTAACTTATACTATTGAAGGGTGATATAATTTAAAAGAGAAATGTTTATACAGCACTTAAAAGTGTGTAACAGTTAGTGTATGGGTTGGAAGTAATTTTTTTACCGGAAGTAGTTAAAATCTTTTCACAGATAAACATTTCTGTCGTTTTTACACATGCATTCAAAATCAAATCATTCACAAACATTTGCATGTGGATTATAACCCATTAAAAGGTATGCTCGTCATTAAATTGCTTTTCTACATTTCAGACAGGTGTGTGTTACTGTTTAGTGTTGATTGACAGGCGAGGATAATCTCCACGTGGTATTATCAAATAAGACAACACCGCACTTGAAATTAATGACAGGATATGACCTTTCTTTACGACCTTATCACTTCAACGATAAGCATAATTTCTTATCAGATCCCACATGCAATAAAAATGACCACATTTGCATTTATTTTTAAGGCAAACTTTATACGACCGAGATACTTTGTACACATAGGTTTATAAAGTATATTTGCTCATTGATCCGTGATGGTGATGAAAATGATAGAATTTGTCCACGATCATGGTCCGTGTTGAATCATCGCGATTGTCCGCGAACTGTCGATTTTGTCCTTGAAAGGATAGCGGATTTTGCATTTTCTGTTTGGACTAATCTATACATACAGAAAATCTGTAGCAGAGTTTTTTTTAAATTAATATATTACCTGAATTATTTGTTCCAGTAAAATTATTAATTGACATCTTAGGATCACTTCCAAATATACTATTACTATTGTCAGTTTTGTTAGAACTATTGGTACCAAATACGGAATTAACACTAGATGTCTTTTTTAAATCACTTGTTGAATTGTCTTTATTTGAGCTTGAAGTTTGATCAAAGACAAAACCACCATTTGATTTTTGTCCCATACTAGTGGACACTTTTTTATCAGTAAGAGATTGTCCAAAGTTAAAGCCTCCTGGAATCGTTGACGTTGTGGATTTGGCTTCAGATTCTGAACTGAATGCTATCCCAGTTGTCGCTATCGTAGATGTAGTCACTGATAACTTTGCTTCACTGTCTGATTTCCCAAAATTTACGGCACTTGTTGTTATAATACTATCCATGTTAGGCTTCCCGATTCTGTAGTCAAGTTTATCTGACGATGCAGACAAAGAATTCAGCTTTCCAACTGTAAATCCTCCAACTGAAGGCTTTGTATTACTGTCTGATGCAGAATTTACAAACACAGAATTGTCAGAAGATTTAACTGATGATTCTCCAAATTTGAATCCAGAATCAGTCTGTTTAACTTCTGCCTGTGACGATGAAGTCGATTTTCCATACACAAATCCACCTGTTGTACTTGTGTTTTTACTTTCTGAGACCGAGTTTTGAAATCCAAAACCAGATTTTACTTTATCTGATTCCTCAGAGGATTTCACAGAACTTGAACCAAATTTAAATCCAGTTGCAGTTTGTGGAGTTGAAGAATCACCACCAAATTTAACTCCAGTTCCACTTTTACCACCATCTCCACCGATGTTAAAACCACTATTGGCATTGGAATTAGATCCTGAACCAGTAACAAATCCAGACTGCCCAGAAAATGCACCTGGAGTTATCTTAAATCCTCCTGGAAATATAACAAGTCTATTTATGGTTTGAGAAAATTCAATGGTCATCATATAATATACAGAGATTACCAAAGTCTGTCTCACTTTACCAGACATTCGGTCTGGTAAAGACTCCCTTTTCACCAGACCGAACAGAATTTCACAGGACCGAAAAAATATCACGCTTATCCTGCAGTGGTTGCTTTCAACCAAAGGCTACAAATTTTCCATTTCTCGTTTTAGTAACGCAAATTAACTGTTTATATATTTTTCTGAACATTGTTTGTTAAAACAAGTCTGCTTTGAAGTAAACATTTTGTAGATTTTTTTTTTTAATATAAATAAAGCGAAGTATTTTATTTAAATTCACAGAGAAATAAAAATTTTAGTGAATCTTTTCAACCATTTGTCTTAATCAGGAAAAAGCTTGTAATATTTGTCCATTTCAAAGGTTATTTCCCAAAAGCATAAATCAAGTTCTCTCGTATTTTGCACAAAAGACAACCTTAAATTTGGGGCCGAATTGATATCCAATAATATTTATGTGTCCAGTCCGGAGTGATTCTTGTTCTTATATTTCAAATATTTATATTTTCGTTCATTAAAGCATTTCTGAGATTGCAACTTTAATTTTGTCAATGTCCTTGAACTTCATCAAAGCATGGAGGAATGATAAATGATACAATAAAAGAGTTTTGATATGGCGTTTCACTTTAGTTTTAATCAAAATAAATTATGGACAAATTGGAGATCAAACAGGGCTCTTTTATACAACAAACCCAGTATTTGTACCCGCCAGTCGGTCCGGTGGAAACCAATATTTTTCTGGAATGAATTGATTTTTACCACATTTGTCCGTCGGACCAGCATGTTTGTGAATCTCTGAATATGGAGTTAAATTTAATAAAACTACCTACCGGTACCTTGATATCTGGGTTCAATATTAATATTTTATAGAAGAAATGTTGAACATTAAGGCCAAGAAATACTAATAACTGGTTCTCATGATTGTGCATGTTTCAAGAAATACTAATAACTGGTTCTCATGACTGTGTACATGTTTCAAGAAATACTAATAACTGGTTCTCATGACTGTGTACATGTTTATAGAAATACTAATAACTGGTTCTCAAGACTGTGTACATGTTTATAGAAATACTAATAACTGGTTCTCATGACTGTGTACATGTTTATAGAAATACTAATAACTGGTTCTCATGACTGTGTACATGTTTATAGAAATACTAATAACTAGTTCTCATGACTGTGTACATGTTTATAGAAATACTAATAACTGGTTCTCATGACTGTGTACATGTTTATAGAAATACTAATAACTAGTTCTCATGACTGTGTACATGTTTATAGAAATACTAATAACTGGTTCTCATGACTGTGTACATGTTTATAGAAATACTAATAACTGGTTCTCATGACTGTGTACATGTTTATAGAAATACTAATAACTGGTTCTCATGACTGTGTACATGTTTATAGAAATACTAATAACTAGTTCTAATGACTGTGCATGTTTATAGAAATACTAATAACTGGTTCTCATGACTGTGTACATGTTTATAGAAATACTAATAACTGGTTCTCATGACTGTGTGCATGTTTATAGAAATACTAATAACTGGTTCTCATGACTGTGTACATGTTTATAGAAATACTAATAACTGGTTCTCATGACTGTGTGCATGTTTATAGAAATACTAATAACTGGTTCTCATGACTGTGTACATGTTTATAGAAATACTAATAACTGGTTCTCATGACTGTGTACATGTTTATAGAAATACTAATAACTAGTTCTAATGACTGTGTACATGTTTATAGAAATACTAATAACTGGTTCTCATGACTGTGTACATGTTTATAGAAATACTAATAACTGGTTCTCATGACTGTGTACATGTTTATAGAAATACTAATAACTGGTTCTCATGACTGTGTACATGTTTATAGAAATACTAATAACTGGTTCTCATGACTGTGTACATGTTTATAGAAATACTAATAACTGGTTCTCATGACTGTGTACATGCTTATAGAAATACTAATAACTGGTTCTCATGACTGTGTACATGTTTATAGAAATACTAATAACTAGTTCTAATGACTGTGTACATGTTTATAGAAATACTAATAACTGGTTCTCATGACTGTGTACATGTTTATAGAAATACTAATAACTGGTTCTCATGACTGTGTACATGTTTATAGAAATACTAATAACTGGTTCTCATGACTGTGTACATGTTTATAGAAATACTAATAACTGGTTCTCAAGACTGTGTACATGTTTATAGAAATATTAATAACTGGTTCTCATGACTGTGTACATGTTTATAGAAATACTAATAACTGGTTCTCATGACTCTGTACATGTTTATAGAAATACTAATAACTGGTTCTCAAGACTGTGTACATGTTTATAGAAATACTAATAACTGGTTCTAATGACTGTGTACATGTTTATAGAAATACTAATAACTGGTTCTCAAGACTCTGTACATGTTTATAGAAATACTAATAACTGGTTCTCATGACTGTACATGTTTATAGAAATACTAATAACTGGTTCTCAAGACTGTGTACATGTTTATAGAAATACTAATAACTGGTTCTCAAGACTCTGTACATGTTTATAGAAATACTAATAACTGGTTCTCATGACTGTGTACATGTTTATAGAAATACTAATAACTGGTTCTCATGACTGTGTACATGTTTATAGAAATACTAATAACTGGTTCTCATGACTGTGTACATGTTTATAGAAATACTAATAACTGGTTCTCATGACTGTGTACATGTTTATAGAAATACTAATAACTAGTTCTCATGACTGTGTACATGTTTATAGAAATACTAATAACTGGTTCTCATGACTGTGTACATGTTTATAGAAATACTAATAACTGGTTCTCATGACTGTGTGCATGTTTATAGAAATACTAATAACTGGTTCTCATGACTGTGTGCATTTTTTTAGAAATACTAATAACTAGTTCTCATGACTGTACATGTTTATAGAAATACTAATAACTGGTTCTCGTGACTGTGTACATGTTTATAGAAATACTAATAACTGGTTCTCATGACTGTGTACATGTTTATAGAAATACTAATAACTGGTTCTCATGACTGTACATGTTTATAGAAATACTAATAACTGGTTCTCATGACTGTGTACATGTTTATAGAAATACTAATAACTGGTTCTCATGACTGTGTACATGTTTATAGAAATACTAATAACTAGTTCTCATGACTGTGTACATGTTTATAGAAATACTAATAACTGGTTCTCATGACTGTGTACATGTTTATAGAAATACTAATAACTGGTTCTCAAGACTGTGTGCATGTTTATAGAAATACTAATAACTGGTTCTCATGATTGTGTGCATGTTTATAGAAATACTAATAACTGGTTCTCATGACTGTGTGCATGTTTATAGAAATACTAATAACTAGTTCTCAAGACTGTGTACATGTTTATAGAAATACTAATAACTGGTTCTCAAGACTGTGTACATGTTTATAGAAATACTAATAACTGGTTCTCATGACTGTGTGCATGTTTATAGAAATACTAATAACTAGTTCTCAAGACTGTGTACATGTTTATAGAAATACTAATAACTAGTTCTCAAGACTGTGTACATGTTTATAGAAATACTAATAACTGGTTCTCATGATTGTGTGCATGTTTATAGAAATACTAATAACTGGTTCTCATGACTGTGCATGTTTATAGAAATACTAATAACTGGTTCTCATGACTGTGTACATGTTTATAGAAATACTAATAACTGGTTCTCATGACTGTGTGCATGTTTATAGAAATACTAATAACTGGTTCTCATGACTGTGTACATGTTTATAGAAATACTAATAACTGGTTCTCATGACTGTGTACATGTTTATAGAAATACTAATAACTGGTTCTCATGACTGTGTACATGTTTATAGAAATACTAATAACTGGTTCTCATGACTGTGTACATGTTTATAGAAATACTAATAACTGGTTCTCAAGACTGTGTACATGTTTATAGAAATACTAATAACTGGTTCTCATGACTGTGTACATGTTTATAGAAATACTAATAACTAGTTCTCATGACTGTGTACATGTTTATAGAAATACTAATAACTGGTTCTCATGACTGTGTACATGTTTATAGAAATACTAATAACTGGTTCTCAAGACTGTGTACATGTTTATAGAAATACTAATAACTGGTTCTCATGACTGTGTGCATGTTTATAGAAATACTAATAACAGGTTCTCATGACTGTGTACATGTTTATAGAAATACTAATAACTGGTTCTCATGACTGTGTACATGTTTATAGAAATACTAATAACTGGTTCTCAAGACTGTACATGTTTATAGAAATACTAATAACTGGTTCTCATGATTGTGCATGTTTATAGAAATACTAATAACTGGTTCTCATGACTGTGTACATGTTTATAGAAATACTAATAACTGGTTCTCATGACTGTGTGCATGTTTATAGAAATACTAATAACTGGTTCTCAAGACTGTGTACATGTTTCAAGAAATACTAATAACTGGTTCTCAAGACTGTGTACATGTTTATAGAAATACTAATAACTGGTTCTCAAGACTGTGTACATGTTTATAGAAATACTAATAACTGGTTCTCAAGACTGTGTACATGTTTATAGAAATACTAATAACTGGTTCTCAAGACTGTGTACATGTTTATAGAAATACTAATAACTGGTTCTCAAGACTCTGTACATGTTTATAGAAATACTAATAACTGGTTCTCAAGACTGTGTACATGTTTATAGAAATACTAATAACTGGTTCTCATGACTGTGTACATGTTTATAGAAATACTAATAACTGGTTCTCATGACTGTGTACATGTTTATAGAAATACTAATAACTGGTTCTCATGACTGTGTACATGTTTATAGAAATACTAATAACTGGTTCTCATGACTGTGTGCATGTTTATAGAAATACTAATAACTGGTTCTCATGACTGTGTGCATGTTTATAGAAATACTAATAACTGGTTCTCATGACTGTGTACATGTTTATAGAAATACTAATAACTGGTTCTCTAGACTGTGTACATGTTTATAGAAATACTAATAACTGGTTCTCAAGACTGTGTACATGTTTATAGAAATACTAATAACTGGTTCTCAAGACTCTGTACATGTTTATAGAAATACTAATAACTGGTTCTCATGACTGTGTACATGTTTATAGAAATACTAATAACTGGTTCTCATGACTGTGTACATGTTTATAGAAATACTAATAACTGGTTCTCATGACTGTGTGCATGTTTATAGAAATACTAATAACTGGTTCTCATGACTGTGTGCATGTTTATAGAAATACTAATAACTAGTTCTCATGACTGTGTACATGTTTATAGAAATACTAATAACTGGTTCTCATGACTGTGTACATGTTTATAGAAATACTAATAACTGGTTCTCAAGACTGTGTGCATGTTTATAGAAATACTAATAACTGGTTCTCATGATTGTGTGCATGTTTATAGAAATACTAATAACTGGTTCTCATGACTGTGTGCATGTTTATAGAAATACTAATAACTAGTTCTCAAGACTGTGTACATGTTTATAGAAATACTAATAACTGGTTCTCAAGACTGTGTACATGTTTATAGAAATACTAATAACTGGTTCTCATGACTGTGTGCATGTTTATAGAAATACTAATAACTGGTTCTCAAGACTGTGTACATGTTTATAGAAATACTAATAACTGGTTCTCAAGACTGTGTACATGTTTATAGAAATACTAATAACTGGTTCTCATGATTGTGTGCATGTTTATAGAAATACTAATAACTGGTTCTCATGACTGTGTGCATGTTTATAGAAATACTAATAACTGGTTCTCATGACTGTGTACATGTTTATAGAAATACTAATAACTGGTTCTCATGACTGTGTACATGTTTCAAGAAATACTAATAACTGGTTCTCATGACTGTGTACATGTTTATAGAAATACTAATAACTGGTTCTCATGACTGTGTACATGTTTATAGAAATACTAATAACTGGTTCTCATGACTGTGTACATGTTTATAGAAATACTAATAACTGGTTCTCATGACTGTGTACATGTTTATAGAAATACTAATAACTGGTTCTCAAGACTGTGTACATGTTTATAGAAATACTAATAACTGGTTCTCATGACTGTGTACATGTTTATAGAAATACTAATAACTAGTTCTCATGACTGTGTACATGTTTATAGAAATACTAATAACTGGTTCTCATGACTGTGTACATGTTTATAGAAATACTAATAACTGGTTCTCAAGACTGTGTACATGTTTATAGAAATACTAATAACTGGTTCTCATGACTGTGTGCATGTTTATAGAAATACTAATAACAGGTTCTCATGACTGTGTACATGTTTATAGAAATACTAATAACTGGTTCTCATGACTGTGTACATGTTTATAGAAATACTAATAACTGGTTCTCAAGACTGTACATGTTTATAGAAATACTAATAACTGGTTCTCATGATTGTGCATGTTTATAGAAATACTAATAACTGGTTCTCATGACTGTGTACATGTTTATAGAAATACTAATAACTGGTTCTCATGACTGTGTGCATGTTTATAGAAATACTAATAACTGGTTCTCAAGACTGTGTACATGTTTCAAGAAATACTAATAACTGGTTCTCAAGACTGTGTACATGTTTATAGAAATACTAATAACTGGTTCTCAAGACTGTGTACATGTTTATAGAAATACTAATAACTGGTTCTCAAGACTGTGTACATGTTTATAGAAATACTAATAACTGGTTCTCAAGACTGTGTACATGTTTATAGAAATACTAATAACTGGTTCTCAAGACTGTGTACATGTTTATAGAAATACTAATAACTGGTTCTCAAGACTGTGTACATGTTTATAGAAATACTAATAACTGGTTCTCATGACTGTGTACATGTTTATAGAAATACTAATAACTGGTTCTCATGACTGTACATGTTTATAGAAATACTAATAACTGGTTCTCATGACTGTGTACATGTTTATAGAAATACTAATAACTGGTTCTCATGACTGTGTGCATGTTTATAGAAATACTAATAACTGGTTCTCATGACTGTGTGCATGTTTATAGAAATACTAATAACTGGTTCTCAAGACTGTGTACATGTTTATAGAAATACTAATAACTGGTTCTCAAGACTGTGTACATGTTTATAGAAATACTAATAACTGGTTCTCAAGACTCTGTACATGTTTATAGAAATACTAATAACTGGTTCTCATGACTGTGTACATGTTTATAGAAATACTAATAACTGGTTCTCATGACTGTGTACATGTTTATAGAAATACTAATAACTGGTTCTCATGACTGTGTACATGTTTATAGAAATACTAATAACTGGTTCTCATGACTGTACATGTTTATAGAAATACTAATAACTGGTTCTCATGACTGTGTACATGTTTATAGAAATACTAATAACTGGTTCTCATGACTGTGTGCATGTTTATAGAAATACTAATAACTGGTTCTCATGACTGTGTGCATGTTTATAGAAATACTAATAACTGGTTCTCATGACTGTGCATGTTTATAGAAATACTAATAACTGGTTCTCAAGACTGTGTACATGTTTCAAGAAATACTAATAACTGGTTCTCAAGACTGTGTACATGTTTATAGAAATACTAATAACTGGTTCTCAAGACTGTGTACATGTTTATAGAAATACTAATAACTGGTTCTCAAGACTGTGTACATGTTTATAGAAATACTAATAACTGGTTCTCAAGACTGTGTACATGTTTATAGAAATACTAATAACTGGTTCTCAAGACTCTGTACATGTTTATAGAAATACTAATAACTGGTTCTCAAGACTGTGTACATGTTTATAGAAATACTAATAACTGGTTCTCATGACTCTGTACATGTTTATAGAAATACTAATAACTGGTTCTCATGACTGTGTACATGTTTATAGAAATACTAATAACTGGTTCTCATGATTGTGTACATGTTTATAGAAATACTAATAACTGGTTCTCATGACTGTGTGCATGTTTATAGAAATACTAATAACTGGTTCTCATGACTGTGTGCATGTTTATAGAAATACTAATAACAGGTTCTCATGACTGTGTACATGTTTATAGAAATACTAATAACTGGTTCTCAAGACTGTGTACATGTTTCAAGAAATACTAATAACTGGTTCTCAAGACTGTGTACATGTTTATAGAAATACTAATAACTGGTTCTCAAGACTGTGTACATGTTTATAGAAATACTAATAACTGGTTCTCAAGACTGTGTACATGTTTATAGAAATACTAATAACTGGTTCTCAAGACTGTGTACATGTTTCAAGAAATACTAATAACTGGTTCTCATGACTGTGTACATGTTTATAGAAATACTAATAACTGGTTCTCATGACTGTGTGCATGTTTATAGAAATACTAATAACTAGTTCTCATGACTGTGTACATGTTTATAGAAATACTAATAACTGGTTCTCATGACTGTGTACATGTTTATAGAAATACTAATAACTGGTTCTCAAGACTGTGTACATGTTTCAAGAAATACTAATAACTGGTTCTCAAGACTGTGTACATGTTTATAGAAATACTAATAACTGGTTCTCAAGACTGTGTACATGTTTATAGAAATACTAATAACTGGTTCTCATGACTGTGTACATGTTTATAGAAATACTAATAACTGGTTCTCATGACTGTGTACATGTTTATAGAAATACTAATAACTGGTTCTCATGACTGTGTACATGTTTATAGAAATACTAATAACTGGTTCTCAAGACTGTGTACATGTTTCAAGAAATACTAATAACTGGTTCTCAAGACTGTGTACATGTTTATAGAAATACTAATAACTGGTTCTCAAGACTGTGTACATGTTTATAGAAATACTAATAACTGGTTCTCATGACTGTGTACATGTTTATAGAAATACTAATAACTGGTTCTCAAGACTCTGTACATGTTTATAGAAATACTAATAACTGGTTCTCAAGACTGTGTACATGTTTATAGAAATACTAATAACTGGTTCTCAAGACTGTACATGTTTATAGAAATACTAATAACTGGTTCTCAAGACTGTGTACATGTTTATAGAAATACTAATAACTGGTTCTCAAGACTGTGTACATGTTTATAGAAATACTAATAACTGGTTCTCAAGACTGTGTACATGTTTATAGAAATACTAATAACTGGTTCTCAAGACTGTGTACATGTTTATAGAAATACTAATAACTGGTTCTCATGACTGTGTACATGTTTCAAGAAATACTAATAACTGGTTCTCAAGACTGTGTACATGTTTATAGAAATACTAATAACTGGTTCTCATGACTGTGTACATGTTTATAGAAATACTAATAACTGGTTCTCATGACTGTGTACATGTTTCAAGAAATACTAATAACTGGTTCTCAAGACTGTGTACATGTTTATAGAAATACTAATAACTGGTTCTCATGACTGTGTACATGTTTCAAGAAATACTAATAACTGGTTCTCAAGACTGTGTACATGTTTATAGAAATACTAATAACTGGTTCTCATGACTGTGTACATGTTTATAGAAATATTAATAACTGGTTCTCATGACTGTGTGCATGTTTATAGAAATACTAATAACTGGTTCTCATGACTGTGTACATGTTTCAAGAAATACTAATAACTGGTTCTCATGACTGTGTACATGTTTATAGCAATACTAATAACTGGTTCTCATGACTGTGCATGTTTATAGAAATACTAATAACTGGTTCTCATGACTGTGTGCATGTTTCAAGAAATACTAATAACTGGTTCTCCACAACCTTGCGTTTAGCCCCTACATGTAAGTTTGAGGGCTTAGATTCTTGTTTGTCAACTACTTTTATTTTTCTGAGATGCTGAGTCTCCTTTGCATCACAGATATTTTCAGCAGTCATGAAGCAAATCAAACTAGAGGCTCAGGTGAGCCTGTATCGCTCACCTGACATAAATAAGTCATCTTAAGAATGTCTGCATGCCGAATACATCTAAGTTACTATTCAAATCCCATACTGCCATAGGGTTCTATGTTAAAACTATGTCTGCTCATGGCAGCCATCTTGGATGGAGGTCGTGGTCACCGGTCACTACATGACACACTAGTGGAAACAGAGGTCATAGTATTTGAGATAAAAGTGGCAGCAGACGTTGCTGCAGACCTCAAGAGGGTAGGATTAAGGGTCTCTTGAACTCTCTTGTCTACAAAATCTTTCCAAAAGTCTTGTTGATTTGGCATAAACATCCACATAAATGGATTAAGACGACATTTCAGTTCGTGCCTGAGCATTAAGGTCGATATTAGATGCGTGAATATCATGGACACTGCCAATCTCTACAGGGGAGTTACTCTGGAAGGCTCCTGTTCCCACAAGAGGACTTTGTATGGCTCCTGTCCCCGTAAGAGGACTTTGAGTGGTTAATGTCCCCGTAAGAAGACTTTGATTGTTTTGGTTGTCGGCCCTCGTAAGAAGGCTTGAAGCAACAACTTGTCGTGTCCCCGTAGGAAGACTTGAAGGGCAAGTCTCAACATCAGTCGATCTTGACTGTTTTTTCGTAGCCGCCAAGCGAGCTTTGTCAATAATACGTTCGACTGACTGAAGTTTTTCCGATATCCAAGATTTACAAATCTCACTGTTACAAACTCGATGACGGTAACAATCATCGTGATCATCCAAAATATTAACAAATTTATCACACTTTATACAAAGTTTGAAATCCGCTGACATCACGTAATCCAAATAAAATAAACGATAAAAAGGGTAAATAAAGGTTTCTGCTTCAGAAAAAAAAACGTATTTTCTCAACTAAAAAGCATTTAATATACTCCAAAATAGTTGTATAAAATCAGGACCATTTTGCTGAAGACATAGCATGGTTGCCCGAAAAAAAACTGGAAACGAGGCTTGTATTTCAAGGGGGGTAACCGATGGGTTGTTGAGGCGGGAAATTTAAATTCAGGCAAATGCTGAAGACGACCCGAGAACATTGCAAAAAGTTGATGCAGGTAAGTATAGATAGTGAAATAAACATATAAGGTCGCTGAAATAAACCGACTGTCACTAAGATGATGGTTTAGTGTTTCCTCTATTATAAACTGATAATTGTTTCTTATTTTGTATGGATTGCCCAACACTAGTAGATATTAAAAAGGACCCTCCTCCACAAAACCACCCACAAGTACATACAATGTAATATTCTCAGTTCCATACCTGAAGAAGATGGCTGTGTTCCTGGTCGTGGTGATTCACATGCTATACATTTTGCTACCTCTGCTTTGTTAGGTACTAAACAAACATCACATTCCCAGTTACCTGAAGGCTTCTTAAATACAGACTGTAAACTATCTGTACTACCAGACTGAGACTTTGTTAAACCTTAAAAGTACATTGTAATTAGTGTATAAGTACTGATTAATAGTATTATATATGTATACACAGTGTGCAACTATGGAAACTGAACACTCTTGGGACTCAATCTGATGTTTGATATATACAGTTTACTCAGAAATATTGGAATAGAAAAAATGTGCAAAAAAACCCCATGTTAAATGATGTTATATTAGTGTTTGACACAACTCAATTTGACCTAGCAATCAAGTGAACGTTTTATTAACCAAAATCTTGCCAGCCAGTTTAGTTACAGGCAGTAAAGGAAACACAAGAGAATATGACAGATCTGAGACACTTGCAACTTGCTTAGGCGAGTCCTGAACTCATCACTTGTGGTTGATACTCAACATTTTGTGTAAAAATAACACAGAATACATAGTGTAACACACTTCTTGGATTGGGACTCTAAAGATAAGCAAATCAAGATATTTACATGTTTATAAATCACCTACCAACATAAGGGAACCCCAGCATACATGAATAGAAGTAGAAGAATACAAGATGTGTTGCAGTAACTACAAACTTCAGGGAACCCCAGCATACATCTATAGAAGTAGAAGAATACAAGATGTGTTGCAGTAACTACAAACTTCAGGGAACCCCAACATACATGTATAAAAGTAGAAGAATACAAGATGTGTTGCAGTAACTACAAACTTCAGGGAACCTCAGCATACATGTATAGAAGTAGAAGAATACAAGATGTGTTGCAGTAACTACAAACTTCAGGGAACCCCAGGATACATGTATAGAAGTAGAAGAATACAAGATGTGTTGCAGTAACTACAAACTTCAGGGAACCCCAGCATACATGTATAGAAGTAGAAGAATACAAGATGTGTTGCAGTAACTACAAACTTCAGGGAACCCCAGGATACATGTATAGAAGTAGAAGAATACAAGATGTGTTGCAGTAACTACAAACTTCAGGGAACCTCAGCATACATGTATAGAAGTACAAGATGTGTTGCAGTAACTACCAACATAAGGGAACCCCAGCATACATGTATAGAAGTAGAAGAATACAAGATGTGTTGCAGTAACTACAAACTTCAGGGAACCCCAGCATACATGTATAGAAGTAGAAGAATACAAGATGTGTTGCACTAACTACAAACTTCAGGGAACCCCAGCATACATCTATAGAAGTAGAAGAATACAAGATGTGTTGCAGTAACTACAAACTTCAGGGAACACCAGCATACATGTATAGAAGTAGAAGAATACAAGATGTGTTGCAGTAACTACAAACTTCAGGGAACCCCAGCATACATGTATAGAAGTAGAAGAATACAAGATGTGTTGCAGTAACTACAAACTTCAGGGAATCCCAGCATACATGTATAGAAGTAGAAGAATACAAGATGTGTTGCAGTAACTACAAACTTCAGGGAACCCCAGCATACATGTATAGAAGTAGAAGAATACAAGATGTGTTGCAGTAACTACAAACTTCAGGGAACCCCAGCATACATGTATAGAAGTAGAAGAATACAAGATGTGTTGCAGTAACTACAAACTTCAGGGAACCCCAGCATACATGTATAGAAGTAGAAGAATACAAGATGTGTTGTAGTAACTACAAACTTCAAGGAACCCCAACATACATGTATAGAAGTAGAAGAATACAAGATGAGTTGCAGTAACTACAAACTTCAGGGAACCCCAGCATACATGTATAGAAGTAGAAGAATACAAGATGTGTTGCAGTAACTACAAACTTCAGGGAACCCCAACATACATGTATAGAAGTAGAAGAATACAAGATGTGTTGCAGTAACTACAAACTTCAGGGAACCCCAGCATACATGTATAGAAGTAGAAGAATACAAGATGTGTTGCAGTAACTACAAACTTCAGGGAACCCCAACATACATGTATAGAAGTAGAAGAATACAAGATGTGTTGTAGTAACTACAAACTTCAGGGAACCCCAACATACATGTATAGAAGTAGAAGAATACAAGATGTGTTGCAGTAACTACAAACTTCAGGGAACCCCAGCATACATGTATAGAAGTAGAAGAATACAAGATGTGTTGCACTAACTACAAACTTCAGGGAATCCCAGCATACATGTATAGAAGTAGAAGAATACAAGATGTGTTGTAGTAACTACAAACTTCAGGGAACCCCAGCATACATGTATAGAAGTAGAAGAATACAAGATGTGTTGTAGTAACTACAAACTTCAGGGAACCCCAGCATACATGTATAGAAGTAGAAGAATACAAGATGTGTTGTAGTAACTACAAACTTCAGGGAACCCCAGCATACATCTATAGAAGTAGAAGAATACAAGATGTGTTGCAGTAACTACAAACTTCAGGGAACACCAGCATACATGTATAGAAGTAGAAGAATACAAGATGTGTTGCAGTAACTACAAACTTCAGGGAACCCCAGCATACATGTATAGAAGTAGAAGAATACAAGATGTGTTGCAGTAACTACAAACTTCAGGGAACCCCAGCATACATGTATAGAAGTAGAAGAATACAAGATGTGTTGCAGTAACTACAAACTTCAGGGAACCCCAGCATACATGTATAGAAGTAGAAGAATACAAGATGTGTTGCAGTAACTACAAACTTCAGGGAACCCCAGCATACATGTATAGAAGTAGAAGAATACCAGAGGCTCTCAAGAGCCTGTATCGTTCACCTGGTAATAAAAAAAAACAATTGGTCCTATGTAAAAACTATGTCCTGCAGTGGTAGTCATCTTGAAATTACGATCAACATAAAAAACACAAAGTTTGTAAAGGACCTTCCAATGATTGATGCACAGTTTAGGTTCAATCAGTGCAATAGCTTCAGAGAAGAATATATTTATGTATTTTCCCCATATGGTTCTGTGTTAATACTATGACCTGTGGTGGCAGCCATCTTGGATTTTCGATCGGCATAAAAAACAGAGGACCTTCCAATGATCATTCCTGGGCAGTTTGGTTTCAACTGTCCAAGTGGTTTCAGAGAAGAAGCATTTTGAAACATTTTTCCCATAGGGTCCAATGTTAAACTAAGTCCTGCCATAGCCACCATTTTGAATTTCATATCAGAACAAAAAACGTAAAGTTTGTAGAGGACCATCCAATGAACATTCATGTACAGTTTGGCTTTAATCATATTTGTAGTTTCTGAGAAGAAGGCATTTGAACATTTTCCCATAGGGTCCAATGTTAATCTATGTCCTGCCGTGGTGGCCATCTTGGATTTCCGATCGGCATAAAAAACACACACCTTGTAGAGGACCTCCCAATGATCATTCCTGGGCAGTTTGGTTGCAATTATCCAAGTGGTTTCAGAGAAGAAGCGTTTTGAAACATTTTTCCCATAGGGTCCAATGTTAAACTAAATCTTGACGTAGCCGCCATTTTGAATTTCATACCGGAACGAAAAATGTAAAGTTTGTAGAGGACCATCTAATGAACAGTCTTGTACAGTTTGGCTTTAATCATATTTGTAGTTTCTGAGAAGAAGGCATTTGAATATTTTCTCATAGGGTCCAATGTTAATTTATGTCCTGCGGTGGTGGCCATCTTGAATTTTCGATCGGCATAAAAAAACAGAAACTTTGTAGAGGACCTTCCAATGATCATTCCTGGGCAGTTTGGTTTCAATTATCCAAGTGGTTTCAGAGAAGAAGCGTTTTGAAACATTTTTCCCATAGGGTCCAATGTTAAACTAAGTCCTGCTGTAGCCGCCATTTTGAATTTCTTATCGGAACAAAAAACATAAAGTTTGTAGAGGACCATCCAATGAACATTCATGTACAGTTTGGCTTTAATCATATTTGTAGTTTCTGAGAAGAAGGCATTTGAACATTTTCCCATAGGATTCAATGTTAATCTATGTATTGCGGTGGCGGCCATCTTGGATATCCGATCGGCATAAAAAACATAAAATTTGTAGAGGACCTTCCAATGATCATTCCTGAGCAGTTTGGTTTCAACTGTCCAAGTGGTTTCAGAGAAGAAGCGTTTTGAAACATTTTCCCCATAGGGTCCAATGTTAAATTAAGTCCTGCCGTAGCCGCCATTTTGAATTTCATATCGGAACAAAAAACGTACAGTTTGTAGAGGACCATCCAATGAACATTCATGTACAGTTTGGCTTTAATCATATTTGCAGTTTCTGAGAAGAAGGCATTTGAACATTTTCCCATAGGGTCCAATGTTAATCTATGTCCTGCCGTGGTGGCCATCTTGGATTTCCGATCGGCATAAAAAACACACACCTTGTAGAAGATCTTCCAATGATCATTACTGGGCAGTTTGGTTTCAATTATCCAAGTGGTTTCAGAGAAGAAGCGTTTTGAAACATGTTTCCCATAGGGTCCAATGTTAATCTATGTCCTGCGGTGGTGGCCATTTTGGATTTCCGATCGGCATAAAAAACACACACCTTGTAGAGGACCTTCCAATGATCATTCCTGAGCAGTTTGATTTCAATTATCCAAGTGGTTTCAGAGAAGAAGCGTTTTGAAACATTTTTCCCATAGGGTCCAATGTTAAACTAAGTCCTGCTGTAGCCGCCATTTTGAATTTCATACCGGAACAAAAAATGTAAAGTTTGTAGAGGACCATCTAATGAACATTCATGTACAGTTTGGCTTTAATCATATTTGTAGTTTCTGAGAAGAAGGCATTTGAACATTTTCCCATAGGGTCCAATGTTAATCTATGTCCTGTGATGGTGGCCATCTTGGATTTTCCGATCGGCATAAAAAACAGTAACTTGGTAAAGGACATTCCAATGATCATTCCTTTACAGTTTGGGTTCAGTCAGTTCATTAGTTTCAGAGAAAAATATCTTTGAAATTTCAGCCAATCAGAGCATATTATTGGCCCTGGCAGCCATATTGAATATTCGACTGGAACGAAAAACAGTAACTTTGTAGAGGACCATCCAAGGAACATTCCTGCTAAGTTCGGTTCCAATCGGCCAAGTGATTTCGGAGAAGAAGCTTGAAATGTGAAAAGTTTACAGACGACGGACGCCAAGTGATGGCAATAGTTCACATGGACCTTTGGTCCAGGTGAACTAACAAGATGTGTTGCAGTAACTACAAACTTCAGGGAATCCCAGCATACATCTATAGAAGTAGAAGAATACAAGATGTGTTGCAGTAACTACAAACTTCAGGGAACCCCAGGATACATGTATAGAAGTAGAAGAATACAAGATGAGTTGCAGTAACTACAAACTTCAGGGAATCCCAGCATACATGTATAAAAGTAGAAGAATACAAGATGTGTTGCAGTAACTACCAACATAAGGGAACCCCAGCATACATGTATAGAAGTAGAAGAATACAAGATGTGTTGCAGTAACTACAAACTTCAGGGAACCCCAGCATACATGTATAGAAGTAGAAGAATACAAGATGTGTTGCAGTAACTACAAACTTCAGGGAACCCCAGCATACATGTATAGAAGTAGAAGAATACAAGATGTGTTGTAGTAACTACAAACTTCAGGGAATCCCAGCATACATGTATAGAAGTAGAAGAATACAAGATGTGTTGTAGTAACTACAAACTTCAGGGAACCCCAGCATACATGTATAGAAGTAGAAGAATACAAGATGTGTTGTAGTAACTACAAACTTCAGGGAACCCCAGCATACATGTATAGAAGTAGAAGAATACAAGATGTGTTGCAGTAACTACAAACTTCAGGGAACCCCAGCATACATGTATAGAAGTAGAAGAATACAAGATGTGTTGCAGTAACTACAAACTTCAGGGAACCCCAGCATACATGTATAGAAGTAGAAGAATACAAGATGTGTTGCAGTAACTACAAACTTCAGGGAACCCCAGCATACATGTATAGAAGTAGAAGAATACAAGATGTGTTGCAGTAACTACAAACTTCAGGGAACCCCAGCATACATGTATAGAAGTAGAAGAATACAAGATGTGTTGTAGTAACTACAAACTTCCCAACAGTCATGTGGGTTTAAACTACACATATTGCTACACAAAATTCATTTTCAGAAGATAAATAATATACAACTCCTACAGGCATGTCTTCCAATTTATTTTCCTATACACAAAGTTTAGAAAACAAAAGCTGTAATTACTTTTCTTAGCCCCTGGTCTAGCAGTGGTACAAGCCACACATTTATCAGCATCATCTTTATTAGAGACTAGACAAATGTCACAAGTCCAACCTTTAGCAGCAAACTTTGCCAAACTATCATTCTTTGCCAATGCTGAAATGAAGAGTATTTATTTACAGTCAGTTGTATTAGTTGATTCTCAGATACCACAGCATCAGGACAAAAATCTATTACTGTCGTGTATTTATTATCAAAAAACGAAAAGAAAAACAAATTGTTCTAAGCCAGCATGACTTGAACATCTGGTCATAAGAGTTATATTCTTGTCTTTAGAATACTTGGAACTTATTATGTTTAAATGCATATAGCAACTTCCAATTCAGTATCCAAAATGACAGAGTTACTGCCACTGCATGTTTTTTGACTTGCTGTCAATGGTATCAAATGTATCATAGTACAATGATGAAAGATTCTGTGGATGTGTAGAGAGGTTGTAAACAAATCTTTAAAAATAATAAGATTTTGTCCATGCTTTAGAGAAACATATTTTACACATGGTCTTACTTGGCTTAGCTCCTGGTTTAGCACACATACAAGCCACACATTTATCCGAGTCGTCTTCGTTAGGAACCAGACATACATCACACGTCCAACCTTTAGCAGCAAATTTTGCCAGACTATCATTCTTAAATCCTACAATGATAAAGTCATATCTGTTATTATTGTCAAGATAATAAAACCGTATTTCTTATAACAGGGTTGTCCATAAATTTGAAAGTATCAGTTTAAACAAAAAGTAGAAGGCCGGGTACAGGGTACAGGGGAGCAAACTGCCGAAATTGAATTTTAAGCATTTAGAAGGTGATTTAACCCCCTCTCCTGACACCAATTTTAGATATTTTTTCTGTTTAAAAATAATAACTAGAGGCTCCCAGGAGCCTGTATAGCTCACCTGGGTATAATAACAACATCAGTCAATAAAACTTGATAACTTCGGTAAAAAAAATTAACAAATGTAGCCTTCGTCATTGCAGACCCCTTCTACAAAAAAATGTGGGCAGGGGTTCCCCCTTTAATGTAAGTTATCAAAATTGCTGAAAAAAAAACATATATGTCAATTATTTTCAAAATTTAGCTTTTCTGACTTCACAAAAAAATGCATTTCAAGAGGAATAACTCTTCACAGCTGTCGCACATTTTCAACTGTGGGAAATTTTTTTGTAGATCTTGACATGCTGAACATTTTTGCAGTTTAAACTTTCCCTCTATCTCTAATAGTTTTTGAGATATAAGATGATAGTATTAAAATTGAGAACATTGAGAACACCAAAATGGGTAATTGGATTTACTTCAAAATTGCAGGGTAGGAAGATCTTGACATGCTGCAAATTTTTTCAATTTAAACTTAACTTTTATCTCTTATAGTTTCTGAAATACAAGACGAAAAGTATTATTTTTTTTTTATATAAATTTGATGAAAAAGGACAAGAACTCCAAGATGGGTAATCAGATTTACTTCAAAATTGCAGGTAAAAAAAAAAAAAAAAAATGGATCGAAGGGTCGAACCGCCAGACACATTTTTGGAAGAGAACCATCCAATGTCTATTTCATCAAAATTTTGTTCTTATTGAGCAAATGGTTTCAGACAAAAAGATTTTAATTGGAATTTCCCATAGGGTCCTATGTTAAATTAAGTTCGGCTGTGGCAGCCATCTTGGTCGGTGTTCTGAAATGACGGACACAAATTTGGAAGAGGACCACTCAAGAATCATTTCAGCAAAGCTTGGTTGAGATTGGCTCAGTAGTTTCAGAGGAGAAGATTTTTTTTAATTTCATCCCCCCTTTTTTCTAATTTGCATAATCGGTAAAAGTTCAAAGTTCATAAAAAATCCCGTAATATATATTACAAAGCTCATCATTATGCTTATACAGTTCAAATTTGGGCACTTTCTGGCTTAAAATAGAGCAGTTTTGGCCATTTGAAGAAATTTCTATTTTTAGTAATGGTGGCCATCTTGGATACAGGAAGGCGCTGACGGACACAATTTTGAAAGGGGACCACCTACGGATCATTTCAGCAAAGCTTGGTTGAGATTGGCTCAGTAGTTTCAGAGGAGAAGATTTTTTTTTAAATTTCATCCCCCCTTTTTTCTAATTTGTATAATCGGTCAAAATCGGTAAAAGTTCAAAGTTCATAAAAAAATCCCGTAATATATATTACAAAGCTCATCATTATGCTTATACAGTTCAAATTTGGGCACTTTCTGGCTTAAAATAGAGCAGTTTTGGCCATTTGAAGAAATTTCTATTTTAAGTAATGGCGGCCACCTTGGATACAGGACGGCGCTGACGGACACAATTTTTAAAGGGAACCACCTAAGGATCATTTCAGCAAAGCTTGGTTGAGATTGGCTCAGTAGTTTCAGAGGAGAAGATTTTTAAAAAATTTCATCCCCCCTTTTTTCTAATTTGCATAATCGGTCAAAATGGGTAATGGGATTTACTTCAAAATTGCAGGGTAGGTAGATCTTGATATGCTGCACATTTTTGCAATAAATTTAACATCTATCTCTAAATAGTTTCTGAAATATAAGACGAAAAGTATTAAAATGAAAAAAAAAAAATTGATGAAAAAAGGGCAATAACTCCAAGATGGGAAATCGCAGGGTAGGTAGATCTTGACATGCTGAACATGTTTGCAGTTTCAACTTACCATCTGTCTCTTATAGTTTTTGAAATAAAGGACGAAAAGTATTAAAATTTTGAAAATTTGATGAAAAAAGGGAAATAACTCCAAAATGAGTAATGGGATTTACTTCAAAATTACAGGGTAGGTAGATCTTGATATGCCGCACATTTTTGCAATTTAAAGTTAACCTTTATCTCTTATAGTTTTTGAAATATAAGATGAAAAGTATTAAAATTTTACAAATTTGATGAAAAAAGGGCAATAACTCCAAGATGGGTAATCAGATTTACTTCAAAATTGCAGGGTAGGTAGATCTTGATGTGCTGATCATTTTTACCCCATGTCAGAGTTTTGATATTATTAACGGTTTTTGAGTAATTACCAAAACCTGCAATTTTACCATATGTTCTATTTTTAGTAACAGTGGCCATGTTGGTTGGTGCACGGCATCACCGGACACAATTTTTAAACTAGACACCCTAGTAATGATTCAGACCAAGTTTGGTTTCCATTGGTCTGGTACTTTCAGAGAAGATTTTTGAAAAAGTTTACGACGTACGACGACGACGGACGCCAAGTGATGGCAATAGCTCACCTGACCCTTTGGGTTAGGTGAGCTAAAAATTGACTTTGAATTGAAGTAATCAAAAAAAAAATTCTATATAATATTCAAAATGTCCAATGATAGTGTTAGGAGAGGATGGCTGAATCTTGCAAAAAACTTACTTGTTTGCTTTGCCCACATTCTCACTCTATAGATAGATACTGTCCTTGGATCTCCTTTAATATTGATTTTCAAACAACAAGACATTGAATTTCATTAAGTAAGAATAAATTCATACATGTAGAGAAGCTTATACTTTGTTATGGCAAATACAATCTACAAGTATTACTAATTTGTTAATTTGAAAAGATGTCTGTATACCTGATGTACATATTAATTTCAAGGTTTTCTTTCAATGGTATAAAGAAAAGCATAATTTTCATTTCAATAATTGACTGATGGAACAGTTTATCTTTGTACCAGTACATGTCTTGGGCAGGGGGTTGTAGAACACCAATGACAATTTGAATGTCAATAAGAGCCTTGATTTCCTCTGGATTGGTTGGGTACCAATTTTTGTTATAAAAGTGGTGCTCCAGACAGTGGAGGTCAATACAAAAGAAAAGAAAAGATGTTGCCTCAATGTGCTTCCGTGCGTACTCGTTTGTTAGAGTAGCAATTTCAATTGACAATGCTTCCGGGAACAAAAGATTAAAAAAATATATTTCTCGTTTTATTCTCCATAACAGTCATTGGTCCTGTAAATTCAGCAATTTAAATGGGTCTAAGAGGGTCACTCCATTTAGCAATGTCGGCGAGAACAGTATCAACATCACTGTCAATTTCCTCTTTGTTTGACGATCCCATCTCGGAAAATTCGATGTTGGAGTCAAAATCATTCAGCACATCTACATTGCCGAATATATCTTTCCTCTGCTTCCTCAATATTGTCGAGATCGAAGCCTAGAAACTCTTCATTTTCACAATCATCATCACTCTAATTTCCGCCATTGTTTACACATTTTTATGAATGAAACACGTGTAGTAAAATCGATGTAATTTAATAACCTTTGACTTTTGAATACTAAAGGAAAAAGGAAATATAAACTATTTTTCTACTGCAGGGGTTGAAAAAAAAATTGGGCACGCAGCCCAGGGCTTTTTAAACTTTTTTAACCCAAGTTCTATCAGTGATTTGCCAAGTCCCAATTTGTAGAATAAAATTTGAAATTCTACTTGCTTGTCAACTACAGTTTGTGCAATTGATGCAGCAAATGTTTTACAACCATTAATATTTCTATAGTTTTCACCCAGGTCAAGTCCATTTTTAACTTGTATTTCACATATCAATTCATAATCTGAAAATGGTTTTCCAGCTTTGACAACACCGTAGGCAGTATTAAACAAACTTTCAAGACGTTTCCTCTGACTTTCATCTAATTTCAATAATGACGGGCCTATTGGGGTGTCAGCAAAGGCCTGTGAAGGTCCGACAGCTGCCTGGGGATTATCAAGTTCCTTAAACCAATGCTTGACACATAACAAGTGCTCCTGGTGATCAATGTTATTCCAACACTTGACTTTTCATAGGTATGTGGGAAGGGCATAGGTGATTCGGAACTCATTAATATTCATGATGTGTATTACCGTTCTTAAAATAGCTTTTTAGTACTTATTTACAGTGAAAGGAGATGATTGACAAAAACTTGCATGTGATTTGAATTGAAAACAAGACGCTTAGAAAAAGTGGAGTTTTTATTTTATTAAAGGCATGCCCTACGGGCTTTTTCCATGGAAAAACGGCAAGCCCGAAGTTTAAATTTTCTAGTCCCGGGCGTCGGACTTGAGGAATTTTCAACCCCTGTATTGGCCAATATTGAAAGAATCATGGAATCCCCCTTTATTTGACCAATCGGAGAAGGCTTTACAACGTACTTTCGTCACGACTACAGGCATGATCGGCCATTGAATGAGGTAAACAAATCACGACTACATGCGGGATTGGCCATTCGCTGTAGATATTTAATCATGCCTACAGGCGTGATCGGGACTGAATGTGTTAACAAATTAACGTTTTATTTTTATCATGTTCAAATTTTCTATGTAAAAGATATAACTGACAAAAAAGTAGCTGGTCAAAATCAAGAAGTAGAAGGTCATATAGCTGGCTTCAAAGGACAAGAAGTAGAAGGCCATATAGCTGGCTTCAAAGGACAAGAAGTAGAAGGCCATATAGCTGGCTTCAAAGGACAAGAAGTAGAAGATCATATAGCTAGCTTCAAAGGACAAGAAGTAGAAGGTCATATAGCTGGCTTCAAAGGACAAGAAGTAGAAGGCCATATAGCTGGCTTCAAAGGACAAGAAGTAGAAGGCCATATAGCTGGCTTCAAAGAACAAGAAGTAGAAGGTCATATAGCTGGCTTCAAAGGACAAGAAGTAGAAAGCCATATAGCTGGCTTCAAAGGACAAGAAGTAGAAGGCCATATAGCTGGCTTCAAAGGACAAGAAGTAGAAGGCCATATAGCTGGCTACCAGCTTCAAAGGAAACCACTGTATAATAGAAGTAAACATTATCTGTTCAGCACTTAACCACATACATATTGGCCAGACGTTTCAAGATGTGTTTTATATGTGCAAATTGTACATTTTGTTTGTTTCCATTAGGCCTAAGGCTACATCAAAAGTTCAATGTATGATAAAAAAGGGCAACACAAAGCGTGGCGTATCCCCTCGCCTAAAAATTAGACCCTGTGACCTTGACCTTTGACCTTGATTCTCTTAAGGTCTAAGTATGTACCAAGTTTGGTCAAAATCCATTGAAGGATGTGGATTCTAGAGTGTTCACAAGGATGTTAAGCAGTAAATATTTGACCCAGTGACCTTGACCTTTGACCTTGAAAATCAATAGGGTTCCAGATTCTCTTAAGGACTAAATATGTACCAAGTTTGGTCAAAATCCATTAAAGGATGTTGATCTTAGAGTGTTCACAAGGATGTGACGGATGGACGAAATGACGGACGGTAGCGTTACTATATCCCTTCGCAATTTCGTTGGCGAGGGGATAAAAAAAACTTAATTCACATATAATTTATGTTCACACCTGCATGTAACAGCAGGGCTCACCACACATAGTAAAAACAGGGTGACTTGACTTCTTTCTCTCTTGACTTAAGGGAAAATCTGGGAGACTTCCGAAAATCGATCCAAATTTCAACGTTTCTTTCCCCACTACAGCATGTTCCACTACAACATGCTGCACAATGATCTTAAAAAGGATGCAATTAACAAGTTTGGAATAAAATATTGAACAACAAACCCTGTATGGGTCAAATTTCAGGAACATTGGAGCTCCTTTCATGTGAATATTGAAGAAAAAGTATGATTATTGGTGAAAAAAATACGGACTTGAAAAGACCGACGCCCTGACTTCGTTTTTTGATAGAAATTGGGCGATTTCATTGAAACCAAGGTGAAAAAGTCGCCCACTTCACCTGGTTTGGTGAGCCCTGTAACAGTTCTATAAATAGATCGCAATTTTAACCCAGTTGCGAGTATGAAATACCAATCGGAGAGGGATGCGAATCGATAAAAATTAGACACGTCTTAGTGCATTTCAACCAATTTTGAATGGCCAACCTTCTCATATAAGAACATATTAATTATGAGAACTAAGATTTTATGTCACAGAAATGAGAAAAAATAAATCAAAAGATCATTGTTAAAAGTAGCTTTGGTCAACAGTTCCGGTAACACAGTTGCCTGATTGTGTTACCTTTTCGATCGATGGAGACAAATTTAATGTTTCTTCAAACCGAAATGGATTACTTTTTAAGAAAATCACTTTCAAAATACTTAATGGGTGTGACAGATATCAATAAACACGATGTCGACATTTTCATAAATGGCACTGGTAAAAATATGCGGGCGACATAGGAAGACTCTTCAAAATTACAAGGCGATTTAGACTTCGCTTTTGACCCACGAGAAAGTGAAGCCAAGCCCGACAAGGAGATTTTTTTGTCCGAATCGCCCTCAAACGTGAGCCTTGGGGCTGTAGGAGAGCAAAGCATCGGAAACCGGACTGGGTATAGCAGTCATTCCAAAGGTATCTTGGACTTCACTGGACATTTGGTCCAGTAAAGGTAGAATTTTTACTGGACCAAATCACTTTTTACTGAACCAAAAAAAAAATGAACACAATTTAAGTGCAATATTTGATTCTCTTGTATATTCATATACAGTCAAACCTGTCTCAAGGGAACAGTGAAATAGGGTCACATCACAGGTGGTCGCTTAATACAAGTTTAATTGATATGAAATGTACTGTGAAGGGAAATAAAAATTATGGTCAGATAACACAAGTTATTGCTAAGGGCTGTTCCATTAAAACATATGAGGTACCTGGGGAAGGCACTTTAAATTTTGGACAACCACCCAAAGAAGCAATTTACTGATTCTGGTGACCACCCACAGAAGCATATTTCAGTAAAATACAACCAATGATAGAATTTTTTTTCTGAATCAAAAGAATTCTTCAAAATCAAAAGAAGCTTACGTGAAGGACAGGCCAGTGTACTGAAAGTTGTAACTGGCACCATATGACTACGAGACACAAGGCTGTTGTAGTGTTGACAATCTGACACCATGAACAAAATAAACAAGAGCTGGAATTGTTTCAGTGATTGTTTCTTTAATTTCATAACTTCTCCTTACCTAGTAACACATCTGAAAATGTAGGGCCTAGTTTGGAGGCCCACAGTGCCACCGATTCCACGCTCCACGTGACAACAGGGGTGACAGCATCAACATCCGCCATAGTTTTCGAAGGGAGGTAACTCGAATTCTATGTGTATAACTAACACATGGAGCCAAACACGGTTGATCGGAAACAATGACAACATTACGATTTGAGCGCCAAAACATTACAAAAAAATAAAGTATTCTATAAAATAAAACACCAAGGCTTTTCCTGACCCGACAACCCATAGAAGCAATTTATGCAGGACAACCACATACCACAGAATTGATTTCTCAGCTAGGCTAACCATCCATATATTTTTTTTAAACTGCCGTCCCCGGGTACCTCATATGTTTTAATGGAACAGCCCTAAATAGCGGTGGTTACTAAAGCAGGTTTGACTGCATGTAAGCCCAGTTTTCAACTTCATCATGCCAATCTTCACAAAAGTCATCATCATCATCTTTGCCATATTTTGCATGTCATGATGTCGTTGCTTTCATCGTAATCCAGCCATTCGCGATTGGTCAACCACTTCACGTTAAATTTACGTGCTTTTTTCTTTCCTCATACTTCTTCGTTTTCTCCCGCTTGTCGTCGCTTTCTGTGGTTTTCCTTTTCAGACTCTTTCCAGGAATAGCCCCGGCTACATATCGGAGCCCCAACATTTTGATTTCAACAAAAGATCGGTGACAAATTATTGCTTGAAATTTAGACATGCACGATTCGTTATTTAAAGCGTAGTAAAGATAAGGATTTAATTATTTATCACTTATTATTATTATTATTACAATTCTTCTATAGCGCTTAATCTAAAACAATACTACTCTAAGTGCTTTACAGTGCATAAAATACAATATACATGTACAATAAAACATATATCAAGAATTGACACAATGAGATAAAAATTTCAAATTGAAAAACTAGTTCAAATCAAAAAGTATATATACATGTGTACAACGGAATCAGGACAACTCCCCCTTTCGACAATTACTTAAGTCCCCATATCAATATTTTAAAAATAGAAATGGGATTTTCCACGAACTCAAGCTGAACTTACGATGAGAGCAATGATAAAATATTTTGATTTGACAATTGTTTGAAAACTTGCCAAAAATAAAATACTTCCTGGCATATGTTAACCGGTCAATTGGTCCAACGATTAAGATTATTTTATCGGTCCAAGAGAATTTTTGTCGGACTTTTGCCACTGTCCGACGAACCTTCGGAATGACTGGTATAGCACAATTGATCAATAGCGATATCCCTTGGCTGAGATAATGAATTGCTCCAAAAATAAAAACGTCTGACCATAGCAGAAAACAATTTTGATTGGCTATTGTTATAATGATAGCTATATTTATCATGGGGAATTTCGATTTACGAAGGAATGCCATCATTTCATCAATGTACGTAAAATTGATTGGTGGGTAGATTTTATATGAGCTAGTCCGTCGGGTTTTTCTTGTGGCGAAACTTGGTAGTCCTGCAGTTAAAAATGGTAGCCCGGGGCGTCGGGCTAGTGCTATTTTCAACCCCTGAGCCTATCAATCACCATGGTTTAAAGTGCTCTAACGACTTAGCTAGGAGGTTAAATTCTGTCCGTTATTGTTCGTCCCAAACATGTCCACGGATGGACACGTAGCTACGTTTAACCTTGTGTTAATGATAATAAGGTCCGAAGATTTGTTTCGGCCGAAATTACATTTTCATGCAACCGAAAAAAATCGATGTCAGATAATAAAACTTGCCAGGAATAGTTTTTTACTTTACCCCCACCCCCAAACTACGTGAATTAATTTTTTTTTAATCCAACATCGATCTTTTGATGTTTTCCCTTATCCAGTTTAGTTGTTAAGTAAATTTGAGGTGCTGTGTGGGGAGAAATCCAATGTCCTCCAGACGTTTAAGATCCTTTGCAGAGTGGTCCTTGGATGGTGGCTGAATATTAGGCAAACGTGCCTGTATGTCTATCTAATAACCCTCCCCCCCCCCATACACACACAACTGATTTTAACTTTTTCTCATGCTAATCATGACAGAATTACTGCATGCTGCATATAAAGCAATCAATCACTTTATTATTGTATTAAATTTGTCACCTATTAAGCAGAAAAGAACATGCCCTATAAGACTCAAGAAAATAGATAGCTACATCATTACAGATCTGTAGGAACTATTGAAGGAGCCAAAACAATTCAATCTCGAATAAAATGAGAGCATCTATTTTATTCACCTTATACCCTCCCTCTTTACATAAAGCTATAACTATGAAGGAGCCTTGATTCTCCTTTTTTGTTATTACAATAAAAGAACCCTGATATCAGGTTTTAATTGTTATATATATATATATATACCATCAAATGAAGACTTGCTTTCTGTACTTGATGTGTCACTCTTTCCCAGTATGTCCATCACACTTCCTGTTTTTAATTCTGAAGCGACTTTCAACCCTCCACCATTAGGAGAACTACTGTTTGAGCTTGGCTGTGAGACAGGTTCAGTAAATCCTAAAAATAAAAACGAGTCTAAAACCTAAAATCAAGAATTCAAATGAAAACCTGTTTTAACATTCTATTCAAACATATGCTGCTTATACACAATTTTCTGAAGACAAGTTTCCCTATATAATAATTTGCATTGCTTTTTGTAAGTTTTTCATTGTAAAATGAAACATTTCTATCATGTTCAGACAATTGACATTATCTATACTTTTATGTGTGCATGACTGATCGAACAGGATCGATCTAAATTCTACAAAACTCATCACAGGAAATAAAACTGAATTCAATAAGCAATATAAGCATTGCAAAACAATACATATCCCCTACAGATTGACTTTATTATAAAACATACACTCATGATCTCGATCTGTCTTTCAATTACAAGTGGGAACGTACAAAAATGCAGATAAAATCTCAACAAAATGGGTGCTGTTATGCCATCTTAAGACTTTTTTAAAACATATAAAATTTGTGTACATCTCACCATTGGTGGAAAACAAACTCAAAACATCAGTGGTGATTGTATTTATTGTAAAAGTAGATAAAATCAACTAGTATAAGACCTTGTCCTCTTCAAATCAATTAAATGTATATATTTGATTTGATTTATTGTGTTTAATGCCACTTTCAGCTATATCATGACGACCAGTTTTAGTGGTGGAGGAAGCCGTAGTACCTGGAGAGAACCACCGACCATGGGCAAACAACTGGTAAACTTAATCACTTGCGGCTGCGAGTCAAGTGCACCCTTTTTTGTAATTTACAAAGCCGGGCACGAACCCATGCCATATTGGTGATAGGCTTGTATGAGTTGTTAGGTAATCCAACTACCTAACTGATTAAGCCACCTGGGCCCCTATTAAATGTATATAAACAGGTTTAGGACAAAAGCCCCCCAATAATGAATTTACAAGTTATCTATATATTTGTATCTTTGCACACATTTTAGGCTTATTGTACTTCTATTTATGGGTTAACATTATTTTTGAATACCATTTTTCATAATAAGTTATTATTGGAACTTGAAATTATCATAAACAATTGAAATATTTGTTTAAGAATCATAATAATCCTCATCAAAGAAAGTAAAAATAAAATAATAAAATTGTTTTATCTTAAAAAAAAATCATTATAGTATATTAAACAGGATGAGAAAATAACTCACTCATTACTTTTAATAACTTCAAAGGTTATAAATGTAATAACAATTGTTTATCAATAAAAACAATTCCTGATTAACTTTACCTGATTAATTTCAATTTAAACAATTAAACAGAGTTTTTTTTATTTACACTTTATAAATGACCATAACAATGAAAAAATATGTTTTTAAAATATTTTATTTTTTTGTATTAATTCCCCCACCCCTCCTTTTTTAATAGGAGTGAGTTTTGATCTTTAAGATATCTTAAATATCAACATCAGTATAAAAAAAAATGTGATAAGATTCTATGATTATTTCATTATGGGGGCTTATGTCCTGTTCCCATATAAACAGAAATAATAACTGATATGATAATTGTTGTAGGTTAGAATATATCACGCCATGTAATATCTATCTACTTACCTTGTGACATGGGTGATTCACTATTGAATGAGACAGCTGGTGCTTTATGATTAAAGTTTGACATTTTTTCTTCTCCCAGGAAAAATGTGACACTCTTTGTCTTGGGTGTGGTTGACCCATCTCCTTGAATTGGTGAGCTGAACTTAAATTCCTATCAAAGATAAAATCATTTGTCATTAATTAAATTAAATGAGGAAAACAATATAGAAGTACTTTACTTATTCTCAATGACAGTAAAACAATATAGAAGTACTTTACTTATTCTCAATGACAGTAAAACAATATAGAAGTACTTTACTTATTCTCAATGACAGTAAAACAATATAGAAGTACTTTACTTATTCTCAATGACAGTAAAACAATATAGAAGTACTTTACTTATTCTCAAAAGACAGGAAAACAATATAGATGTACTTTACTTATTCTCAATGACAGTAAAACAATATAGAAGTACTTTACTTATTCTCAAAAGACAGTAAAACAATATAGAAGTACTTTACTTATTCTCAATGACAGGAAAACAATATAGAAGTACTTTACTTATTCTCAAAAGACAGTAAAACAATATAGAAGTACTTTACTTATTCTCAAAAGACAGTAAAACAATATAGAAGTACTTTACTTATTCTCAATGACAGTAAAACAATATAGATGTACTTTACTTATTCTCAATGACAGTAAAACAATATAGAAGTACTTTACTTATTCTCAAAAGACAGTAAAACAATATAGAAGTACTTTACTTATTCTCAAAAGACAGTAAAACAATATAGAAGTACTTTACTTATTCTCAAAAGACAGTAAAACAATATAGAGTACTTTACTTATTCTCAATGACAGTAAAACAATATAGATGTACTTTACTTATTCTCAATGACAGTAAAACAATATAGAAGTACTTTACTTATTCTCAATGACAGTAAAACAATATAGATGTACTTTACTTATTCTCAATGACAGTAAAACAATATAGAAGTACTTTACTTATTCTCAAAAGACAGTAAAACAATATAGAAGTACTTTACTTATTCTCAAAAGACAGTAAAACAATATAGAAGTACTTTACTTATTCTCAATGACAGGAAAACAATATAGAAGTACTTTACTTATTCTCAAAAGACAGTAAAACAATATAGAAGTACTTTACTTATTCTCAAAAGACAGTAAAACAATATAGAAGTACTTTACTTATTCTCAATGACAGTAAAACAATATAGATGTACTTTACTTATTCTCAATGACAGTAAAACAATATAGAAGTACTTTACTTATTCTCAAAAGACAGTAAAACAATATAGAAGTACTTTACTTATTCTCAAAAGACAGTAAAACAATATAGAAGTACTTTACTTATTCTCAAAAGACAGTAAAACAATATAGAGTACTTTACTTATTCTCAATGACAGTAAAACAATATAGATGTACTTTACTTATTCTCAATGACAGTAAAACAATATAGAAGTACTTTACTTATTTTCAATGACACTAAAACAATATAGATGTACTTTACTTATTCTCAATGACAGTAAAACAATATAGAAGTACTTTACTTATTCTCAATGACAGTAAAACAATATAGAAGTACTTTACTTATTCTCAATGACAGTAAAACAATATAGAAGTACTTTACTTATTCTCAAAAGACAGTAAAACAATATAGAAGTACTTTACTTATTCTCAATGACAGGAAAACAATATAGAAGTACTTTACTTATTCTCAAAAGACAGTAAAACAATATAGAAGTACTTTACTTATTCTCAAAAGACAGTAAAACAATATAGAAGTACTTTACTTATTCTCAAAAGACAGGAAAACAATATAGAAGTACTTTACTTATTCTCAATGACAGGAAAACAATATAGATGTACTTTACTTATTCTCAAAAGACAGGAAAACAATATAGAAGTACTTTACTTATTCTCAATGACAGGAAAACAATATAGAAGTACTTTACTTATTCTCAATGACAGTAAAACAATATAGAAGTACTTTACTTATTCTCAAAAGACAGTAAAACAATATAGAAGTACTTTACTTATTCTCAATGACAGTAAAACAATATAGAAGTACTTTACTTATTCTCAATGACAGGAAAACAATATAGAAGTACTTTACTTATTCTCAATGACAGTAAAACAATATAGAAGTACTTTACTTATTCTCAATGACAGGAAAACAATATAGATGTACTTTACTTATTCTCAATGACAGTAAAACAATATAGAAGTACTTTACTTATTCTCAAAAGACAGGAAAACAATATAGAAGTACTTTACTTATTCTCAATGACAGTAAAACAATATAGAAGTACTTTACTTATTCTCAAAAGACAGTAAAACAATATAGAAGTACTTTACTTATTCTCAAAAGACAGTAAAACAATATAGAAGTACTTTACTTATTCTCAATGACAGGAAAACAATATAGAAGTACTTTACTTATTCTCAATGACAGTTGTCTGTTTTAAATTGACCTTTAACATCTATTGAGTAAATGACAATGTTTTACTCAACCATTCATTTGTAAATTTCCTATGTTAAAACTAATTCCTACAGTGGCAGCCATCTTGGTTGACAAATCAATACCAAAGTAACAACACTTGGTATCCAAACTATATTTAGTTTCAGTTGGTAAAGTACTTCTTAAGAAGATCTTTGTAATATTGTCCAATCAGATGCTATAATGGCCCATAGCAGTCATGCTTGTTTGTCAATTGGCACCAAAGTAAAAACACTTGATTAGGACCTTGTAAGGAACATTATAGATGTTTGGTTTCAATCCCCTCAATACTTCTTTAGAAGAAAATTGAAACATGAAAAGTTTAAGGGTGATGGACGTCAAATGATGGCTAAAAAGTATTTTCGTGTATTTTTCTTTCAATATAATCTAGTTAAAAGCAATTCAATCAATGTCTAAATCTGTAGAAAAACTTTTCTTTTCCGTTGTACCAGAATAATAGACAAGATGACAGGATATAGTCAGTCATCAACTCGGGTATTCTGGATTTACAGTTTGCACATTATATTAATACCTTTAAAGTTATATAAAAACCTGTAAGGTAGTTGCAATGGTGCACTGTCAAAGTAGGTTGTAACTGAATATTTGAAAAGAAAGCAAATAACAAGATATGGTTTCAAAATTCTGACTAAAACAGGCCATCAATGACTATTGCTTATTAAAATCTGCAGACTGTCTTTTATGTACATATGTGTACACAGAGCATACCATTCTCTAAACAAAAGGAACTCATTTATATCTTGTTACAACAAGGAAAGCATTTAAGTCATTCAGTTAATTTATAAAACTATTCAATTTTAGCTTAAATTTTTGTTATTGCTATTTAGACTAGAGGCTCAGTGGGCTGAGCCTGTGTCGCTCACCTTTCATTCTGCTTTGAGGAAACTTAACAGAAGCTCCCATAGGTGCTTCCCACCAAGTTTTGGTCATTTGGCTAAGCAGTTACAGAGAAGAAGATATTTAGAAGTCGACCAATCAGAAACAAGAATGGCCTGTGGTAGCCATGTTTATTAACGGATCGGAACTAAATGAGCAATCTTTATAGATGACCTTCCAAGGATGCTTCCTACCAAGTTTCGATTCATTTGGCAAAGTGGTTTTAGAGAAGAAGATTTTTTAGAAATCAACCTATCAGAAACAAGAATTGCCTTTGGCGGCCATAATTGTTAACGGATCGGAACTAAATGAGCAATCTTAATAAAGGACCTTCCAATGATGCTTCCTACCAAGTTTCAGTCCATTTGGCCAAGCGGTTTTAGAGGAGACAATTTTTTAGAAACAAGAATTCCCTGTGGCGGCCATGTTTGTTAACGGATCGGAACTAAATGAGCAATCTTTATAGAGGACTTCCAAGGATGATTCCTACCAAATTTCGATTCATTTGGTCAAGCGTTACAGAGGAGAAGATTTTTTTTAGAAATCAACCAATCAGAAACAAGAATTGTCTGTGGCGGCCAAGTTTGATAACGGATCGGGACGAAATAATCAATTTTTAGAGAGGACCTGCCATAGATGCTTCCTACTAAGTTTCGGTTCATTTGGCCAAGTGGTTTCAGAGGAGAAGATTTTTTTAAATCGGTCAATTAGAAACAAGAATTGCCCATGTTTGTTAACGGATCGAAAATAAATGAGCAATCGTCATAGATGACCTTCCAAGGATGATTCCTACCAAGTTTTGATTCATTTGGCAGTGGTTTCAGAGAAGAAGATTTTTTAGAAATCAACTAATCAGAAACAAGAATTGTCTTTGGCAGCCATGTTTGTTAACGGATCGGAACCAAATGAGCAATCCTTATAAAGGACCTTCCAAGGATGCTTCCTACCAAGTTTCAGTCCATTTGGCCAAGCGGTTTCAGAGGAGAAGATTTTTTAGAAATCAACCAATCAGAAACAAGAATTGTTTGTGGTGGCCATGTTTGATAACGGATCGGGACGAAATAAGCATTCTTTAGAGAGGAGCTGCCATAGATGCTTCCTACTAAGTTTCGGTTTATTTGGCCAAGTGGTTTCAGAGGAGAAGATTTTTTAAAATCTGCCATTCAGAAACAAGAATTGCCTATGGTGGCCATGTTTGTTAACGGATCAGAACTAAATGAGCAATCGCTATAGAGAACCTTCCAAGGATGCTTCCTACCAAGTTTCGGTTCATTTGGCAAAGCGGCTTCAGAGGAGAGAAGATTTTTTTAGAAATCAACCAATCAAAAACAAGAATTGTCTGTGGCGACCATGTTTGTTAACGGATCGCAACTAAATGAGTAATCTTGATAGAGAACCTTCCAAGGCTGCTTCCTACCAAGTTTTGATTCATTTGGCCAAGTGGTTTCAGAGGAGAAGATTTTTTAGAAATCAACCAATCAGAAACAAGAATTGCCTGCGACAGCCATGTTTGTTTATAACAGATCGGGACAAAATAAGCAATCTTTATAGAGGACATGATACAGATGCTTCCTAATAAGTTTCGGTTCATTTGGCCAAGCGGTTTCAGAGGAGAAGATTAAAAACTAGAGGCTCAGGTGAGCCTGTATCGCTCACCTGACATAAATAAGTCCTCTTAAGAATGTCTGCATGCCGAATACATCTAAGTTACTATTCAAATCCCATACTGCCATAGGGTTCTATGTTAAAACTATGTCTGCTCATGGCAGCCATCTTGGATGGAGGTCGTGGTCACCGGACACAATTTTGAAAATATACTACCCAAGGACCATCCATGCCATGTTTGCTTTAAATTGGCTGACTGGTTTCAGAAGAGAAGACTTTTAAACAATTTTTCCATAGGGCCCTATGTTAAAACTATGTCTGCTGACGGCGGCCATTTTGAACCGAGATCGGGATCACTGAACACAATTTTGGAAGTTGACCACCTAAGGACCATCGATGACATGTTTGCTATATTGGCTTACTGGTTTCAGAGGAGAAGATTTTAAAACATTTTTTCCCATAGGGTCCTATGTTAAAACTACAGAATGTCCGCTGAAGGCGGCCATCTTGGATGGAGGTCAGGGTCACTGGACACAATTTTGAAAATTGACCACTTAAGGACCATCCATGCCATGTTTGCTTTAAATTGGCTTACTGGTTTCAGAGAAGAAGATTTTTAAACATATTTCCCATAGGGCCCTATGTTAAAACTATGTCCACTGATGGTGGCCATCTTGGATGGATTTTTGGGTCACTGGATATAATTTTGAAAGTTGACCATTTAAGGACCATTCATGCCATGTTTGCTTTAAATTGGCTTACTGATTTCAGAGGAATTTTTTTTTAAACATTTTTCCCATAGGGTCCTATGTTAAAAATATGTTTGCTGATGGCGGCCATCTTGGATGGAGGTCGGAGTCACAGGACATAATTTTGAAAGTTGACCACCTAAGGACCATTCATGCCATGTTTGCTTTAAACTGACTTACTGGTTTCAGAGGAGAAGACTTTTAAACATTTTTTCCATAGGGTCCTATGTTAAAATTAAGTCGAGTCATGGTGGCCATCTTGAATTTCCGATCAGCAAACAATTCACAAATTTAGTACAGGACCACCCAATGATCATTCCTGCAAAGCCACAATTCAATTGGCTTAGTGGTTTTTAACAAGAAGATTTTTAAAATTTCGACCAATCAGAACACATTATGGGCTCTGGCAGCCATGTTGGATTTCCGATCAGCACCAAAAACACAAATCTTGTATATGACCATCCAATGAACATTTCTGCCAAGTTTGGTTCAAATCTTTTTGTGGTTTCAGAAAAAAAGATGAAAATGTGAAATTCCCATAGGGTCCTATGTTAAACTAAGTCGAGTCATGGCAGCCATCTTGAATTTCCGATTGACAAACGATTCACAAGTTTAGTACAGGACCACCCAATGATCATTCCTGCAAAGCCACAATTCAATTGGCTTAGTGGTTTCTAACAAGAAGATTTAAAAAATTTCGACCAATCAGAACACATTATGGGCCCTGGCAGCCATGTTGGATTTCCGATCAGCGCCAAAAACAAAAATCTTGTATATGACCATACAATGAACATTTCTGCCAAGTTTGATTCAAATCTGTTATGTGGTTTCAGAAAAAAAGATGAAAATGTGAAATTCCCATAGAGTCCTATGTTAAACTAAGTCGAGTCATGGTGGCCATCTTGAATTTCCGATCAGCAAACGATTCACAAGTTTAGTACAGGACCACCCAATGATCATTCCTGCAAAGTCACAATTCAATTGGCTTAGTGGTTTCTAACAAGAAGATTTTAAAAATTTCGACCAATCAGAACACATTATGGGCTCTGGCAGCCATGTTGGATTTCCGATCAGCGCCAAAAACACAAATCTTGTATATGACCATCCAATGAACATTTCTGCCAAGTTTGATTCAAATCTGTTTTGTGGTTTCAGAAAAAAAGATGAAAATGTGAAATTCCCATAGAGTCCTATGTTAAACTAAGTCAAGTCATGGTGGCCATCTTGAATTTCCGATCGGCAAACGATTCACAAGTTTAGTACAGGACCACCCAATGATCATTCCTGCAAAGTCACAATTCAATTGGCTTAGTGGTTTCTAACAAGAAGATTTTTAAAATTTCGACCAATCAGAACACATTATGGGCTCTGGCAGCCATGTTGGATTTCCGATCAGCACCAAAAACACAAATCTTGTATATGACCATCCAATGAACATTTCTGCCAAGTTTGGTTCAAATCTTTTTGTGGTTTCAGAAAAAAAGATGAAAATGTGAAATTCCCATAGGGTCCTATGTTAAACTAAGTCGAGTCATGGCAGCCATCTTGAATTTCCGATTGGCAAACGATTCACAAGTTTAGTACAGGACCACCCAATGATCATTCCTGCAAAGTCACAATTCAATTGGCTTGGTGGTTTCTAACAAAAAGATTTTTTAAATTTCGACCAATCAGAACACATTATGGGCCCTGGCAGCCATGTTGGATTTCCGATCAGCGCCAAAAACAAAAATCTTGTATATGACCATACAATGAACATTTCTGCCAAGTTTGATTCAAATCTGTTATGTGGTTTCAGAAAAAAAGATGAAAATGTGAAATTCCCATAGGGTCCTATGTTAAACTAAGTCGAGTCATGGTGGCCATCTTGAATTTCCGATCGGCAAACGATTCACAAGTTTAGTACAGGACCACCCAATGATCATTCCTGCAAAGTCACAATTCAATTGGCTTAGTGGTTTCTAACAAGAAGATTTAAAAAATTTCGACCAATCAGAACACATTATGGGCTCTGGCAGCCATGTTGGATTTCCGATCAGCGCCAAAAACAAAAATCTTGTATATGACCATACAATGAACATTTCTGCCAAGTTTGATTCAAATCTGTTATGTGGTTTCAGAAAAAAAGATGAAAATGTGAAATTCCCATAGAGTCCTATGTTAAACTAAGTCGAGTCATGGTGGCCATCTTGAATTTCCGATCAGCAAACGATTCACAAGTTTAGTACAGGACCACCCAATGATCATTCCTGCAAAGTCACAATTCAATTGGCTTAGTGGTTTCTAACAAGAAGATTTTAAAAATTTCGACCAATCAGAACACATTATGGGCTCTGGCAGCCATGTTGGATTTCCGATCAGCGCCAAAAACACAAATCTTGTATATGACCATCCAATGAACATTTCTGCCAAGTTTGATTCAAATCTGTTTTGTGGTTTCAGAAAAAAAGATGAAAATGTGAAATTCCCATAGAGTCCTATGTTAAACTAAGTCAAGTCATGGTGGCCATCTTGAATTTCCGATCGGCAAACGATTCACAAGTTTAGTACAGGACCACCCAATGATCATTCCTGCAAAGTCACAATTCAATTGGCTTAGTGGTTTCTAACAAGAAGATTTTTAAAATTTCGACCAATCAGAACACATTATGGGCTCTGGCAGCCATGTTGGATTTCCGATCAGCACCAAAAACACAAATCTTGTATATGACCATCCAATGAACATTTCTGCCAAGTTTGGTTCAAATCTTTTTGTGGTTTCAGAAAAAAAGATGAAAATGTGAAATTCCCATAGGGTCCTATGTTAAACTAAGTCGAGTCATGGCAGCCATCTTGAATTTCCGATTGGCAAACGATTCACAAGTTTAGTACAGGACCACCCAATGATCATTCCTGCAAAGTCACAATTCAATTGGCTTGGTGGTTTCTAACAAAAAGATTTTTTAAATTTCGACCAATCAGAACACATTATGGGCCCTGGCAGCCATGTTGGATTTCCGATCAGCGCCAAAAACAAAAATCTTGTATATGACCATACAATGAACATTTCTGCCAAGTTTGATTCAAATCTGTTATGTGGTTTCAGAAAAAAAGATGAAAATGTGAAATTCCCATAGGGTCCTATGTTAAACTAAGTCGAGTCATGGTGGCCATCTTGAATTTCCGATCGGCAAACGATTCACAAGTTTAGTACAGGACCACCCAATGATCATTCCTGCAAAGTCACAATTCAATTGGCTTAGTGGTTTCTAACAAGAAGATTTAAAAAATTTCGACCAATCAGAACACATTATGGGCTCTGGCAGCCATGTTGGATTTCCGATCAGCGCCAAAAACACAAATCTTGTATATGACCATCCAATGAACATTTCTGCCAAGTTTGATTCAAATCTGTTATGTGGTTTCAGAAAAAAAGATGAAAATGTGAAATTCCCATAGGGTCCTATGTTAAACTAAGTCGAGTCATGGTGGCCATCTTGAATTTCCGATCGGCAAACGATTCACAAGTTTAGTACAGGACCACCCAATGATCATTCCTGCAAAGTCACAATTCAATTGACTTAGTGGTTTCTGACAAGAAGATTTTTAAAATTTCAGCCAATGAGAACACATTATGGACCCTGGCAGCCATGTTGGATTTCAAATCAGCACCAAAAACACAAATCTGGTAGAGGACTATCCAGTGAACATTTCTGGCAAGTTTGGTTGAAATCTGTTCAGCAGTTTCAGAGAAGAAGATTTAAATGTGAAAAGCTAACGGACGGACGACGGACGCTTACCCATGACAAAAGCTCACATGGCCTATGGCCAGGTGAGCTAAAAATCGGCCAATCAGAAACAAGAATTGCCTATGGCGGCCATGTTTGTTAATGGATCGGGACAAAATTAGCAATCTTTAGAGAGGACCTTCCATAGATGCTTCCTACCAAGTTTCACTTCATTTGGCTGAGGGGTTTCAGAGAAAAGTTAACGGACGACAGACGACGGATGCCAAGTGATGGCAAAAACTCACATTGCCTTTGGCAAGGTGAGCTAAAAAGGATGTAAATTGTAAATACCAATATTTGTTGTGTTACACTAACCATTGTTGAAGGACCAGTTGGTGTATCTGTTGGTGTGACTGGCATCTTCTGTAAAGGTGATGAGAATGTGTATTGTTGACTAGAAGAATCTTGTGCAGGTCTGGCTGAAAACTGAGGTGAAGACTTTGGCATGTTGAAATTAAAGGCTGGCATGTTCTTGACTGGCAGTGTAAAATCTGTCCTTAGCTGAGGGATTTGAAAAGGCTGAAAAAACGAATTAGACTATTAATGAATCTTCTGTTTTCTCTAACATTTATTGTATATTGATAATGTCAATTCAAAGTAATGTTTGTTCATCATCAGTACTATTCCATTAGAATCAGTTGTGTGATAACTTTTTCTAATGGGACAATAATCGTCAATAGATAATATTACATATTGTATTCTCTCCATTGTCTGTCTATGGTGATCTTTTTTTTAATAGATTTAGTCATCAAAGCCTATTTTAGATATACAAATCTTGACCTAAGGTCAAATTGTGTGACTTTTATGGTGTGATCTTGTTTTCTATTTATTTGAATGTTAAAATATTCCCAATATAATTCAAATTAGATCTTTGCTGGATCTTATTTTTTTTATATATGATAGACTGTCGATGTCCAGTCTCTAATCGACGTTCACTGACGTCATTATCTCTAATCACAGTCCAATTTTAGGATATTCTCAAATCGGCGTCCTTTCCAAACTCTCATATCTATAGGCCCGTTTACACGATCAAAGTTTGCCATCAAAAATAATTGTAAAGACATTTTTGTTTTGTTGTTGTTTTGTGTGTTTTTTAAGCATTTTCCCATTCTTTAATATTATCAATAGGGGTAGAATTAGGGCTAGGGCTAAGGTTAAGGTTAATGTTAGGCATAGGGGTAGGGTTAGGGTCCACTAAAGTAGAAGTACTCCTAAACACAATAGGATTTTATCTACAGTAACTATAAAATACATAGGCAGTAAACAGCTGATAAAATTTTAAAAGATTCTAAGAAACACAACTCAAGTTATCGTACGACATAGGATTTGTCAACAGATGGACATGGTGAAACCAGTATACCCCCCTACAACTTCGCTGCAGGGGGGGGGGGGGGGTATAATAAATACCTTTAAAGTTACATAATAACCTGTAAGGTAGTTGCAGTAGTGCACTCTCAAGCAAACACCAACTTTATAGTCTTTGGATTGATTCAATTTGGTTAGGATTTACATATCTTCATGACTGTTTTATTGGTGAAGGAAACTAGAGTAGTGAGTAGTCAGAGAAAACCTGTCACAAGTTCCAGTCAAACTAGAGTAGTGAGTAGTCAGAGAAAACCTGTCACAAGTTCCAGTCAAACTAGAGTAGTGAGTAGTCAGAGAAAACCTGTCACAAGTTCCAGTCAAACTAGAGTAGTGAGTAGTCAGAGAAAACCTGTCACAAGTTCCAGTCAAACTAGAGTAGTGAGTAGTCAGAGAAAACCTGTCACAAGTTCCAGTCAAACTAGAGTAGTGAGTAGTCAGAGAAAACCTGTCACAAGTTCCAGTCAAACTAGAGTAGTGAGTAGTCAGAGAAAACCTGTCACAAGTTCCAGTCAAACTAGAGTAGTGAGTAGTCAGAGAAAACCTGTCACAAGTTCCAGTCAAATTTCATCACAAAAAGTTGTATTCAGTACACCTCATCATGGGCAAGAATCAATGAGGATCAAAGCCATAATTTACTCCACTCTTACCATTACACCAGAGGCCCAGTGGGTGTCAAGTGACAGTAATACTACTCTTACCATTACACCAGAGGTCCAGTGGGTGTCAAGTGACAGTAATACTACTCTTACCATTACACCAGAGGCCCAGTGGGTGTCAAGTGACAGTAATACTACTCTTACCATTACACCAGAGGCCCAGTGGGTGTCAAGTGACAGTAATACTCTTACCATTACACCAGAGGCCCAGTGGGTGTCAAGTGACAGTAATACTACTCTTACCATTACACCAGAGGCCCAGTTGGTGTCAAGTGACAGTAATACTACTCTTACCATTACACCAGAGGCCCAGTTGGTGTCAAGTGACAGTAATACTACTCTTACCATTACACCAGAGGCCCAGTGGGTGTCAAGTGACAGTAATACTACTCTTACCATTACACCAGAGGCCCAGTGGGTGTCAAGTGACAGTAATACTACTCTTACCATTACACCAGAGGCCCAGTGGGTGTGAAGTGACAGTAATACCACTCTTACCATTACACCAGAGGCCCAGTGGGTGTCAAGTGACAGTAATACTACTCTTACCATTACACCAGAGGCCCAGTGGGTGTCAAGTGACAGTAATACTACTCTTACCATTACACCAGAGGCCAGTGGGTGTCAAGTGACAGTAATACTACTCTTACCATTACACCAGAGGGTGTCAAGTGACAGTAATACCACTCTTACCATTACACCAGAGGCCCAGTGGGTGTCAAGTGACAGTAATACTACTATTACCATTACACCAGAGGCCCAGTGGGTGTCAAGTGACAGTAATACTACTCTTACCATTACACCAGAGGCCAGTGGGTGTCAAGTGACAGTAATACCACTCTTACCATTACACCAGAGGCCAGTGGGTGTCAAGTGACAGTAATACTACTATTACCATTACACCAGAGGCCCAGTGGGTGTCAAGTGACAGTAATACTACTCTTACCATTATACCAGAGGCCCAGTGGGTGTCAAGTGACAGTAATATTACTCTTACCATTACACCAGAGGCCCAGTGGGTGTCAAGTGACAGTAATACCACTCTTACCATTACACCAGAGGCCCAGTTGGTGTCAAGTGACAGTAATACTACTCTTACCATTACACCAGAGGCCCAGTGGGTGTCAAGTGACAGTAATACTACTCTTACCATTACACCAGAGGCCCAGTGGGTGTCAAGTGACAGTAATACTACTCTTACCATTACACCAGAGGCCCAGTGGGTGTGAAGTGACAGTAATACCACTCTTATCATTACACCAGAGGTCAGTGGGTGTCAAGTGACAGTAATACTACTCTTACCATTACACCAGAGGCCCAGTGGGTGTCAAGTGACAGTAATACTACTCTTATCATTACACCAGAGGCCCAGTGGGTGTCAAGTGACAGTAATACTACTCTTACCATAACACCAGAGGCCCAGTTGGTGTCAAGTGACAGTAATACTTTAAATGGTAAGAACCACTGACATAAAGAAAACTTCCTAAACAGCTACTGGAGGGTCATGTACTTTCCTCTCTATCACTTTATTTTATATCAATTCTTACACTTTCTTGTATTATTATTATTATTATTATTATATTCATCACAAACCTGTTCATCTTCTTCTTCTCCTTTCCGTGATGGGATGTGTTGTGAAAACTTTTTACTCTTCATTTTACCATGTTGAGTATTACTGGATGACATATAATGCTCATCTTGGATGGAACTATAAAATAATGTTTTCTTTTAAAACAGAATATTGGACTATTTCTCTTAACTATGTCTTTAATATTTCCAAGTATCTTCTCATTGGAGGAATTAAATGTTAACAAATTGTGATATATTTATCCTATTGCTTGATCAAAATCAAATTTGTTGGCAGATATGTATGTCCATTCATATGGTCGAGCTAACAATGTCTGCTGCTTTTTGTTCTGTAAACACTCATGCTGTCAAGTTGTTGGATAGAAACATTTCCAAAAGATACATATTTTTCTTACAAGTGCACATTGCTTACCAAGATTAGTTTATTGATTGATTGTTGATTGCTTAACATCCAACAGCAAATATGTTATGCATATTCATGTTAAGATCATGTTCAATGATATACAACTATTATTCAGAAATGAAGGAGGGATGGAACAACAGGGATAACAGCTTTTTGACATCTCATACTAGATTTAACTTTAGTTTTCAAGCTTTAGATCTCGAGTCAGTTTCCCCACGATATACTGCTAAAAATGGTGTTAAACAAAAATATTGACTTGTGCAAGTTTATTTTAGATAGGCAATACTAACCCTGGTAATTGATAACTAGATGTAGCTTCTGTACTTGTTTCTCCCTGAAAATCTGGAGTGGTAAACCTCTGAAGATTGGCAGCTAGTGATGCTGAACCTGGGGTGCTGACTTTCTTTAATGGAGGTCCTTTCATAGGTATCTGAAAATATATAATATTGTGGTTAATATGACTTTTCAACACAATTTTAGTCACCATAAAATACTTTTTATTTGTGGAAAACCATTTTTTTTTCATGACAACAAATTTAAGAATCCATAGAAGTTTAATGTATATCATCTGGAAAAAATTTAATATTTTTTTGTTTCATTTTGGAAATTTAAAATCCACTGATTTTAGAACCCACAAACATATGAAAATGAAAATCAATCAAAATTAGGATCCACAAATTCTTTCTCAGTACACCAAAGCCATGACATGTGAAATAATTCTTTATTCTACTCTTGCTATGTTGTACAACAGTACAAGACATTATATAGTGATGGTCCTACAAATAAGAACAAGACATTATATAGTACTGGTCCTACAAATAAGAACAAGTCATTATATAGTACTGGTCCTACAAATAAGAACAAGTCATTATATAGTACAGGTCCTACAAATAAGAACAAGTCATTATATAGTACAGGTCCTACAAATAAGAACAAGTCATTATATAGTGGTGGTCCTACAAATAAGAACAAGTCATTATATAGTACTGGTCCTACAAATAAGAACAAGTCATTATATAGTACAGGTCCTACAAATAAGAACAAGACATTATATAGTACTGTCCTACAAATAAGAACAAGTCATTATATAGTACTGGTCCTACAAATAAGAACAAGTCATTATATAGTACTGGTCATACAAATAAGAACAAGTCATTATATAGTACTGGTCCTACAAATAAGAACAAGTCATTATATAGTACTGGTCATACAAATAAGAACAAGTCATTATATAGTACAGGTCCTACAAATAAGAACAAGTCATTATATAGTACTGGTCCTACAAATAAGAACAAGTCATTATATAGTATTGGTCCTACAAATAAGAACATGTCATTATATTGTGGTGGTCCTACAAATAAGAACATGTCATTATATAGTACTGGTCCTACAAATAAGAACAAGTCATTATATAGTACTGGTCCTACAAATAAGAACAAGTCATTATATAGTGGTGGTCCTACAAATAAGAACAAGTCATTATATAGTACTGGTCATACAAATAAGAACAAGTCATTATATAGTACTGGTCCTACAAATAAGAACAAGTCATTATATAGTGGTGGTCCTACAAATAAGGACAAGTCATTATATAGTGGTGGTCCTACAAATAAGAACAAGTCATTATATAGTACTGGTCCTACAAATAAGAACAAGTCATTATATAGTACTGGTCCTACAAATAAGAACAAGTCATTATATAGTACTGGTCCTACAAATAAGGACAAGTCATTATATAGTGGTGGTCCTACAAATAAGAACAAGTCATTATATAGTACTGGTCCTACAAATAAGGACAAGTCATTATATAGTACAGGTCCTACAAATAAGAACAAGTCATTATATAGTACTGGTCCTACAAATAAGAACAAGTCATTATATAGTACTGGTCATACAAATAAGGACAAGTCATTATATAGTACTGGTCCTCCAAATAAGAACAAGTCATTATATAGTACTGGTCCTACAAATAAGAACAAGTCATTATATAGTGATGGTCCTACAAAAAAGAACAAGTCATTATATAGTACTGTCCTACAAATAAGAACAAGTCATTATATAGTACTGGTCCTACAAATAAAGACAAGTCATTATATAGTACTGGTCCTACAAATAAGAACAAGTCATTATATAGTGGTGGTCCTACAAATAAGAACAAGTCATTATATAGTGGTGGTCCTACAAATAAGAACAAGTCATTATATAGTACAGGTCCTACAAATAAGAACAAGTCATTATATAGTGATGGTCCTACAAATAAGAACAAGTCATTATATAGTACAGGTCCTACAAATAAGAACAAGTCATTATATAGTGGTGGTCCTACAAATAAGAACAAGTCATTATATAGTGGTGGTCCTACAAATAAGAACAAGTCATTATATAGTACAGGTCCTACAAATAAGGACAAGTCATTATATAGTACAGGTCCTACAAATAAGGACAAGTCATTATATAGTACTGGTCCTACAAATAAGAACAAGTCATTATATAGTGGTGGTCCTACAAATAAGAACAAGTCATTATATAGTACAGGTCCTACAAATAAGAACAAGTCATTATATAGTACAGGTCCTACAAATAAGAACAAGTCATTATATAGTGGTGGTCCTACAAATAAGAACAAGTCATTATATAGTGGTGGTCCTACAAATAAGAACAAGTCATTATATAGTACAGGTCCTACAAATAAGGACAAGTCATTATATAGTACAGGTCCTACAAATAAGAACAAGTCATTATATAGTACAGGTCCTACAAATAAGAACAAGTCATTATATAGTGGTGGTCCTACAAATAAGAACAAGTCATTATATAGTACAGGTCCTACAAATAAGAACAAGTCATTATATAGTACAGGTCCTACAAATAAGGACAAGTCATTATATAGTGGTGGTCCTACAAATAAGGACAAGTCATTATATAGTGGTGGTCCTACAAATAAGAACAAGTCATTATATAGTACTGGTCCTACAAATAAGGACAAGTCATTATATAGTGGTGGTCCTACAAATAAGAACAAGTCATTATATAGTGGTGGTCCTACAAATAAGAACAAGTCATTATATAGTACAGGTCCTACAAATAAGAACAAGTCATTATATAGTACTGGTCCTACAAATAAGAACAAGTCATTATATAGTACTGGTCCTACAAATAAGAACAAGTCATTATATAGTGGTGGTCCTACAAATAAGAACAAGTCATTATATAGTACAGGTCCTACAAATAAGGACAAGTCATTATATAGTACTGGTCCTACAAATAAGAACAAGTCATTATATAGTACAGGTCCTACAAATAAGAACAAGTCATTATATAGTACTGGTCCTACAAATAAGGACAAGTCATTATATAGTGGTGGTCCTACAAATAAGAACAAGTCATTATATAGTGGTGGTCCTACAAATAAGAACAAGTCATTATATAGTACTGTCCTACAAATAAGGACAAGTCATTATATAGTACTGGTCCTACAAATAAGAACAAGTCATTATATAGTACTGGTCCTACAAATAAGAACAAGTCATTATATAGTACAGGTCCTACAAATAAGGACAAGTCATTATATAGTACTGGTCCTACAAATAAGAACAAGTCATTATATAGTGGTGGTCCTACAAATAAGAACAAGTCATTATATAGTGGTGGTCCTACAAATAAGAACAAGTCATTATATAGTACAGGTCCTACAAATAAGGACAAGTCATTATATAGTACAGGTCCTACAAATAAGGACAAGTCATTATATAGTGGTGGTCCTACAAATAAGGACAAGTCATTATATAGTGGTGGTCCTACAAATAAGGACAAGTCATTATATAGTGGTGGTCCTACAAATAAGAACAAGTCATTATATAGTACTGGTCCTACAAATAAGGACAAGTCATTATATAGTGGTGGTCCTACAAATAAGAACAAGTCATTATATAGTACTGGTCCTACAAATAAGGACAAGTCATTATATAGTGGTGGTCCTACAAATAAGAACAAGTCATTATATAGTACTGGTCCTACAAATAAGAACAAGTCATTATATAGTGCTGGTCCTACAAATAAGGACAAGTCATTATATAGTGGTGGTCCTACAAATAAGGACAAGTCATTATATAGTGGTGGTCCTACAAATAAGAACAAGTCATTATATAGTACTGTCCTACAAATAAGAACAAGTCATTATATAGTACTGGTCCTACAAATAAGAACAAGTCATTATATAGTGGTGGTCCTACAAATAAGAACAAGTCATTATATAGTACAGGTCCTACAAATAAGAACAAGTCATTATATAGTGGTGGTCCTACAAATAAGAACAAGTCATTACATAGTACTGGTCCTACAAATAAGGACAAGTCATTATATAGTGCTGGTCCTACAAATAAGAACAAGTCATTATATAGTACTGGTCCTACAAATAAGAACAAGTCATTATATAGTGCTGGTCCTACAAATAAGAACAAGTCATTATATAGTGGTGGTCCTACAAATAAGGACAAGTCATTATATAGTGGTGGTCCTACAAATAAGAACAAGTCATTATATAGTACTGTCCTACAAATAAGAACAAGTCATTATATAGTACTGGTCCTACAAATAAGAACAAGTCATTATATAGTGGTGGTCCTACAAATAAGAACAAGTCATTATATAGTACAGGTCCTACAAATAAGAACAAGTCATTATATAGTGGTGGTCCTACAAATAAGAACAAGTCATTATATAGTACTGGTCCTACAAATAAGAACAAGTCATTATATAGTGGTGGTCCTACAAATAAGAACAAGTCATTATATAGTACTGGTCCTACAAATAAGAACAAGTCATTATATAGTGCTGGTCCTACAAATAAGAACAAGTCATTATATAGTGGTGGTCCTACAAATAAGAACAAGTCATTATATAGTACAGGTCCTACAAATAAGAACAAGTCATTATATAGTGGTGGTCCTACAAATAAGAACAAGTCATTACATAGTACTGGTCCTACAAATAAGGACAAGTCATTATATAGTGCTGGTCCTACAAATAAGAACAAGTCATTATATAGTACTGGTCCTACAAATAAGAACAAGTCATTATATAGTGCTGGTCCTACAAATAAGAACAAGTCATTATATAGTGGTGGTCCTACAAATAAGGACAAGTCATTATATAGTGGTGGTCCTACAAATAAGAACAAGTCATTATATAGTACTGTCCTACAAATAAGAACAAGTCATTATATAGTACTGGTCCTACAAATAAGAACAAGTCATTATATAGTGGTGGTCCTACAAATAAGAACAAGTCATTATATAGTACAGGTCCTACAAATAAGAACAAGTCATTATATAGTGGTGGTCCTACAAATAAGAACAAGTCATTATATAGTACTGGTCCTACAAATAAGAACAAGTCATTATATAGTGGTGGTCCTACAAATAAGAACAAGTCATTATATAGTACTGGTCCTACAAATAAGAACAAGTCATTATATAGTGCTGGTCCTACAAATAAGAACAAGTCATTATATAGTGGTGGTCCTACAAATAAGAACAAGTCATTATATAGTACAGGTCCTACAAATAAGAACAAGTCATTATATAGTGGTGGTCCTACAAATAAGAACAAGTCATTATATAGTGGTGGTCCTACAAATAAGAACAAGTCATTATATAGTACTGGTCCTACAAATAAGAACAAGTCATTATATAGTGCTGGTCCTACAAATAAGGACAAGTCATTATATAGTGGTGGTCCTACAAATAAGGACAAGTCATTATATAGTACTGGTCCTACAAATAAGAACAAGTCATTATATAGTACTGTCCTACAAATAAGAACAAGTCATTATATAGTACTGGTCCTACAAATAAGAACAAGTCATTATATAGTGGTGGTCCTACAAATAAGAACAAGTCATTATATAGTACAGGTCCTACAAATAAGAACAAGTCATTATATAGTGGTGGTCCTACAAATAAGAACAAGTCATTATATAGTGGTGGTCCTACAAATAAGAACAAGTCATTATATAGTACAGGTCCTACAAATAAGAACAAGTCATTATATAGTACTGGTCCTACAAATAAGAACAAGTCATTATATAGTACTGTCCTACAAATAAGAACAAGTCATTATATAGTACAGGTCCTACAAATAAGAACAAGTCATTATATAGTACTGGTCCTACAAATAAGAACAAGTCATTATATAGTACTGTCCTACAAATAAGAACAAGTCATTATATAGTACTGGTCCTACAAATAAGAACAAGTCATTATATAGTACTGGTCCTACAAATAAGAACAAGTCATTATATAGTACTGGTCCTACAAATAAGAACAAGTCATTATATAGTACAGGTCCTACAAATAAGAACAAGTCATTATATAGTACTGTCCTACAAATAAGAACAAGTCATTATATAGTACTGGTCCTACAAATAAGAACAAGTCATTATATAGTACAGGTCCTACAAATAAGAACAAGTCATTATATAGTACTGTCCTACAAATAAGAACAAGTCATTATATAGTACTGGTCCTACAAATAAGAACAAGTCATTATATAGTACAGGTCCTACAAATAAGGACAAGTCATTATATAGTACTGGTCCTACAAATAAGAACAAGTCATTATATAGTACTGGTCCTACAAATAAGAACAAGTCATTATATAGTACTGGTCCTACAAATAAGAACAAGTCATTATATAGTGGTGGTCCTACAAATAAGGACAAGTCATTATATAGTACTGGTCCTACAAATAAGAACAAGTCATTATATAGTGCTGGTCCTACAAATAAGGACAAGTCATTATATTTAACTCAGGCTCAAAGTTCATTTTCTTATCCTTTACTGCCGAGTGCTCATGTGGTTTTTAGTTTCAAATTAATTTTAATTTGCTACTGAAATGGTAATGTTAATGTTTAATAGCACACAATTTGTGTCTGTCCCCCAACAAGTACCTATATTTATTTTGGCTGCTAGAAACTGTTTTTCGATTAAAAGCTTGTTCAGTCCAGTTGGCAATCCACTGTTTTATTATTATTATTCCTTTAGTCAATTTACATGCATTAATGAACAGATGGGTAAATATTGTTGAGAAGCATAAAACCTTCCAGTTTTTATATTTATCCTGCAATCAGTACATTTGCTGTACAAATATGCTATACGAATAAATTTTTGCTTTATTCGTACTATACGAATAAACTTTTCAGCCTACGAATAAACTTTCCTGGTACCTTGTAGCTATGTACAGCGGAGGGCGCAGACAAGTATGAAACTGGTACTAATGTAACGCAGACCACGAAGAAGACACTCTTGACAACATTGATGAAAGGCGAGGAATGACGCTTGTTTCTTTTCTTTTTTGTCTAAATCTGACAAGTTTTCTGACTTTTTTGACATTGCAGGATAAACACAAAATACGTACATTGTCGTTAAATATAAAATTCATTTGTACTCGCTGCGAAACAGGCCTGAAAAGCTCGCTATTATGCCTGTTTCTAAAGCTCGTACAAATAAATTTGATATTTACCGACAATGTACGTATATTGTATATTTATTATCGTATACAAACCTGCAACTCTCTAGATGAATTCATGTATGAGCGTATACTGTGTATTGTTGGTCTTCTATAACTTGGCTGTGAAGAAAAGCATTTATTGATCATGAAATGTTATTAAAATTAAATACTAAACTAAAAAGAGTATATTAATTTTCTTATCATTAATAAAAACAAATATTCAATCTTTTTCCTGCAACATATTTTTGAACAGATAAAGAGTTTCATAATATTCTTGTTTCAGTTTTTAATTGACAGCTTGATAGTAATGAATCAATACCCTAGTACAGAGTGATTGTTGCTAAATTCCAACTCGGCAATTTTACAGCTATATCAGAACGAGAACAAGTTAATCTTCAATGAAATGATGATGAGGTCCGATTTGTAATAGACCAACACAATTAGTTGGATTTTTAGTGCTATCTCACTGAAACAAGTCTGCGAATAGACATGTAGTCCCACTCGGACACATTATCTTGATTCCAAGCCAACCAATCTTTGCTCTTTCTCCTTAATGCTGCATGCTTAGAGAAGAAACAACAAATATCAATTTATAGTCTTTGGTTTGAACCCCATGATCTACCACACTCGAGCGGAGCATGCTAACCACAACACCACCAGTGCTGTTAACACTAGTACAATCTCGTTCAATGTATACATGAGTGTTGCTTTCTCAACAAAAAATAATGCAAAACTTACAGTGAAAGAAAATGATGAACTTAAACTCTGAATCATAGTATCATCTACTGGTATTTTCCTTGCATCCTGTGAAGAAAAAATATTAATATTATATTTTAATATATAATTTCAAAAATAACAATCCATTAATTGTATCTGCACATCACCGAGTTGTGATGACAAATGTTACAGACCCCTTTCCTCTTCAAATGAAATTGCATAAAGTACACAAATTTCTTTCTACGATCACAACATTGTGTTCTGGGGTTATAATGAAACATCAAGGTTTGACGTAACCGCTGGCCTGTATATTTACAGTCGGGCCAGTCAAACAGAACAAAGATCGGCCCGCTTGGCCAGTTGATATTCTCTGGCCACTTGAGCCAGCAACTTTCGTTTCTTCCAACCGGTAGATTTTTCGTACTTCTGTGTCATTCAATATCGATTGATAACAAGGACTAATGAAATTTCCTGACAAAACGTTAAAATTCAACTTCAATCACTCGCCGAAAGCTATAAATAGCCTAATCACACAATCAGCATGTGTTTACCTTGATCTGTTATCGCACGTTAAACGAATATTGACAGAAATATATGCTGGGAACCAGTACTTCATAATTCAATAATTATCAAAATCACGATTATTTATTTATAAAACTGAAAGATTAAAACGGTATTTTCTATAGTAAGCAATTTTAAATATTTATTATAAATAAGAAATAAACCCAAATAAACCAAAACAACAATAATAAATCATCACGTGAACAACTTACCTGTAAAAAAAAATAGCGGATACACAATAACGCTAATCGTGAATTCATTAATATGAAAAATCTATTATTATGAATTAGTAACAAGTATGGACTTTGGGAGTGAGATGTTGTCAGTAGATCATGCCGATATCAGCAAGACGGATATTGGCAACAATCGCTGCATCAGCTGGGCAAAACGGAATTTTTTCCAAAGTCGAGACTGTGTTTGTTTATTTATTATCTAACTTCCGGTTTGATAATAATCTTCTAATAGTCGTTATATGACGGATTTTTACCCAAAGAACACGGTCGTTAGTCGCGTTAAACAGTGGGTCGTTACATAAAGGTCGAATGCACGGACAAATCCCCCCTTTCATATCGGTCCACTTCATCGACCTATATTTCTCGGGCAAGTGGAATTTTGAAGGGGCCAGTTGTTCAAAAAAAAATATTCTTAAGTCGACCCCTGAACATTGTATCAAATGCTTTATCTAAACCAAGTCTCTTACATGTATTTGCATTATTTTAAAAATATTTCAAAATACAATGTATATAATGACATTGAAACGCATACACTTGTGATAATATTTCCATTCAAAAGTTTGTATTTTTCGGTATTACCAACTATCACTTCAATAATTTTAGTGTATCAATTTTAACTTTTACCCTTTATTGCTTAGTTTCCCTTTTACAATGTATGACAACCCTTCACCACAACAAATACATTACATATCTTAAGTTATTAGAATCTATGGTCCATAAATTATGGTGTACATGTTTTAAAGACTTTCATTTTTCATTATACTTACTCCTAACGGTGTTGTCATTTTTTCTAAAGTTTCCAGAATTTTCCTAGCTGTACCACTTGTAGTAGTATTAAATGAGTTGTTTAATGGTTTGGCTTTCATTTTCTGTCGTACTGGAAATGGTGATGACTGCAAAATATTGAGAAAAAACACTGTTGAATCCCAACACTTTGCACAAATATAATATTTTGTGATTATAATAATAAAAGTAGGTTCTGGAGAGCCTGCTCACCAGAGATATTAACACACCATTTGTTTGAGAGTATTACTATGTATTGGTCATGTTGTGTGTTGGAGTGGATGGAATCAACAAACACAATTTTAGAAGAAGACTGACAGTCAAAGGATTCATTTATACAAATTTAGAAGACTGACAGTCAAAGGATTAATTTATACAAATTTAGAAGACTGACAGTCAAAGGATTCATTTATACAAATTTAGAAGACTGACTGTCAAAGGATTCATTTATACAAATTTAGAAGACTGACTGTCAAAGGATTCATTTATACAAATTTAGAAGACTGACAGTCAAAGGATTCATTTATACAAATTTAGAAGACTGACAGTCAAAGGATTCATTTATACAAATTTAGAAGACTGACAGTCAAAGGATTCATTTATACAAATTTAGAAGAAGACTGATAATCAAAGGATTAATTTATACAATTTTAGAAGAAGATTGACAGTCAAAGGATTCATTTATACAAATTTAGAAGAAGACTGACAGTCAAAGGATTCATTTATACAATTTTAGAAGAAGACTGACTGTCAAAGGATTAATTTATACAATTTTAGAAGAAGACTGACAGTCAAAGGATTAATTTATACAATTTTAGAAGAAGACTGAGTCAAAGGATTCATTTATACAAATTTAGAAGAAGACTGACAGTCAAAGGATTCATTTATACAAATTTAGAAGAAGACTGACAGTCAAAGGATTCATTTAGACAATTTTAGAAGAAGACTGACAGTCAAAGGATTCATTTATACAAATTTAGAAGACTGACAGTCAAAGGATTCATTTATACAAATTTAGAAGACTGACAGTCAAAGGATTCATTTATACAAATTTAGAAGACTGACAGTCAAAGGATTCATTTATACAAATTTAGAAGAAGACTGATAATCAAAGGATTAATTTATACAATTTTAGAAGAAGATTGACAGTCAAAGGATTCATTTATACAAATTTAGAAGAAGACTGACAGTCAAAGGATTCATTTATACAATTTTAGAAGAAGACTGACTGTCAAAGGATTAATTTATACAATTTTAGAAGAAGACTGACAGTCAAAGGATTAATTTATACAATTTTAGAAGAAGACTGAGTCAAAGGATTCATTTATACAAATTTAGAAGAAGACTGACAGTCAAAGGATTCATTTATACAAATTTAGAAGAAGACTGACAGTCAAAGGATTAATTTAGACAATTTTAGAAGAAGACTGACAGTCAAAGGATTCATTTATACAAATTTAGAAGACTGACAGTCAAAGGATTCATTTATACAAATTTAGAAGACTGACAGTCAAAGGATTCATTTATACAAATTTAGAAGAAGACTGATAATCAAAGGATTAATTTATACAATTTTAGAAGAAGATTGACAGTCAAAGGATTCATTTATACAAATTTAGAAGAAGACTGACAGTCAAAGGATTCATTTATACAATTTTAGAAGAAGACTGACTGTCAAAGGATTAATTTATACAATTTTAGAAGAAGACTGACAGTCAAAGGATTAATTTATACAATTTTAGAAGAAGACTGAGTCAAAGGATTCATTTATACAAATTTAGAAGAAGACTGACAGTCAAAGGATTCATTTATACAAATTTAGAAGAAGACTGACAGTCAAAGGATTCATTTAGACAATTTTAGAAGAAGACTGACAGTCAAAGGATTCATTTATACAAATTTAGAAGACTGACAGTCAAAGGATTCATTTATACAAATTTAGAAGACTGACAGTCAAAGGATTCATTTATACAAATTTAGAAGACTGACAGTCAAAGGATTCATTTATACAAATTTAGAAGAAGACTGATAATCAAAGGATTAATTTATACAATTTTAGAAGAAGATTGACAGTCAAAGGATTCATTTATACAAATTTAGAAGAAGACTGACAGTCAAAGGATTCATTTATACAATTTTAGAAGAAGACTGACTGTCAAAGGATTAATTTATACAATTTTAGAAGAAGACTGACAGTCAAAGGATTAATTTATACAATTTTAGAAGAAGACTGAGTCAAAGGATTCATTTATACAAATTTAGAAGAAGACTGACAGTCAAAGGATTCATTTATACAAATTTAGAAGAAGACTGACAGTCAAAGGATTCATTTATACAAATTTAGAAGAAGACTGACAGTCAAAGGATTAATTTAGACAATTTTAGAAGAAGACTGAGTCAAAGGATTCATTTATACAATTTTAGAAGAAGACTGACAGTCAAAGGATTCATTTATACAAATTTCACTTCAGACTTTCATATTCAAATCTTGTTTCATTTCATCCAGTATATGGGATTAGAGATACACAAGCCAAGTTGCTATTATTGTCCTGTAGAGGAAATGTTATAATTTGAAGGGAAATAATGAGAACAAACTTGACCTGCATGTCATCCATTTAAAGCTTGTTATAAAATTCTAAATTGATGCAATAAGCAGTTGGACTTAAGGGATTATCCAATAATTATTCAAGTACAGTTGGCCTTCAATCAAACTTCTGGTTTCTGAGAACAAATATTTTTTATTTACCCATATAGCCCTACTGTATGTTGAAACTTTGTCTTCAGGTCATTTTCAATTTTGAATTTCTATAAACAAACATTTTAAATGGCCATAAAAGGAATATTTTGTACCAAGGAACAATTCCACCACATATTTTAAATTACTGTCAGGGCAATATATCATTTTGAAACTAGTTGCAGATAATTTCTTAAAATGAAACAAAATTGCAGTGATAAGACTACCTGATAGGGTGTAGTAGCATTCAGTCGTCTTTGTGAGGCAGCTCCACCATAAGTTGTCCTTCCTGGATAAAATGTTGACTCGTTCAGTCTGTCACTCAATGGTGATGTGTTGTTGCTACTCTGTAAAATATACATCAACAAAAGAGTTAATAGAGGTACAGAAAACCAGCTTTATCCTGTTTGACAGTGAAACACATATCTTAATAATAACCACTATAGAAAATCTTTGAATTTTTTAATAGCTGTTAAGAGACACCAAACCTGGTTTTCTGACACAACAGTAATATATATATATATTTTTTCTCTTTCTTTGAATAACATCATTGAAGAGTTGAGGTATTCCTAAGAAATTAGACTACTACTTACAGCTACTGGGGATCCAAACAAAGAAACATCAAAGCTTGGCTTTCCTGTTAAGGCAGGTTTCTTTGGTCTTTTAGTATTATACTGAGCAGTCCAAGTAAGGGATCTTCCAAGTTCTGAAAAAAAAACAATGAGATAGAAATTCAAATTTGGGAGCAAAAACATGACATTAAAATCAACTAACACTGCCTGATTAACTAATCGTAGACATTCACTTACAACAGATAAAAACATATACCAGTGTTCAGTCTATAGCTCAAACAGATAAAAGTAAACTCTCAAAAAAAGGTAGACATGATTTTCAATAAGGTAAACATCATTTAAATTGCCATTCAACTGGACCAATGCTATCAAATTAAATACTAGAGGCTCAGGTGAGTCTGTATCGCTCACCTGACATAAATAAGCCCTCTTACGAATGTCTGCATGCCGAATACATCTAAGTTACTATTCAAATCCCATACTGCCATAGGGTTCTATGTTAAAACTATGTCTGCTCATGGCAGCCATCTTGGATGGAGGTCGTGGTCACCGGACACAATTTTGAAAGTATACTACCCAAGGACCATCCATGCCATGTTTGCTTTAAATTGGCTGACTGGTTTCAGAGGAGAAGACTTTTAAACAATTTTCCCATAGGGTCCTATGTTAAAACTATGTCCGCTGACGGTGGCCATTTTGGACCGACATCGTGGTCACTGAACACAATTTTAGAAATTGACCACCCAAGGACCATCAATGACATGTTTCCTATATTGGCTTACTGGTTTCAGAGGAGAAGATGATCTTAAAACATTTTTCCCATAGGGTCCTATGTTAAAACTATGTCCGCTGAAGGTGGCCATCTTGGATGGAGGTCAGGGTCACCAGACACAATTTTGAAAATTGACCAAAGTATACTACCCAAGGACCATCCATGCCATGTTTGCTTTAAATTGGCTTACTGGTTTCAGAGAAGATTTTTAAACAGATTTCCCATAGGGTAAAACTAAATATTTTTGCCATAAGAGTCCTATGTTAAAACTATGTCCGCTGACGGTGGCCATCTTGGATGGAGGTCAGGGTCACAGGACATAATTTTGAAAGTTGACCACCTAAGAACCACTCATGCCATGTTTGCTTTAAATTGACTTACTGGTTCCAGAGGAGAAGACTTTTAAACATTTTTCCCATAGGGTCCAATGTTAAAACTAAGTCGAGTCATGGTGGCCATCTTGAATTTCCGATCGGCAAACGATTCACAAGTTTAGTACAGGACCACCCAATGATCATTCCTATAAAGTAACAATCAATTGGCTTGGTGGTTTCTGACAAGAAGATTTTTAAAATTTCAGCCAATGAGAACACATTATGGACCCTGGCAGCCATGTTGAATTTCAAATCAGCACCAAAAACACAAATCTGGTAGAGGACCATCCAATGAACATTTCTGGCAAGTTTGGTTCAAATCTGCTCAGTGGTTTCAGCGAAGAAGATTTAAATGTGAAAAGCTAACGGACGGACGACGACGACAAACGCCTAGCCATGACAAAAGCTCACATGGCCTATGGCCAGGTGAGCTAATAAACAAAGGTGTGAACTACATATGACATCCTATAAGGGGAGCATAACAATTAAAACCTACTTGACTGTTGTTTTTCACCAGATTCTAGAAGCTTGTCTTTTATGTTACTAAGGTCACTTTCATTCAGTTCTAACATAACACGTTCCTTTTGGCTTGTACTAGGAGGGTGTGGAATCATAGAGGAACAGCCACTTGTTGATTTGGAGTCAACACTCTTGTCAGAGATATTGTCATCTACAAAGAATCATATCATTAAATCACCATGTTAAACCCAGAGGCTACCAGGAGCCTGTAATAACTTGTCTGGTATACACATTGGCTTTGATGGTTTAGAAAAAATTAATAATGACTATTTGAAGAAATTTCAATTCTAATGAAAACAATTTTTTTTCTGTGATAGCACTTAGATTGAAGGCAGGAATGTCTAACCTAACATGACAATCTGTTATCAGAAAATAATTGTTCTGTGACCTCTGGACGTAAATTATATTGACACATGATTGAGGTGTTAATAACAATGTGTTCATTAACAAGCTAAGGGCAAGTAAGGACGATAGTACTGAGAAATCATGCTAACAGGTGTCCTATTTTAGACAACTAAAAACCAAATCTGCCTTAATTGATATTTAAGACAATGAAAATATAAAAAATACATTACTTCCCCTAGGTCAAGGGCAATCATTAAAATGTTGGGGAAGGGGTTAATCAACAACTTAATATAATTGCAGTTCTTGATAGTTGAGCATATGATGGCAATGTACAATTTGTATCCTCTTTTCATATTTATATATTTATAGATGGTACTTTTTCTTAAAATTTCATGAACATCTTATGCAATTCTTTGAAATTTGGAGGTACCAATTATCATTTTAAGTGGGTAAAAGTACCTGGTATCACCCCTTACTGAAAAGCCTCATCTGAAACAGACTTGGCTTCCTCTTATGTGGTCTTATTATTTCACACATAACTGATAACACCAATTTCTCTACATGTAATGTTATGAAGAAAGTAGCATGATATGACCGCAGCAGTCAAACAATACAAGCATGGACACAGTAATATGCTGGACCCACTGTATTTGGACCATTTGTCTCGTTTAACTATTTTAAGTATTGGTCCGTTTTAATATTGGAAATCATAAGAATATGTTAGGTCAAACCAGAAAGACAAACAAAGACAGAGAATGTTACAGTAGTCAGAGACATACAGTGATAGAATCATAAGAATATGTTAGGTCAAACCAGAAAGACAAACAAAGACAGAGAATGTTACAGTAGTCAGAGACATACAGTGATAGAATCATAAGAATATGTTAGGTCAAACCAGAAAGACAAACAAAGACAGAGAATGTTACAGTAGTCAGAGACATACAGTGATAGAATCATAAGAATATGTTAGGTCAAACCAGAAAGACAAACAAAGACAGAGAATGTTACAGTAGTCAGAGACATACAGAGATAGAATCATAAGAATATGTTAGGTCAAACCAGAAAGACAAACAAAGACAGAGAATGTTACAGTAGTCAGAGACATACAGTGATAGAATCATAAGAATATGTTAGGTTAAACCAGAAAGACAAACAAAGACAGAGAATGTTACAGTAGTCAGAGACATACAGTGATAGAATCATAAGAATATGTTAGGTCAAACCAGAAAGACAAACAAAGACAGAGAATGTTACAGTAGTCAAGAGACATACAGTGATAGAATCATAAGAATATGTTAGGTCAAACCAGAAAGACAAACAAAGACAGAGAATGTTACAGTAGTCAGAGACATACAGTGACAGAATCATAAGAGTATGTTAGGTCAAACCAGAAAGACAAACAAAGACAGAGAATGTTACAGTAGTCAGAGACATACAGTGATAGAATCATAAGAATATGTTAGGTCAAACCAGAAAGACAAACAAAGACAGAGAATGTTACAGTAGTCAGAGACATACAGTGATAGAATCATAAGAATATGTTAGGTCAAACCAGAAAGACAAACAAAGACAGAGAATGTTACAGTAGTCAGAGACATACAGTGATAGAATCATAAGAATATGTTAGGTCAAACCAGAAAGACAAACAAAGACAGAGACATACAGTGATAAATTACTGTGATAGATGTATCACTCATCTTAGTGATTTGGATATATCTTTTGTTCTATTGAATATATTTTCAAAATTTCTTTTACATTTGGAGTGTTACTTACTATCACCCAAAAGGCATATCAAAATAAGAAAATAGATTAAACAGAAGAGAAGATATATCCAAATCACTAAGAAGAGTGATATGTCTATCACAGTGATTTATCACGCTATGTCTCTGACTGTACTGTATGTATACAACCAAAAATAAATTCAAAGAAAAAAGTATATCAAATATGTTAAAATTAGATGAAAATATAAATTGTGTAAATCTTCAAAATATGTGAAATTTCATACTTTGGGCCTCATTTAAACTCTTCCATAAAAAATAGTCACAAAGGTAATTTATAAAGAAGAGTATTTTGCAAAACAACAGAATTAAAATTGTTTTTAAAAAGTTCAAATTTTGGAATATAGCACTTCTTGAACCCTAAGTTTTGATCATGTTTATCTCTGTAACCGTAAGAGTTGGAGGAAATCTGGAAACATACAAGAAAATCCTAGAACAAACAATTCAAAGAAAATACATCAAAATTGAGAACAGCATATAAATTAATATAACATGCCTTAAAGAACACATCTATCTACACTGTCTATAAAGAGTATCATCACTTTTCCCATTAATGAATATTGCATATAATTTAAACCTGTATAGAAAGGGTCACTGCTCATTTAGGGCAAAATATCAGTTTTTTTTTAGTGCCTTTTATAAACAGGCTTGACAGTAAATGATTGATGAAAATTAATTTTGTAACCATTAGGATTTTCATACACTGATTGTGTAATCGAGTCAAGTCTCGAATTTACAATTATAAACTAATTATCAATTCTGAATTTTAAAGTAATATTACACCAGTTTTGGGTGAAGAATGTTTTCCCCTGAAAATTCAATTTGGAATACGGCGGTACCTTTACTAAGCTATTCATGCATGCTTCAAGTCGAAATATGTTCCCAACAATTAGAAATCTGCAAATCCATGTGCATGTTTATCGTCCTCGCCATTGTTGTGGAGACTGATTAACTTTCGGTTGGTTATTTTGTTCCGACGATTGCCAATCATGACCTCGTGACAAAAAGATAAACAATCATGGATGCTGAGGTAAGCACGCACACATTCCTGACAATGATTATTGAGGAATGTTTGTTTCATGTCGTATGAACCATTTTTTTTGGTGCAATTATTCTTAGGTGGTACACACGGTATATATTTTTACTTGCATCCGACATTTTTTTCATCAACTGAACAGTGTGCATGAGTGATAATCTCACTGAAAGACTTCAAATCTTGGGTCCTGCGCATATCATTTGCATTACTGTACGGGAAAAGAGAATTATCTGCTGTCAAATATTTTGCGATTTGCTCTTAAAATCTGCTTTTGAGTGGATTTTTAATGTTATGCAGTTGATTTCAGTTCAAATTAAGTGAAAATATTTAATCCAAAAAATCCACAATATTTGTTTTTGATATTACTTTAATTGTTTGATTGCCCAAAACTTGGTAATAGTCAAGGAATGAATGTTGGACTAAACATACCATTATCTCCATAATGATCATGAACTTTCTCTGGTATTAACGGAAGCTGTGATGATGTGAAACCAGTCTGCAAAGGAACCTGATCCTGTCTATATGTATGAGTGGCCTCCCTTTGATTGAGCTTAGCATGCGAGATGAATGTTGACTGTGGAGGAGCCATTACTTTGCTTGGCGTGCCATTTCTCTTGTCAAGGGGAACAAAATCAGGTGGTGGTCTAGCATCATTTTGTGGTAGTTTCTGTCTACCTTGTGACATTGTATTCTGAAACAAAATATAAAACTCAATTGTTTTTCAGAAAGATGTATGCTAGCTGTCTACTGAAAAAATATAAGAATCAATTCTACAAAAAATCTGCATCATTTAACATCAGACTTTTTGAAATTTGTTTTCATTTTGCTGGACATAGGTCCAGCACCCAGGAATTTTCTGCTGGACCCTCTGGATTTTTGCCGGACCTACATTTTTTATGTAAAATTGTTTTAAAGCCAAGCAATGTCATACCGTTATTATTATTTTAGTCTAGCAGAGCGCTTTCTGTATTTAACTTCATTAGTACTGGTAGAGGCCTAAAAATAGGAAGACCAGTCACCATCTAGAATAAACCAAAAAGTTGAAACCATGCACCAAAAAAGAGTAGCCAAATCCAGCTAGGGATACCCTCAAACTGAAAAATTTACCAGATTTAACTGAAACAATTTTTTATTGAGATTACAATAACAATATTCTAAGTCATTAGACTCTCTCAATCTCCAGTTCAATTTCCCTATGCAGTCTCTCAATCATTTAATTCTTCACTCTGTTCAATCCATCATAATGCTTCAGGAATGACCACATTTTTATGATCGACACATTGACATGTTGCCGGAACTGTAAACAAAATTCTAAATAGAAACAGATTTGGTGAAGGGAACGATACAAATCAGGAACGTTGTGTTTTTTTATTTTATTAATTTTTGGGGGGCTTTTCACTCGAAAAGATCATCTTACGCATCACAATATATTCAAATATATTTATTTTCATGACAGTTACCAATAATATTTACCAAAAACAGATAAAATATCACATATTCAATGCGGTTACGAATTCCGAGTTGACCGAACTTGTTCCGGTATTTACAATACGACCTGTGTTTCTTACTTCCGTTAAAAAAGTAAACACATCATTCAAAAATGTTTGGCGGACATTGGGACCGGCATTACCGACGTTATTGGCGGACCTCATGATTTTCTGCCCACTATGTCCGACGAATTTCAAAAACTCTGCAACATAATGTGATTGTAACAAGCATGCTTAACTTGAAATGGTAGCAATTCAATTTAATAAAACTCAAAACTTTCCACATTTTTCAAGTGCATCAGTACTTCAGCATATACAGGTGGTATTTATTTTTTTTTAAACAAATTTGGAAAATTTCCCATGAATATCTTATACAACACTCTTTTGAATGAGTAAAGTATCTGGTATTGCCCCATTTTAAATGAGTAAAGTATCTGGTATTGCCCCATTTTAAATGAGTAAAGTATCTGGTATTGCCCCATTTTAAATGAGTAAAGTATCTGGTATTGCCCCCATTTTAAATGAGTAAAGTATCTGGTATTGCCCCCATTTTAAATGAGTAAAGTATCTGGTATTGCCCCATTTTAAATGAGTAAAGTATCTGGTATTGCCCCATTTTAAATGAGTAAAGTATCTGGTATTACCCCATTTTAAATGAGTAAAGTATCTGGTATTGCCCCATTTTAAATGAGTAAAGTATCTGGTATTGCCCCATTTTAAATGAGTAAAGTATCTGGTATTACCCCATTTTAAATGAGTAAAGTATCTGGTATTGCCCCATTTTAAATGAGTAAAGTATCTGGTATTGCCCCATTTTAAATGAGTAAAGTATCTGGTATTACCCCATTTTAAATGAGTAAAGTATCTGGTATTGCCCCATTTTAAATGAGTAAAGTATCTGGTATTGCCCCATTTTAAATGAGTAAAGTATCTGGTATTACCCCATTTTAAATGAGTAAAGTATCTGGTATTGCCCCATTTTAAATGAGTAAAGTATCTGGTATTGCCCCATTTTAAATGAGTAAAGTATCTGGTATTGCCCCATTTTAAATGAGTAAAGTATCTGGTATTACCCCATTTTAAATGAGTAAAGTATCTGGTATTACCCCATTTTAAATGAGTAAAGTATCTGGTATTGCCCCATTTTAAATGAGTAAAGTATCTGGTATTGCCCCATTTTAAATGAGTAAAGTATCTGGTATTGCCCCATTTTAAATGAGTAAAGTATCTGGTATTGCCCCATTTTAAATGAGTAAAGTATCTGGTATTACCCCATTTTAAATGAGTAAAGTATCTGGTATTGCCCCATTTTAAATGAGTAAAGTATCTGGTATTGCCCCATTTTAAATGAGTAAAGTATCTGGTATTGCCCCCATTTTAAATGAGTAAAGTATCTGGTATTGCCCCATTTTAAATGAGTAAAGTATCTGGTATTACCCCATTTTAAATGAGTAAAGTATCTGGTATTACCCCATTTTAAATGAGTAAAGTATCTGGTATTGCCCCATTTTAAATGAGTAAAGTATCTGGTATTGCCCCATTTTGACAGACCTGTAAACTTAACAGGAACCAGACAGCCTAAGTCACTCACAAATTTTAAGCCAGCACCACAGTGATGAAGGAAAGGCCAATATAATTTTTTTCTCATAACATTGATTTGTCCATGGGTGTCATGTTAAAAGACAGAAATGATGAATGAGCTATTCGGTTCGTTCTCCAAAACGTTTTAAGACTTGTTTAGAACTACACTGGCAACATTAATCTTTCTTTGTGATTAGTAGTAGTTCTTTGAAAGAAACAAGAAATGTTTTAGACAATCAGAAACCAGGTCAGCCATCTTGAATATGGCGCTAAAGGTAATAACATTTCTGAAGGATCACTTCCCCTCCTCTCAAGAGTATTTCTGGCAAGTCAGATGACAAAAACTACAAATTAAAGTCTAATATTGACCAAAATTGCAATTTTTTTTTAAATTATATAACTCAGTCGTATAGTGAATGATAATTTCTTTTTTTTATCAAATTCTATTAAAACAAGACTTTGGTTCTATTGAACTCAAGACATTCCTTTGCATATATAAGATTCTTCATATTATAGTAATATTTCATTTGCACAATTGCATTTTCATTTTACAAGTTCTGAAGACTTTTACCAGACTTGACTATATATTTGAGTTACCCGGACATGACTGTATATATGAGTAACACGGCGGGTGTCTTGTAAGAAACAGGAACCGCTTACCCTTTGAGAGCACCTGGAATTCACCCCCTGGGGTCTGTGTTGCTCATCTTTTTTAGTTTTTTGTGTCGTCCTATAATGAGTCTTTACATTCTGAGTTGTGATGTGTTATGATTTCTGCATAAAAATGATGTTCGGTTCGTCATTACCTCCTGTTGTTTGTAGGAGGGCTCATGTCTTATTTATATCTTTTGTGTTTGTTTGCATATAGTGGTGTTCAACACATATTGTGTTGTGCTTTTATTGTTTTTCTTCATGTTGAAAACCCTATGTTGCTAGTTTCTCTGGATCAGAGCTCACAGGGAGAAGGGGGAGACAACAGTAAGAAGTGGTGAGACTTCTGGGAGAAATTAATTGCGATTAATCGAAACAGTCTTTCGCAACCCCTCTGAAGTTACCCTGCCAAAATTTAGTTAATAGTTAAAAAGCTGTCTGATCTGATTTGTTCTGGGTTTTTTTTTATTCATAACTATCTTAAGGACATCTATTCAATGTCACATTTTTATTTCTGTCTACCTCGACTATTGGGAGTCTTGCATACCAGTGATTTTTATATGTACCTCCCCCCCTCCCCCATTTTCCTTTTGAAATATTACTGTGCTGCGATTCAATACCACACAAATTGTAATAAATCATATTTGTGTAATCTTCAGCAGAAGAATGATGTCTCTGCCAATTTGCTCAATATAGCTAGGGAATGAAAATATAGCACAAGCGTAAATATTGCCACTGTCAGTCAAAAACTGAAGAAAGAAAAGGCTGTAATTATTATTTGCCAGACCTCAAATCAGATTGCAACAATGGAGGAAAGCTACTGTAGTTAAAAGTCTATTTTTTAATTGGATATGCATTAACGTTTACACATGACATGTCTGGATGGAAATAAACAGTTCAATAGATCGCAATATTAACCCGGTGTCTAGTATATGCAGATGGATAAATATCTCAAGCGACCCCCTGCATTTCAACGAATTTTGAATTGCCAATCTTCACATACATGTATATGAACATATTTGATATGAGAATTATGATTTTATGTCACAAAAATGAGAAAAATAAATAAAGTTTCTTTTGTTGAATGTAGCTTCGGAGAAAAAGTTTGGTCAACCTTTACGGTTGCACAGTACCGCATTGCATCCCCTTTCCAAAATGGCGCCAATGTTGTTTGTTTACGAAAAACAAATACAAATAGCTTTATTTTAAGTCGGGCACATATAAACATAAACTCTAATGAACGAAATTAAAGTTTCTATAAACCGTAATGGATTACTTTCCAAGAAAATCACCTTCAAAATACTTTCAAAAAACAGATACGATAGACTTCAATAAAAACGTGCATGATATCGACATTTTCATAAATGACAAGTGGAGAAAATACGCGGGCGGCAACATAGGGCGACTCTTCAAAATTACAAGGCGACTTGAACTTCTCTTTTGACCAACGAGAAAGCGAAGTCAACCTTCACAAGGCGACTTCTTCACCCAAATCACCCTCCAACGTGAGTCCTGCTGGATTGTCCATTTTTGATTGCCCCATAGGTATTCTATATGGTTTATTAAAGACTCTTTTGCTTCTGCTAGTATAAACTATATGTACCATGAAATTGCTATCATCCGTCTGAGCTTCATTTTCTTCTGGTGGTTTCCCAGTGGTAACTAAACCAGACAACCAAGATGGTGTGATCAGGTCTTTCATTTTTCCCAACAATGACTGCAAGAAAAGAAAAAGTACAGTGAAAGTGATTTTTTTATACAACTAGAGGCTCAACTCAGTCTGAATAGCACACCTGGTTATTCATGCATTGCTTGGGTTCTAGCAAATGTGTAATATTTTTGAAAAAGCTTTTTATTCATATTCCCAAATTTATACATGTCACCTTGGAGTTTTAATCCAAACAAAAAATACAAACTTTGTAAGGAACCACACAGTAATGATTGCACATACAGTTTTTGTTCAATCAAATATCTAAAATTAATTATATTTTTCATTGTTCCATCAGGGTTCGACACAACGCTAGTCCTGTCGCCTGAGGCTAGTTAAATTTGTGAAGGACTACTGTTGATCATACATACTTTTTTAGTATGAAATTTTTTGGTGAAAGTTGATCGCTTTATTAATAATAATATTACCGTTATGTATGGCTTCACTTTCAATTTTTTTTATTATTAATTTCTCTTTATCATTTTTTTGCAGTTTAATTAGTAATAATTGACCAATAATTATTAAATATTATAATATAACATCATGATGAAGTTAACTCCGTTGTTTATCATATATTTTTATTATCTTTATTTTATTTTTATGTTATTATTTTTTTTGTTTACAACTAATAATAAATAATTACCAAAAAATTGTCGAAAAAGACTTCATCTATTATTATAAAATAGCGATTAAGTGGGGCGAATCGACTCACTTTCCGGGACGAAACGACCCGGTACCGTCATTGAGCCATGTGCGTGAATTTGTAAACATCCATGACCATGATGATTAAAGATCTTCATCTCCAAATGATAAGCATTATTGATTTTATTTACATTCATAAAACAATCAGGCAAGTTAGCACTGATCCAATTACCTGTGGTTTAAATTTTCTTTAATTACATCTACCTGTGACAGGTGTGAAAGGTTACGTACCTCCGGCTATTTACAATAAACAATTATAAGTGTCACTCGCGATGTTTATACAAGGTATTCAAGTATCAATCATGTAACAGTAGCTTACATGTGTCTGCAAACGACCACTTAATTACCTTTAATTGAATTTAGATAATTTTTGATAATGAAAATGTTGGTGCCAGAATTATCGCCAGCAACCGTTTTTTGGAGCCAGATAGAAACAAAAATCACCAAATGCAATATTGGCGAAGCACAGCGCGACATCCGCCCATATTTTGATTATATCAAGTCCAATTAATTCACTAAGACTTTGATCTTAATAAACTTGTTTTCATTAGGTTCCTGTATATAGCCCTTAATGCTTTCCATACTTTTCTCCCGTGGTTTTTCTATTATCCAGCGGACTTGCGCAACCAGAAATGCACTACTTACAAAGACAACTGACAGACGATCATAACAAAGGCTCCGGTGATGATTTTTGTCTAGTATTTAATATTATGGGGTGTATTTTATGATGTGATGTACGCCATGGAATTCCAATATGCACCAATTTGATAAGAATAATGAATAAAATCAAAACATACCAGTAATCTCTGCATTTTCGAAAAATCTTTAAGGTTGGTGATAGCTCATTGTGTTGTCAACAACACGTGATGACCTTTGACTGATGACATCACGTCTTGTGCTCGCAAATGAGAAAATCCTGATATACCCCCGAAATAGATTACACCAGTGGTCCGGTAATACATTACGATACCATATATATGATGTACAGTATTGTCTAATTCATTGATGTAAAAAAAGATTTTACCTTTTATGATTTACACCGTTTTAAGTAACTTTTATATAAAAATTCACACTTCTGGAGGATGGAAGCATATGTCAGTGCTTAGATACGATAACGTAACCCTCAGTCTGCTTTTGCTCCCAGTGAGGGTTACAAATCGGTCCCATTCAACGTATGGGAGCAGCGTCCGGAGTGATTCACACCGGGCGGTTTTTTGTCCTAATTCCGTTGGAAGTGGTTGGAAAAATTAACGGGGGTGAAAGATAAATATCTTTAGGTAAACCTTGAGGTGTTAAGTAAACGCTGCATCAATTCACGATAGACTTATATACATCTGAAAATTTGAATGCATGAAATCTTCTGTCCGACATTTTGTTTACAAGTTGCTATTTCACGTGCACTTGCCTCATTTTGGAGATATCCTTATTTGGATCAATCATAGTAAAACACATCGCACTAAAGTTTTTCATATTTGGCATTCAGATCCATATATGGATAGGCTCCGCCCATCACGAGAGTATACGTAAGGTGCCATGGCGGACAAGAAACAATTTTCGAATACTAAATCGATCGTGAAGGTAGAAACAGGTATTGTAACACTTATTTCATATCGCCATTACTTAAAAATAAGCTATGACCAGATATGCAAAAAGAAAGTTGAAATATTCATTTAACGAAAATTTTAATTTGCTCCCATACGTTGAATGGGACCGATTCGTAACCCTAACTGGAGCACAAGCGGAATGAGGGTTACGTTATCGTATCTAGTCAGTGCTGTGCCAGCCTATAAAGAAGTTGTTTGCCTAATGAAGGTGGAATTTACAGAGAAGGTAGCCCAGGGTTCTATGGTACCGCGGTACTTAATGTTTAACGTCTGTGTAACGTAACTAGTTTTCGGAATGAATCCAAAAATGTTATATTTTATTCCCCGATATAGAAACCTATTTCCCCCCACAATTTATTTTATTCTTTGAATTTGTTTAAAAATACGTCGCCACTTTTCTCTATGACAACGCCGATGTACCTCCCAGAAATGGTTTCCTATGATATCGCGTTAATTGCAAAATTAATGTTATGGGACACAATGTTTGATAAATCAAGACATCGTTTATAAATACTAAATCAAGGTGAATATCTGGCAAACTTATACCATAAAGAAAATCTTGATAATTTATCACATTTAATAAAGTAAAGTTTCTTTGAAATAACAAATGTAACGAAGTTGAGTCAATTTGATGTAACGTTATGTTGGTTAATATGCTTTCATAGCTTAATTTTTTCATCAACTTTGTCGGTCTAGAAAGTAACTAAAAATTGCACCAAAAATCCCAAATCGGGTTGAAATGAAACGTAAACAAACGGACGACATTTCTAAAGAAATAGCAGAAGAATTATGACAACTATGGTTTAATTATTGGACATTTTACAAAGCATGGTATCAGGGTAAAATAAAAATGTCCGATATTTCTAAGGAAAAGATAAAAATGCGTGTACTTACAAAAATTCAAGACATTTGGACAGAATGACCAGACGTTCCGATAAATGTGACTTGTGTTTATGAATATGTAAATAGAAAAACCGGCGGGTGGCACTGCAGTGCATAGGAACAGACAAAATAAATACTGCGGTATCATAGGAAGGGAGTATAACAGGTTTGAAAAAGAATATGATCAGGAGACAATATCGATACTTGTAAAAACAGAATTTGGTTATCATGTAACAAAGCAAGATGTAGAGACTAAAATAATGTATAAAACAAGTGTCTGTGTTACACAACACAATCAGAAGACGTCGAGTCGCAATGTTGTACACGTTTCACTTGAAAAATGTATTGAAATTCAGATAGTCACAGCCACCAATGTTGTGAACCAACTCCGTACTATATAGATCTTATATCATTCATCTTCCCGGTCAGATTTTTTTTAATTTTCCCTGCACATTCGTTTTGAACGAGCAGAAATATCTATATTTTACAACACACTTCATTTTCAACTTACTTTCCTTCTTTCATATGGTTTGTTAGGATCATGTTGTCGTTTGCATCTAATCTTACCACCACCTTCTTCAGACATTTTTAAATGTCGTCAAGAAGAAAGTGTTTTTTAAGGTAAACTTTGAAATTTAATTTGAATAAAACAGCATGCCACTTTCCAGACAGAGTAAGATGGCGGCAATTGACACAATTTTTGATTGGTTGTGTAAATCACGTGACTAGAACAAGTTGAAGGTTACAAAAGAGTTCTTCTAAAGAAACAGAACTCATTTTATTTGGCGGGATATTTAAACAACATTATTAAGAAAAAAAACTGGTAGAACGTACTAAAGTGGGTCACGGGTCACTGTAATCGGGCGGCTGTATCGAGAAACAGATACGGTGTTGAAAAAACTGTTGAAACTCATAAAATATCGATAAATGCAATAACATTGTATGTTTGGTCATGTACAGCACTTTCTTACAGCACCTTTTTACATCACTTTTTAATGATTTAAAATTTTTAATGATTTTAATTTTTTTTTAATAGTACATTGTTTTAATATAAGGATTGTGTGTGCTCGTAGTCAATTCAACTTGTGTGGTATTTCACTGTGTGGACTGATGAGGAGGAGCTAAACACTGACGACTAACAGCAACGCCAGTGGTTCATCTGACATAGGTGGCATATACAGGATAAAGTAAAGTAAGTAAGTTTGTCTTCAAGAAATATGATAGACAAAACCATGTGTGAAGTTTTATGACGAAATATCTCCGATTTCTATGTAAATTTACGAGTTGAAGTGGGGAAACACCCACAGGTAATATTAGCGATGTATTTTTATCTTGGACAAGAATAATGAGCGTCCTGATTGGATGACCAATTTAAAACACACTGACTCCGCATGCCGGTAAAAAGATGCATGTAAAAGAAATCTATGTTATATTTATTCATTTGTTTGATTCTGGAATATTGTTGATCATTGATTTAAACAAGAAAAAAGAGAAAGGTGAATTTTATTTGTGAATTTTACAGATAAATAAATGTTATGTTTCGACAGTTTAAAGAGAAAAAGAAAAATTTGTTGCGACTAAAGCTTAAATCAGCGTTAAGAATTGAACAAATATCAGTGGTTTTGTAAATGAGATTTATTTTATATAGAAAATCTGAATATTTAGTATTTATTAATTTATTATTAATGATACCATTTTATATCCCTTTGGGGGGGGGCTATGATGAAAATTTGAAATAAAAACACAGGACCAGACATTAAGCAAAAATAATAATTCAGGATTAGTTTTTTTATTAAAAAAAATCCAGGACTTCCGGTCCGGTTTAAATTGATTTAGAAAATTAAAAAAAAGGTGCTTTAAAAATCAAATGTCAGTAATTTGAAGTTGAACATATTTTTATAATCTGCATTGGAACAATTATCTGTATTTTAAAGGCTTACTTTATATTTGAGAGGAAATGATCATGTGGCATTGTTACACATGGCCGATCTAGAGAATTCCGAATGCATATGAAAAATCCAGCGCAAACCGGAAGTGGCTGTATCCGTTTCAATGACTGAAATTTTCACTAAGCCACGTTCGCTGACTATTCTTGTCCAATTCGTCTGAGGGGGGCCGGTAGGTATATTTAAATGTGGCAGTCGAAAAGAGAAATATCTCGGGAGTGTAACGATATAATTGGGTCAGCGAAAGGATCACAAATAAGCGAAAAATATTGAGGCGAAGTGGGGAAGGGGAAAAGGGTAGATGTTTACCTTGAAGTAAGGAAGAGGAGGGGGCATATATTTTTTGAATGAAACAGTGCCTGTGACCAGCTGTCCGAATTCTGACCTTTCAGAGCAAGCTACCTTAGAGCTATATCTTTTTCAATAGAGTTGTCTTTTCTTATACTATTGCCGAAAGTTTTTAAGATTTTTTTGTGCAGTTCTCCAATCACTGATATACGGCCCATCATTAAGTATGTTGCCTCGTTATCTGTTCTTTCTGGAAGGTTTTGAACTTGCTTTAGCAGTTTTTTTAAGTAACTTTCCAGTTTTTGCATTTCATTTTGTCTTAAGCTCGTGATTTCTAGACCGTATAAGAGTCTTGGCATGACATATATTTGGATAAGGTGTATAGCTACTTTAGGGTTCACCCCGTTCAGGCCGTGTAGTCCTGCTCCCATTAAAGCAAATACTGTCTTCCTTGCAGTTGTTATACGTGTTTGGACTAGTTCTTTTCGGTTGTTGCCAGTTGAAATCCTTTCAATATCTAGATGGGTAGCTTTATTTGTTGCTGACATTTCCTTGTTATTTAGATACCACTTATGTTCTTTCGTACAGTTGAATGTTAGTATTGATGACTTTTGCTCACGTCTTATGAGATATCTTTTTGAATTAGCATGGCTTGTTTGTATGTCAAGCATGGACTGTAGTTCATACGGGTCGTTTGATATTAACGTGACATCATCTGCTACAGTTGGGGTTCCGCAGTAGTGCGTTCCAAGATAGGCACCTAATTGGTTTCTTTCTAACGTGTCTAGTAACGAATTTATAAATATTGTGTAAGCCGTTGGTGACCATACTCCACCTTGTCGTACTCCTTGTAATTCGTTGATTGAGTCGGAGAGATTTTGTTTCCATCTAATTTTTGAGGCGACGTTGTCGTACCAGTGTTTGAAGAAAAGCCAGTTATCGCCTGTTATGCCAATGGTGTCACGAAATAATCCGGTGTGCCAAACAACATCAAAGGCTTTACGAGCATCCATAAATGCCACGTATAAAGGGGACTTGTTGCTTTTGTCCTCCGCAATAAGTTCTGATAAAATGAGGGCAGCAATTATGGGCATTTCTCCTTGTGTGAATCCTTTCTGTAGTCTATTTTGTTGTTCAGCTATGGCATTACTGTTTTTAGTTCGATGGATTTTTTCTATAACTTTATCAATATAAGGCTTGTTATTGTGATTTTCCTATAGGAATTAGGATCATGTGCAGGTTTCCCATTTTTAATATTGGGCAGGCGATGCCTGATTTCAGTATTTTTGGTATTTGAAAATTCTCCAAAATCCAGTTCACCAAGACAGTCAGATATTCTAGGAGTTTTCTTCCACCATATTTTAGATGTTCTGCAGAGATATGTCTTTCGTCCGTTGATTTCCCGTTCTTCAAGGATTTAAGGGACCGACCATTTAACTTGAAAGGGGGGGGGGTATGGTTTTTTGTTTCGTTCAGAATTTTTTTTTCGAACAACACAAGAGTTAGAAAATTTATATTTCTTTGTCGCGCATAGCGCGAATTTTTTTTCCAGAATTTAACATTAGGTTATATGACAAAAACTCTGAATCAGATTATTTTTTTTTCCTCCACCAAAATCAGAATATTTTTTTCAGCAACATTGGGAATCAGAATATTTTTTTAGAAAAAAAACATAACGCCCCCTTCAAGTTAAATGGTCGTTCCCTAACAGTGGTTGCAATCTCGTCTATAGAGACTTTCCTTAATGTATCCTGTCTATTATTTGTATAGAGATTATATAAGTTTTTGACATCGTTTTCGGCTTGTTGTAGAAATGCCCTATCAAACTCGGGCATGCTGGTTGGCGTCGCTAGATCTTTGAAGTAGTCAGCCCATCCAAGTAGTATTTCGTCATCATTCGAGATCTGTACATTTTTGAAATTTATGATTGAGCCTGAGATACTGTTCGTGTCCCGTTGTTTGCGGATTAATGAGTAGAAGCCGTTACTATTGTTTAGTTGTAATTCCGTTATTTCCTCATATCGATTGTATCTCAATTGTGCTTCATGTTGTCTGCATAGATCGTAGTGTTTTCCTGCATTCTTTCATGTCTTGATAAATTGGATTGTCTGGATCCCTAGGTCTGTTGGCAGCTTTCCATTTTGCAAATTGGTTCTTGCTACATTTCATAGCCTTATGTATTTCTGGTGTCCATTTATGCTTTCTGTTAGGTCTTCGTTTTGGGTTGTTGTTTTTAGGCTTTTGCTGTTGTTCAGTGCAGCTATATAAGATATCACATAGTTCGTTCACTACATTATCAATGATACATTTTGCTATCGGTTGGTTTTTCTTGCAGAGTTGTTAATTTTGCCTCTACATTGTTTTTATATTGTTTTTTATCGATCTTATTCCATTTAATCCTCTTGGTATGATTTACTCCTGTATTTTGGGTTTTATCCTCCAAATTACATGAGAATCGCACCAGTATTGGGTCATGAGTTGGGGTATTTAGTGCTTCTCTTTCAAAGTTGACATACTCGCTGATCATTGATGTGGATTCTAGGACGTAGTCAATCTGAGAAGTGTCTTTTCCGTTAAAATGGAAAAATGTAGCCGAGTTTGTACATTTTGGTGGTACTTTCATATCATTTTCATTTAGAAAGCATATTAAATTGACGATCTTGCGCAGAGTCTCTACGCAGCGATGCATTTATGTCTCCACCTAATAGAATATTCGCTTTGTTCTTGTACTTTTCTAGAATTTCTGACAATTCGTCCAAAGTTTCTTGAAATAAGCCTGTATTGCTATTTCCTCTACATGGAAGGTAGACGCATAAAATTAATATTGGTGGAGTCGTGTTCAGTCTTATGCCGACGATTCTGTTTCCGCCATCTGGTATTGGTTCGATCAAGTGTTCGTACTTATTGTGAATACAGATTGCTACTCCACCATGCCCTCTGTGACGCATTATTGGGTCCTGTACTATGCATTCATCAAAATACTTGGTTAATCATACATAATCTGGTAGGAAGTCATCGAGTTTGTGTTTTTCAAATGTGTGTAGCCAATGTTCTTGTAAAAGAAGGATATCGGCCCTGTTTGATAAAGTTTGGAGATATACCTGATTGCCGTGAAATCCCTCTATATTAATTGTGACTAAAGTTAATGTTACTGTGGATAGTTGAGTTTTGAATTTATCGTTTCCTGTACTTTGAGGTTTCGTTGGGTCTAACTCCTTGTCATTTACGTTTCGTTTAGTTGGTGTAGCTGTATCCGTATTTTGATCGATTACTGTCGGGAGTGAGATGGTATGATTGGCGGTGCTCCTGTCAGGTGTTTGTTCCGAATATTTGGTGGTGAGGGATGGAATAAAAAATGATCTGAATTGTCCCCTGTATTCAAGAATGCTTCGTCGTTTCTTGTAGGTTGCAGAAAATCGTCTATTTGGTCGCAAAGAGTGTGGTCTCTATTATGTGTTGTGTTTGGCATTCTCAGAGACGGATTTGCGTTGTTCATATATTCGTTTTTCCGTTTCCTTTGGTTGTTATATCGTGGCGTTGGTGTTTGCCTGTGGCCCTGAGGTGGCTGAGATTTCATCATTAGCAACTCTGTATTATTTCTATGTACATCGAGTTCCAATTGTCTAAGTTTTTGTTCTAATAACCACACCTTCATGTCCGCTGCTTCGACTCTGTAAGCATTCCGGTTTTGTGGGTATTGTGCATGAGGATATTCTTGTTGTAGCTTAGCATTATTTCGTTGTAATTCCATTTCTAGATGTTCTATTCTCTGTGTGGCTATCATATTTGATCTTTGTAACTCTCTGTTTTTTCCCTCTGATGTTAAAGAGTATGACCTATTCGTGGATAGCTGCTTTTTGAGGTGAGTGACGTCTGTTTCCAGCTTGGAAATTTGATTTTCCTTAATATTTAATAGTCTTTCTTTTTCTGACAGAGAAGTCTGTAGTGATATCAGTCTCATTCTGTAAATTTTCAATGATAGTTTGATTTGGCTTTGGGGTCCTCGCTGCCTTTTCCGTCGTTTTTGCGTTCTGCGTTATACCAATTTGTGTGGGTTGATACACAGGCACTTGACCGATGGACCTTAATTTCCCGTGTTTGCCACGGGGGTACGTATTTTCAGGGCTAGTAACGATGTAGGGCCTCTATTTCTGGGTCCTGGGTCCACACGAATACTAGAAATAAACACAAGGTAAGCAACAAAATGGCGGGGTACTGCTAAATTTCTTATTATTGTCGATTTCCCTGATTTCTGAAAAATAAACGGATGGAATGCACTAACCTTGTGGACCCCCATCAGCTGTTGTGGACCTGGTTTGCTGTCGTATTCGTACTATTTTGCATATATATCCCCGACAATCTGTTCCCAAGACCGATTGTCAACTAAGTCGGAGGTCTATTTTGGATTCTCTCGGACTCCAACGTGTCTTTAGAAGAACAAATCTGGCTTACCGAATGCATTTATTTGGCGGACTATTTCAAACTTAGAAACAAAAAGGAAAAACAGAATGAAATGTCTTTTTTAATCACATGGTAGGTATGAAAACAACAGGTGAACAAATATCAATCCTTTGCCACAATGGAATCATATTTGACAAACCCCGGGAAAAAACTGGACTGGCCATCAAAAGACACGTTGGAGTCCGAGAGAATCCAAAATAGACCTCCGACTTAGTTGACAATCGGTCTTGGGAACAGATTGTCGGGGGGGGGGGGGGGGGTATATATGCAAAATAGTATGAATACGACAGTAAACCAGAGGTACAACAGCTGATGGGGGTCCAAAAGGTTAGTGCATTCCATCGGTTTATTTTTCAGAAATCAGGGAAATTTGACAATAATAAGAAATTTAGCAGTACCCCGCCATTTTGTTGCTTAACTTGTGTTTATTTCTAGTATTCGTGTGGACCCAGGACCCAGAAATAGAGGCCCTACATCGTTACTAGCCCTGAAAATACGTATCCCCCTGGCAAACACGGGAAAATTAAGGTCCATCGGTCAAGTGCCTGTGGGTTGATATGGTTGTTTTGGTCATGTAGCTCTGTTAACGGACAGTACTCTATCCCCATTAGCAGTGGGTGTCTTAACTGACTGTGAATTAGGATGGCTAATTTGTTTTTTCTACTTGTAGTGGACTAGACAGAGTATGTTGTATTCGAAAGTGTGGAGTAGGGCGATCAGTTTTAGTGTCATCAGTATCCCCCTTTTGACTGTTATGATAACTAATTGACTGGTTTGCTCATTCTTTGACAGTCATCTATTCTTGCTCACATGTGTAAAGTTTCATGGAAAAAAGATCAATAATAATGACACACTGACCCATATTTGTTTACTACCCTTTTTCCAAATGGCGTCCTGTTACGTCACATAAGGCCGGTCAAGGGTCAATAAAGCACATGATTTTGTCATAGGCCAACCAAACTTAAAAAGTAAACCAGATTAAGAAAGTACAGTATTTTAGCTTTTTCAGTGTAATGTTTTGACTGAGAAATTTCAAAATATGTTTTTTTTAAATAATTTGAAATTGAAGTATTAAAAATTAATTATTTGATGAAAATATTAATCTTGCTTACCCATAATAAAGTATCTAATCCAGTGAATTTGGTGTTTTTGCTTTTGTCAATACAATCTATTAGACTGACTACATTCTGCCATATTTTTGTAAAACAATTAATGACTGATTTCAATTTATTTTAATCTCTGTTCAATTTATGCTATAAATTTTGATTATTGCTGTTAAATTAATTCTTTTTCTATCTTTTCTGTGAATTTCATTTCATTACCCCAAGAAGTAAGGGGTATATTTCTAGAAAATGGTGGAATCTGAATGATCAATCATCATATTTTCAAAGTATTTTAAAATACAATTTGCTTGGCCTACATTCCAGAAAAGGTCATGAACTGTGATGACGATTACATCAACAAACCGGAAAGGTACATATGCTTGGGAAATACCATCGTTGATATACGGCAAAACTTCAATTCGTAACTACTCGGCCATTCTCGCTACCCTGCAAATAACCTCGTATGTATTAGGCGTATAAATCGCATTACTTTTCACATGTCAGTTACATGAAAGTTGGATAAAGTTATATTTTAAACAATTTTCTATATTTCAATTAAAGTTTTAATTAGTTTTGCATGATTAGATTTTACTTAGTATGTCTTCCATATTGGATTTTTTTTAAATTTTAATGAAATCCCCGATTTGAAGCGTAAATAGTGAGTTTTTATGTTTCAACTGCAATTTATTTTTTGCTCCATTGTGACGAATGGGACCGCTTTGTAGCTCCGCCGAGACACAAGCTTGTCACAGGAGCTACATTATTGCAGCTAACCCTACCGGTCACCGACACTAAGTACTGATACATCATGCCCAGAAGCTGAACGCCTTGTTAACACTGCGAATGTCACTCCAAAAACAACCAATTCAAATTCTTTATTACCTAACACAGCTTCAAATGACATCCAACAACATGCAAATAGTGGTGATGTTGATATTCGCAATCTGACTGTCACTCTGATTCGGACAGTTGTGCTCCAGAGGTCATGGTACCAGATGCCAGAGTGTTCAGTTCAATGAAAAATGAACAAAAATACCTATGGCTATTTGACAGTGTGGTACATCAAGGGTATTTATGTAAGTTTTGTGGTCATTCTTCCTCATCACAAGAATTTGTTACTGTTGGCATTAACCTTGGTACAGTATAAATGCTATTCTATTACTGGACCTCCAAACTAATAAATGTTTTCCCTATTCACATCATTTTCGCGCTAATTTTCCCAATTATAAGGGACCCGGACCCCAAATACAAGTGAGTAGGAAAATCATTGACTTGTAATAAGCATGTCGGATTTAAAGCACTTTGTAATAAGCAAGTCGGATTTAAGGCACTTGTAATAAGCAAGTCATTTAGTAGTTTTCTGATTGGTTGCGTCCGTCGACCTACGCCCCGTACAGACAAAGAGGGTTCGAGTATAACTGATAATATGATTACTTTTAATGGTATATCTGTATACAATATATTAAACTTTAAATTTAAGGATATTCTCTTTAACCAAGGTATTACATGTCGTAAAGTTTTATTTTCAATGTGTTATGTAATCTTCAGGTGAGCGACTGGGGGTATTAAATTCTGAGAAAGTGCCATTTCATCTATTACATATTAAGAAGTTATTGTTGAAGCCATGAATGTTTTGAGATTTTAGCACGGATAGGAAATAATATGCACCCTCATATTTTTTTTAGCTCACCTGACCCTTTGTCATCACTTTGCGTTGGTCGTCCGTCCGTACACAATTACTAAAAATATTTTTACTAAAAATATTCTCCTCTGAAACCACTTGGCCACTTAAGACCAAACTTTGGTGGAATGATCCGTGGGTGATCCCCTTCCAAAATTGTGTCCGGCAGTCCCGACCTCCAACCAACATGGTCGCTGTTACTAAAAATAAAAAGTGGGATGATATTTAAAAAAATCTTCATCTCTGAAACTACTGCGCCAATTGGAACAAAACTTTGCTTAGTCCTTTGATGACCCCCTTTCAAAATTGTGTCCGGCAATCCAGACCTGGCCACTGTTGCTAAAAACAGAAAAGGTGGATGAATTTTTTTCCCCCTCTTAAACTACTGGGTCAATTGGATTCAAGCTTTGCTAAAATAATCCTTTGGTGATCCCCTTTCAAAATTTTGTCTGGCAGTCCCGTCCTCGGGCCAAGATGGACGCTGTTACTATTTATTAACGATTCCTTGCACATTAAGTAGGATGCGTCAAGGTTTTACATGTCTTATCAAATCCTATAAAACCAATATGTTTAGGTTATTTCAGTGAAATACGGTTCGTAGAAGAATATATTATTTATGCTTCGTCGTACATCTTTGTTTTTAAAGATAGTTCTTGTTGTATATAGGACTATATACACTTGAGTCAGTGAATTATTTACAAATTGTTTATGTATTTATTTATTTTTTTCTTCAAATTTTTTGGTAAAACTATGTACATTGAAATCATTGGTTTAGAGGAGGGGATAGAGAACAGTTGGTGTTAACTGTTCTCTGAATATGTCTATTGTGCTTGATTGAACTGTATGATGCGGTACTAGCCACCTAGCATGTTCCATTGTATAATTGTATGAAGAGAAAATAACCATTTATGTATCTTTAGATGTTTGTATGTGTTGGTAGGATTGTGAATGGTGTTTTCTTAGCCTGTTGTCTGATGGCACTAAGGTGTCTGATGGAACGGCAATATGGCAATGAGTGTTGTGGTAATTTTTCATAGTGTAGCGAGCTGCTCGCCTCTGCACCATTTCTATTTTCTTTTTATATTCGTTGGTATGTGGATCCCTTACACTGCAGCTGTACTCAAGCTTTGGTCTTACTAATGCTTGGTAAGCTCTAGATTTAATGTCTGTGTTTGAAACTGTTAGATATCGTTTCAAGAACCCAAGGGATTTGTTTCCATTTAATATGATGTTGTCATAATGTAGGTTCCATTTTAAGCTTGATTGTAAAGTGATGCCAAGGTATTTTACAGATGTTACTGATTCTAGGATGTGGTTGTGGAGAATATAATTATGCTTGATTTGGGGGGGGGGGGGGGGGGGGGGGGGGGGGGGGGAGGAGGGGGACTGTGAGTTTGGTACATTTATCTGGGCCCGGTTGTCCAACTTGTTGTTAAATTAACCATATGGTTATATTTAAACATTGGTTAAAGATTTAACCATGGGTTAGTAAACCAAGGGTTACAAATGAGTTTTCCAACTTCATTTAACCACTTGGTTAAATAACCATTTGGTTAAAATTTAACCAACCAATAACTGCAGGTTTAATATTTAGCCAAGACCAATGTATCCCACAATTTCTTGTTCTCTCCTAGCAGCAGATAAATAAAAAAATAAATATGGCTGACTCAATTCCCCTTCTCAGGACAAAAAGAGGCTGAAGAAATGCAATTTTAGTAGAGAGGAGATTGTCTTAATACAGAGGGAAGTGGAAAAAAAATATACCACCATAAATTCAAAAGCACTCAAATATAATTACAAATGAAAAGAAAACAAGGGCAACGCAAAGCGTGGCGGATCCCCTTCCCTAAAAATTTGACCGGTGACCTTGACCTTTGACCTATGACCTTGAAAATCAATAGGGTTCCGGATTCTCTTAACGAATAAGTATGTACCAAGTTTGGTCAAAATTCCTTGAAGGGGGGGGTCCAAGCCCTAATCCAATCTCCTAGGCCATGGAAAGCATTATCAATTTGTATAAGAACAGTGCTTCCTTCAAATGTCTGGATGGGGTTGATACATGTATTCAAATACAGCAAGATAGCGATGGTAAGATTACGTTCAATGTGTTTTAACTTTCAGTAGAGGTCATTCTAAATCATTTTCATTTTGTATTTCTGAGTTGTTTGCAGTCTGCAATGTTTACATGTTTACGCTAGAATGACGTTCATTCGACAATCGGCCTAAATTGTGAACTTTTGTTTTCAAAATTCAAAGTGTCCACGTGAGCTTGAAAAACTTAAAACCTTCGTTTCTTCAGCATTCATCAATACCTGAAATTCCTTAAAATACGCTGACAGTCCTAATAAATTTCAAACCCGACGATGTACTTATTAAATTACGCGTCACATTATGATTGGGACAGGTGCCCGTGTGTTCTGCTAAATCAAACGTTAATCTCCAAGCACGCAGAAATGTATCATTTTCCACTTATAACGATATCTCAATATCAAACCAATGGTTAAATATTTTAACAGAGCCCCTATACCGTGGTTAAATATTAATCAGTTTAACCATGCTTTAACCAGTAGTTAAATTTAATTTAACCACAAGCTGAACAACGCATTGCGTGCTTTGGTTAAATTTTAACCATAGGTTATCATTTTTAACCATTGGTTAAAATTTAACTACAAATTGAACAACCGGGCCCTGGTGTAACTGGTACTATATTGGAATATATTCCATTTACAACAACTGTTTGTGTGCGGTCTGACAGAAAGGCTTGGATCCAGAGTAGCGGGTGTTTTCTTGCATACCGTGATATTGGAGTTTATAAAGAAGGCGACAGTGTGGTACCTTACCAAATAGCAAAGTCCATAATGATCAAATCAGTCTGCATGTTCTTATTGTTATTTCTTGGCAAATTCCTGAATAAATTGCAATAGTTGCGATTCGCATGATCTAGATTTTCTGAAGCCATGTTGAAGATAATAAAGAATGTTGTTTTCTAGATGTGGCATAATATTTAAATAATCAAACTTCCAATAGTTAGGAATTCGCACGCATATTTCTCAGGCTTTGGGAAATCCAGTGTAGGATTTTAAATAATTAAACTTCCAATAGTTAGGAATTCTGCACGCATATTTCCCAGGCTTTGGGAAATCCAGTGTAGGATTTAAAATAATTAAGCTTCCAATAGTTAGGAATTCTGCACGCATATTTCTCATCTTTTGGGAAATCCAGTTTATGATTTAAATTAAGTAGGTAGGGATTCTGTATGCATATTTCTCAGGTTTTGGGAATTCCAGTGTAGGATTTAAAATTACTTCAACCTCAACAGGTAGGAATCCCACACACATATTTCTCAGGCTTTGGGAAATCCAGTGTAGGATTTCAGTTATAGTGAAAGATATATCAAACATAAATTTTAATAGTGTTTAACCACTAAGCATGTGTTTGACAATTAAACATAAAACATACATTATTATTGTGTTAGTAGTTAGTATTAAACATAAGAAATACATTATTATTGTGTTAGTTGTTAGTAGTAGTACATTAAACATAAGACATACATTAAACATAAGACATACATTATTATTGTGTTAGTAGTTAGTAGTAGTACATTAAACATAAGACATACATTAAACATAAAACATACATTAAACATAAGACATACATTATTATTGTGTTAGTAGTTAGTAGTAGTACATTAAACATAAGACATACATTATTATTGTGTTAGTAGTTAGTAGTAGTACATTAAACATAAGACATACATTATTATTGTGTTAGTAGTTAGTAGTAGTACATTAAACATAAGACATACATTAAACATAAAACATACATTAAACATAAGACATACATTATTATTGTGTTAGTAGTTAGTAGTAGTACATTAAACATAAGACATACATTATTATTGTGTTAGTAGTTAGTAGTAGTACATTAAACATAAGACATACATTAAACATAAGACATACATTATTATTGTGTTAGTAGTTAGTAGTAGTACATTAAACATAAGACATACATTATTATTGTGTTAGTAGTTAGTAGTAGTACATTAAACATAAGACATACATTAAACATAAGACATACATTATTATTGTGTTAGTAGTTAGTAGTAGTACATTAAACATAAGACATACATTATTATTGTGTTAGTAGTTAGTAGTAGTACATTAAACATAAGACATACATTATTATTGTGTTAGTAGTTAGTAGTAGTACATTAAACATAAGACATACATTATTATTGTGTTAGTAGTTAGTAGTAGTACATTAAACATAAGACATACATTAAACATAAAACATACATTAAACATAAGACATACATTATTATTGTGTTAGTAGTTAGTAGTAGTACATTAAACATAAGACATACATTATTATTGTGTTAGTAGTTAGTAGTAGTACATTAAACATAAGACATACATTATTATTGTGTTAGTAGTTAGTAGTAGTACATTAAACATAAGACATACATTAAACATAAAACATACATTAAACATAAGACATACATTATTATTGTGTTAGTAGTTAGTAGTAGTACATTAAACATAAGACATACATTATTATTGTGTTAGTAGTTAGTAGTAGTACATTAAACATAAGACATACATTAAACATAAGACATACATTATTATTGTGTTAGTAGTTAGTAGTAGTACATTAAACATAAGACATACATTATTATTGTGTTAGTAGTTAGTAGTAGTACATTAAACATAAGACATACATTAAACATAAGACATACATTATTATTGTGTTAGTAGTTAGTAGTAGTACATTAAACATAAGACATACATTATTATTGTGTTAGTAGTTAGTAGTAGTACATTAAACATAAGACATACATTATTATTGTGTTAGTAGTTAGTAGTAGTACATTAAACATAAGACATACATTATTATTGTGTTAGTAGTTAGTAGTAGTACATTAAACATAAGACATACATTAAACATAAAACATACATTAAACATAAGACATACATTATTATTGTGTTAGTAGTTAGTAGTAGTACATTAAACATAAGACATACATTATTATTGTGTTAGTAGTTAGTAGTAGTACATTAAACATAAGACCTACATTAAACATAAGACATACATTATTATTGTGTTAGTAGTTAGTAGTAGTACATTAAACATAAGACATACATTATTATTGTGTTAGTAGTTAGGAGTAGTACATTAAACATAAGACATACATTATTATTGTGTTAGTAGTTAGTAGTAGTACATTAAACATAAGACATACATTATTATTGTGTTAGTAGTTAGTAGTAGTACATTAAACATAAGACATACATTAAACATAAGACATACATTATTATTGTGTTAGTAGTTAGTAGTAGTACATTAAACATAAGACATACATTAAACATAAAACATACATTAAACATAAGACATACATTATTATTGTGTTAGTAGTTAGTAGTAGTACATTAAACATAAGACATACATTATTATTGTGTTAGTAGTTAGTAGTAGTACATTAAACATAAGACATACATTAAACATAAGACATACATTATTATTGTGTTAGTAGTTAGTAGTAGTACATTAAACATAAGACATACATTATTATTGTGTTAGTAGTTAGTAGTAGTACATTAAACATAAGACATACATTATTATTGTGTTAGTAGTTAGTAGTAGTACATTAAACATAAGACATACATTATTATTGTGTTAGTAGTTAGTAGTAGTACATTAAACATAAGACATACATTAAACATAAGACATACATTATTATTGTGTTAGTAGTTAGTAGTAGTACATTAAACATAAGACATACATTAAACATAAGACATACATTAAACATAAGACCTACATTATTATTGTGTTAGTAGTTAGTAGTAGTACATTAAACATAAGACATACATTATTATTGTGTTAGTAGTTAGTAGTAGTACATTAAACATAAGACATACATTAAACATAAGACATACATTATTATTGTGTTAGTAGTTAGTAGTAGTACATTAAACATAAGACATACATTAAACATAAGACATACATTAAACATAAGACATACATTATTATTGTGTTAGTAGTTAGTAGTAGTACATTAAACATAAGACATACATTATTATTGTGTTAGTAGTTAGTAGTAGTACATTAAACATAAGACATACATTAAACATAAGACATACATTATTATTGTGTTAGTAGTTAGTAGTAGTACATTAAACATAAGACATACATTATTATTGTGTTAGTAGTTAGTATTAAACATAAGACATACATTATTATTGTGTTAGTAGTTAGTAGTAGTACATTAAACATAAGACATACATTATTATTGTGTTAGTAGTTAGTATTAAACATAAGACATACATTATTATTGTGTTAGTAGTTAGTAGTAGTACATTAAACATAAGACATACATTATTATTGTGTTAGTAGTTAGTAGTAGTACATTAAACATAAGACATACATTATTATTGTGTTAGTAGTTAGTAGTAGTACATTAAACATAAGACATACATTATTATTGTGTTAGTAGTTAGTAGTAGTACATTAAACATAAGACATACATTATTATTGTGTTAGTAGTTAGTAGTAGTACATTAAACATAAGACATACATTATTATTGTGTTAGTAGTTAGTATTAAACATAAGACATACATTATTATTGTGTTAGTAGTTAGTAGTAGTACATTAAACATAAGACATACATTATTATTGTGTTAGTAGTTAGTATTAAACATAAGACATACATTATTATTGTGTTAGTAGTTAGTAGTAGTACATTAAACATAAGACATACATTATTATTGTGTTAGTAGTTAGTAGTAGTACATTAAACATAAGACATACATTATTATTGTGTTAGTAGTTAGTAGTAGTACATTAAACATAAGACATACATTATTATTGTGTTAGTAGTTAGTATTAAACATAAGACATACATTATTATTGTGTTAGTAGTTAGTAGTAGTACATTAAACATAAGACATACATTATTATTGTGTTAGTAGTTAGTAGTAGTACATTAAACATAAGACATACATTATTATTGTGTTAGTAGTTAGTAGTAGTACATTAAACATAAGACATACATTATTATTGTGTTAGTAGTTAGTAGTAGTACATTAAACATAAGACATACATTATTATTGTGTTAGTAGTTAGTAGTAGTACATTAAACATAAGACATACATTATTATTGTGTTAGTAGTTAGTAGTAGTACATTAAACATAAGACATACATTATTATTGTGTTAGTAGTTAGTAGTAGTACATTAAACATAAGACATACATTATTATTGTGTTAGTAGTTAGTATTAAACATAAGACATACATTATTATTGTGTTAGTAGTTAGTAGTAGTACATTAAACATAAGACATACATTATTATTGTGTTAGTAGTTAGTATTAAACATAAGACATACATTATTATTGTGTTAGTAGTTAGTAGTAGTACATTAAACATAAGACATACATTATTATTGTGTTAGTAGTTAGTAGTAGTACATTAAACATAAGACATACATTATTATTGTGTTAGTAGTTAGTAGTAGTACATTAAACATAAGACATACATTATTATTGTGTTAGTAGTTAGTATTAAACATAAGACATACATTATTATTGTGTTAGTAGTTAGTAGTAGTACATTAAACATAAGACATACATTATTATTGTGTTAGTAGTTAGTAGTAGTACATTAAACATAAGACATACATTATTATTGTGTTAGTAGTTAGTAGTAGTACATTAAACATAAGACATACATTAAACATAAGACCTACATTATTATTGTGTTAGTAGTTAGTAGTAGTACATTAAACATAAGACATACATTAAACATAAGACATACATTATTATTGTGTTAGTAGCTAGTAGTAGTACATTAAACATAAGACATACATTAAACATAAGACATACATTATTATTGTGTTAGTAGCTAGTAGTAGTACATTAAACATAAGACATACATTATTATTGTGTTAGTAGTTAGTAGTAGTACATTAAACATAAGACATACATTAAACATAAGACATACATTATTATTGTGTTAGTAGTTAGTAGTAGTACATTAAACATAAGACATACATTATTATTGTGTTAGTAGTTAGTAGTAGTACATTAAACATAAGACATACATTATTATTGTGTTAGTAGTTAGTATTAAACATAAGACATACATTATTATTGTGTTAGTAGTTAGTAGTAGTACATTAAACATAAGACATACATTAAACATAAGACATACATTATTATTGTGTTAGTAGTTAGTAGTAGTACATTAAACATAAGACATACATTATTATTGTGTTAGTAGTTAGTAGTAGTACATTAAACATAAGACATACATTATTATTGTGTTAGTAGTTAGTAGTAGTACATTAAACATAAGACATACATTATTATTGTGTTAGTAGTTAGTAGTAGTACATTAAACATAAGACATACATTATTATTGTGTTAGTAGTTAGTAGTAGTACATTAAACATAAGACATACATTATTATTGTGTTAGTAGTTAGTAGTAGTACATTAAACATAAGACATACATTAAACATAAGACATACATTATTATTGTGTTAGTAGTTAGTAGTAGTACATTAAACATAAGACATACATTAAACATAAGACATACATTATTATATTGTGTTAGTAGTTAGTAGTAGTACATTAAACATAAGACATACATTATTATTGTGTTAGTAGTTAGTAGTAGTACATTAAACATAAGACATACATTATTATTGTGTTAGTAGTTAGTAGTAGTACATTAAACATAAGACATACATTATTATTGTGTTAGTAGTTAGTAGTAGTACATTAAACATAAGACATACATTATTATTGTGTTAGTAGTTAGTAGTAGTACATTAAACATAAGTACATTATTATTGTGTTAGTAGTTAGTAGTAGTACATTAAACATAAGACATACATTATTATTGTGTTAGTAGTTAGTAGTAGTACATTAAACATAAGACATACATTATTATTGTGTTAGTAGTTAGTAGTAGTACATTAAACATAAGACATACATTATTATTGTGTTAGTAGTTAGTAGTAGTACATTAAACATAAGACATACATTATTATTGTGTTAGTAGTTAGTAGTAGTACATTAAACATAAGACATACATTATTATTGTGTTAGTAGTTAGTAGTAGTACATTAAACATAAGACATACATTATTATTGTGTTAGTAGTTAGTAGTAGTACATTAAACATAAGACATACATTATTATTGTGTTAGTAGTTAGTAGTAGTACATTAAACATAAGACATACATTATTATTGTGTTAGTAGTTAGTAGTAGTACATTAAACATAAGACATACATTATTATTGTGTTAGTAGTTAGTAGTAGTACATTAAACATAAGACATACATTATTATTGTGTTAGTAGTTAGTAGTAGTACATTAAACATAAGACATACATTATTATTGTGTTAGTAGTTAGTAGTAGTACATTAAACATAAGACAAGACATACATTATTATTGTGTTAGTAGTTAGTAGTAGTACATTAAACATAAGACATACATTATTATTGTGTTAGTAGTTAGTAGTAGTACATTAAACATAAGACATACATTATTATTGTGTTAGTAGTTAGTAGTAGTACATTAAACATAAGACATACATTATTATTGTGTTAGTAGTTAGTAGTAGTACATTAAACATAAGACATACATTATTATTGTGTTAGTAGTTAGTAGTAGTACATTAAACATAAGACATACATTAAACATAAGACATACATTATTATTGTGTTAGTAGTTAGTAGTAGTACATTAAACATAAGACATACATTAAACATAAGACATACATTAAACATAAGACCTACATTATTATTGTGTTAGTAGTTAGTAGTAGTACATTAAACATAAGACATACATTATTATTGTGTTAGTAGTTAGTAGTAGTACATTAAACATAAGACATACATTAAACATAAGACATACATTATTATTGTGTTAGTAGTTAGTAGTAGTACATTAAACATAAGACATACATTATTATTGTGTTAGTAGTTAGTATTAAACATAAGACATACATTATTATTGTGTTAGTAGTTAGTAGTAGTACATTAAACATAAGACATACATTATTATTGTGTTAGTAGTTAGTAGTAGTACATTAAACATAAGACATACATTATTATTGTGTTAGTAGTTAGTAGTAGTACATTAAACATAAGACATACATTAAACATAAGACCTACATTATTATTGTGTTAGTAGTTAGTAGTAGTACATTAAACATAAGACATACATTAAACATAAGACATACATTATTATTGTGTTAGTAGCTAGTAGTAGTACATTAAACATAAGACATACATTAAACATAAGACATACATTATTATTGTGTTAGTAGCTAGTAGTAGTACATCAAACATAAGACATACATTATTATTGTGTTAGTAGTTAGTAGTAGTACATTAAACATAAGACATACATTAAACATAAGACATACATTATTATTGTGTTAGTAGTTAGTAGTAGTACATTAAACATAAGACATACATTATTATTGTGTTAGTAGTTAGTAGTAGTACATTAAACATAAGACATACATTATTATTGTGTTAGTAGTTAGTATTAAACATAAGACATACATTATTATTGTGTTAGTAGTTAGTAGTAGTACATTAAACATAAGACATACATTAAACATAAGACATACATTATTATTGTGTTAGTAGTTAGTAGTAGTACATTAAACATAAGACATACATTATTATTGTGTTAGTAGTTAGTAGTAGTACATTAAACATAAGACATACATTAAACATAAGACATACATTATTATTGTGTTAGTAGTTAGTAGTAGTACATTAAACATAAGACATACATTAAACATAAGACATACATTAAACATAAGACCTACATTATTATTGTGTTAGTAGTTAGTAGTAGTACATTAAACATAAGACATACATTATTATTGTGTTAGTAGTTAGTAGTAGTACATTAAACATAAGACATACATTATTATTGTGTTAGTAGTTAGTAGTAGTACATTAAACATAAGACATACATTATTATTGTGTTAGTAGTTAGTAGTAGTACATTAAACATAAGACATACATTATTATTGTGTTAGTAGTTAGTAGTAGTACATTAAACATAAGACATACATTATTATTGTGTTAGTAGTTAGTATTAAACATAAGACATACATTATTATTGTGTTAGTAGTTAGTATTAAACATAAGACATACATTATTATTGTGTTAGTAGTTAGTAGTAGTACATTAAACATAAGACATACATTAAACATAAGACATACATTATTATTGTGTTAGTAGTTAGTAGTAGTACATTAAACATAAGACATACATTATTATTGTGTTAGTAGTTAGTAGTAGTACATTAAACATAAGACATACATTAAACATAAGACATACATTATTATTGTGTTAGTAGCTAGTAGTAGTACATTAAACATAAGACATACATTAAACATAAGACATACATTATTATTGTGTTAGTAGCTAGTAGTAGTACATTAAACATAAGACATACATTATTATTGTGTTAGTAGTTAGTAGTAGTACATTAAACATAAGACATACATTAAACATAAGACATACATTATTATTGTGTTAGTAGTTAGTAGTAGTACATTAAACATAAGACATACATTATTATTGTTTTAGTAGTTAGTAGTAGTACATTAAACATAAGACATACATTATTATTGTGTTAGTAGTTAGTATTAAACATAAGACATACATTATTATTGTGTTAGTAGTTAGTAGTAGTACATTAAACATAAGACATACATTAAACATAAGACATACATTATTATTGTGTTAGTAGTTAGTAGTAGTACATTAAACATAAGACATACATTATTATTGTGTTAGTAGTTAGTAGTAGTACATTAAACATAAGACATACATTATTATTGTGTTAGTAGTTAGTAGTAGTACATTAAACATAAGACATACATTAAACATAAGACATACATTATTATTGTGTTAGTAGTTAGTAGTAGTACATTAAACATAAGACATACATTAAACATAAGACATACATTAAACATAAGACATACATTAAACATAAGACATACATTATTATTGTGTTAGTAGTTAATAGTAGTACATTAAACATAAGACATACATTATTATTGTGTTAGTAGTTAGTAGTAGTACATTAAACATAAGACATACATTATTATTGTGTTAGTAGTTAGTAGTAGTACATTAAACATAAGACATACATTATTATTGTGTTAGTAGTTAATAGTAGTACATTAAACATAAGACATACATTAAACATAAGACATACATTAAACATAGACATACATTAAACATAAGACATACATTAAACATAAGACATACATTAAACATAAGACATACATTATTATTGTGTTAGTAGTTAGTATTAAACATAAGACATACATTATTATTGTGTTAGTAGTTAGTAGTAGTACATTAAGCATAAGACATACATTAAACATAAGACATACATTATTATTGTGTTAGTAGTTAGTAGTAGTACATTAAACATAAGACATACATTAAACATAAGACATACATTATTATTGTGTTAGTAGTTAGTAGTAGTACATTAAACATAAGACATACATTATTATTGTGTTAGTAGTTAGTAGTAGTACATTAAACATAAGACATATATTAAACATAAGACATACATTAAACATAAGACATACATTATTATTGTGTTAGTAGTTAGTAGTAGTACATTAAACATAAGACATACATTAAACATAAGACATACATTATTATTGTGTTAGTAGTTAGTAGTAGTACATTAAACATAAGACATACATTAAACATAAGACATACATTATTATTGTGTTAGTAGTTAGTAGTAGTACATTAAACATAAGACATACATTATTATTGTGTTAGTAGTTAGTAGTAGTACATTAAACATAAGACATACATTATTATTGTGTTAGTAGTTAGTAGTAGTACGTTAAACATAAGACATACATTATTATTGTGTTAGTAGTTAGTAGTAGTACATTAAACATAAGACATACATTATTATTGTGTTAGTAGTTAGTAGTAGTACATTAAACATAAGACATACATTAAACATAAGGCATACATTATTATTGTGTTAGTAGTTAGTAGTAGTACATTAAACATAAGACATACATTATTATTGTGTTAGTAGTTAGTAGTAGTACATTAAACATAAGACATACATTATTATTGTGTTAGTAGTTAGTAGTAGTACATTAAACATAAGACATACATTAAACATAAGACATACATTATTATTGTGTTAGTAGTTAGTAGTAGTACATTAAACATAAGACATACATTAAACATAAGACATACATTAAACATAAGACCTACATTATTATTGTGTTAGTAGTTAGTAGTAGTACATTAAACATAAGACATACATTATTATTGTGTTAGTAGTTAGTAGTAGTACATTAAACATAAGACATACATTATTATTGTGTTAGTAGTTAGTACATTAAACATAAGACATACATTATTATTGTGTTAGTAGTTAGTAGTAGTACATTAAACATAAGACATACATTATTATTGTGTTAGTAGTTAGTAGTAGTACATTAAACATAAGACATACATTAAACATAAGACATACATTATTATTGTGTTAGTAGTTAGTAGTAGTACATTAAACATAAGACATACATTAAACATAAGACATACATTAAACATAAGACATACATTAAACATAAGACCTACATTATTATTGTGTTAGTAGTTAGTAGTAGTACATTAAGCATAAGACATACATTATTATTGTGTTAGTAGTTAGTAGTAGTACATTAAACATAAGACATACATTAAACATAAGACATACATTATTATTGTGTTAGTAGTTAGTAGTAGTACATTAAACATAAGACATACATTATTATTGTGTTAGTAGTTAGTAGTAGTACATTAAACATAAGACATACATTATTATTGTGTTAGTAGTTAGTATTAAACATAAGACATACATTATTATTGTGTTAGTAGTTAGTAGTAGTACATTAAACATAAGACATACATTAAACATAAGACATACATTAGTATTGTGTTAGTAGTTAGTAGTAGTACATTAAACATAAGACATACATTATTATTGTGTTAGTAGTTAGTAGTAGTACATTAAACATAAGACATACATTAAACATAAGACCTACATTATTATTGTGTTAGTAGTTAGTAGTAGTACATTAAACATAAGACATACATTAAACATAAGACATACATTATTATTGTGTTAGTAGCTAGTAGTAGTACATTAAACATAAGACATACATTAAACATAAGACATACATTATTATTGTGTTAGTAGCTAGTAGTAGTACATTAAACATAAGACATACATTATTATTGTGTTAGTAGTTAGTAGTAGTACATTAAACATAAGACATACATTAAACATAAGACATACATTAAACATAAGACATACATTATTATTGTGTTAGTAGTTAGTAGTAGTACATTAAACATAAGACATACATTATTATTGTGTTAGTAGTTAGTAGTAGTACATTAAACATAAGACATACATTATTATTGTGTTAGTAGTTAGTATTAAACATAAGACATACATTATTATTGTGTTAGTAGTTAGTAGTAGTACATTAAACATAAGACATACATTAAACATAAGACATACATTATTATTGTGTTAGTAGTTAGTAGTAGTACATTAAACATAAGACATACATTATTATTGTGTTAGTAGTTAGTAGTAGTACATTAAACATAAGACATACATTATTATTGTGTTAGTAGTTAGTAGTAGTACATTAAACATAAGACATACATTAAACATAAGACATACATTAAACATAAGACATACATTAAACATAAGACATACATTAAACATAAAACATACATTAAACATAAGACATACATTATTATTGTGTTAGTAGTTAGTAGTAGTACATTAAACATAAGACCTACATTAAACATAAGACATACATTATTATTGTGTTAGTAGTTAGTAGTAGTACATTAAACATAAGACATACATTATTATTGTGTTAGTAGTTAGTAGTAGTACATTAAACATAAGACATACATTAAACATAAGACATACATTAAACATAAGACATACATTAAACATAAGACATACATTAAACATAAGACATACATTATTATTGTGTTAGTAGTTAATAGTAGTACATTAAACATAAGACATACATTATTATTGTGTTAGTAGTTAGTAGTAGTACATTAAACATAAGACATACATTATTATTGTGTTAGTAGTTAGTAGTAGTACATTAAACATAAGACATACATTATTATTGTGTTAGTAGTTAATAGTAGTACATTAAACATAAGACATACATTAAACATAAGACATACATTAAACATAGACATACATTAAACATAAGACATACATTAAACATAAGACATACATTAAACATAAGACATACATTATTATTGTGTTAGTAGTTAGTATTAAACATAAGACATACATTATTATTGTGTTAGTAGTTAGTAGTAGTACATTAAGCATAAGACATACATTAAACATAAGACATACATTATTATTGTGTTAGTAGTTAGTAGTAGTACATTAAACATAAGACATACATTAAACATAAGACATACATTATTATTGTGTTAGTAGTTAGTAGTAGTACATTAAACATAAGACATACATTATTATTGTGTTAGTAGTTAGTAGTAGTACATTAAACATAAGACATACATTAAACATAAGACATACATTATTATTGTGTTAGTAGTTAGTAGTAGTACATTAAACATAAGACATACATTAAACATAAGACATACATTATTATTGTGTTAGTAGTTAGTAGTAGTACATTAAACATAAGACATACATTAAACATAAGACATACATTATTATTGTGTTAGTAGTTAGTAGTAGTACATTAAACATAAGACATACATTATTATTGTGTTAGTAGTTAGTAGTAGTACATTAAACATAAGACATACATTATTATTGTGTTAGTAGTTAGTAGTAGTACGTTAAACATAAGACATACATTATTATTGTGTTAGTAGTTAGTAGTAGTACATTAAACATAAGACATACATTAAACATAAGACATACATTATTATTGTGTTAGTAGTTAGTAGTAGTACATTAAACATAAGACATACATTAAACATAAGACATACATTATTATTGTGTTAGTAGTTAGTAGTAGTACATTAAACATAAGACATACATTATTATTGTGTTAGTAGTTAGTAGTAGTACATTAAACATAAGACATACATTAAACATAAGACATACATTATTATTGTGTTAGTAGTTAGTAGTAGTACATTAAACATAAGACATACATTAAACATAAGACATACATTAAACATAAGACATACATTATTATTGTGTTAGTAGTTAGTAGTAGTACATTAAACATAAGACATACATTATTATTGTGTTAGTAGTTAGTAGTAGTACATTAAACATAAGACATACATTATTATTGTGTTAGTAGTTAGTAGTAGTACATTAAACATAAGACATACATTATTATTGTGTTAGTAGTTAGTAGTAGTACATTAAACATAAGACATACATTATTATTGTGTTAGTAGTTAGTAGTAGTACATTAAACATAAGACATACATTATTATTGTGTTAGTAGTTAGTAGTAGTACATTAAACATAAGACATACATTATTATTGTGTTAGTAGTTAGTAGTAGTACATTAAACATAAGACATACATTATTATTGTGTTAGTAGTTAGTAGTAGTACATTAAACATAAGACATACATTATTATTGTGTTAGTAGTTAGTAGTATAAACATAAGACATACATTATTATTGTGTTAGTAGTTAGTAGTAGTACATTAAACATAAGACATACATTATTATTGTGTTAGTAGTTAGTAGTAGTACATTAAACATAAGACATACATTATTATTGTGTTAGTAGTTAGTAGTAGTACATTAAACATAAGACATACATTATTATTGTGTTAGTAGTTAGTAGTAGTACATTAAACATAAGACATACATTATTATTGTGTTAGTAGTTAGTAGTAGTACATTAAACATAAGACATACATTATTATTGTGTTAGTAGTTAGTAGTAGTACATTAAACATAAGACATACATTATTATTGTGTTAGTAGTTAGTAGTAGTACATTAAACATAAGACATACATTATTATTGTGTTAGTAGTTAGTAGTAGTACATTAAACATAAGACATACATTATTATTGTGTTAGTAGTTAGTATTAAACATAAGACATACATTATTATTGTGTTAGTAGTTAGTAGTAGTACATTAAACATAAGACATACATTATTATTGTGTTAGTAGTTAGTAGTAGTACATTAAACATAAGACATACATTATTATTGTGTTAGTAGTTAGTATTAAACATAAGACATACATTATTATTGTGTTAGTAGTTAGTAGTAGTACATTAAACATAAGACATACATTATTATTGTGTTAGTAGTTAGTAGTAGTACATTAAACATAAGACATACATTATTATTGTGTTAGTAGTTAGTAGTAGTACATTAAACATAAGACATACATTATTATTGTGTTAGTAGTTAGTAGTAGTACATTAAACATAAGACATACATTATTATTGTGTTAGTAGTTAGTAGTAGTACATTAAACATAAGACATACATTATTATTGTGTTAGTAGTTAGTAGTAGTACATTAAACATAAGACATACATTATTATTGTGTTAGTAGTTAGTAGTAGTACATTAAACATAAGACATACATTATTATTGTGTTAGTAGTTAGTAGTAGTACATTAAACATAAGACATACATTATTATTGTGTTAGTAGTTAGTAGTAGTACATTAAACATAAGACATACATTATTATTGTGTTAGTAGTTAGTATTAAACATAAGACATACATTATTATTGTGTTAGTAGTTAGTAGTAGTACATTAAACATAAGACATACATTATTATTGTGTTAGTAGTTAGTAGTAGTACATTAAACATAAGACATACATTATTATTGTGTTAGTAGTTAGTATTAAACATAAGACATACATTATTATTGTGTTAGTAGTTAGTAGTAGTACATTAAACATAAGACATACATTATTATTGTGTTAGTAGTTAGTAGTAGTACATTAAACATAAGACATACATTATTATTGTGTTAGTAGTTAGTAGTAGTACATTAAACATAAGACATACATTATTATTGTGTTAGTAGTTAGTAGTAGTACATTAAACATAAGACATACTCACAGGGTACCAGCTGGGAGTCCAGACTATGTAAATATACAGCAGTCACGTTTTTGTTTTAATTGTACATAGCACTCTATGAGTTTTTAATCTTGCCCGCAGCATGCACCTGAGTATAACGCTCTATGAAGAGTCATCTCAGTATCTGGAAGAAGAAGAAGAAACATAAGACATACATTAAACATAAGACATACATTAAACATAAGATATTAAACATAAGACATTAAACATAAGACATACATTATTATTGTGTTAGTACATTAATATACATGTTTTATATATACAACTGTTTAATAAGCAAGGACATATTCTAATTAATGACACTTTCATAGTGTTTATTAAACACATACCAAAAATTGACACATAACATTATCCACTAATAGAGGATATATATCCATATAATATTCCATGAGTTTTGCCATGTTTTCCCGTATTTTTTGTTCGTTCGTCTTAGTGAATTTAAATGACCCGGTAATAAAATTTAGTATTGTACGTGAGACATGGTATTGCTTTACCAGTACATGTGTAGTGACATTGTACACGAGACATAGTATTGCTTTACCAGTACATGTATAGTGACACTGTACACGAGACATGGTATTGCTTTACCAGTACATGTGTAGTGACATTGTACACGAGACATAGTATTGCTTTACCAGTACATGTATAGTGACACTGTACACGAGACATAGTATTGCTTTACCAGTACATGTATAGTGACACTGTACACGAGACATAGTATTGCTTTACCAGTACATGTATAGTGACACTGTACACGAGACATAGTATTGCTTTACCAGTACATGTATAGTGACACTGTACACGAGACATAGTATTGCTTTACCAGTACATGTATAGTGACACTGTACACGAGACATGGTATTGCTTTACCAGTACATGTATAGTGACATTGTACACGAGACATAGTATTGCTTTACCAGTACATGTATAGTGACACTGTACACGAGACATAGTATTGCTTTACCAGTACATGTATAGTGACACTGTACACGAGACATGGTATTGCTTTACCGGTACATGTATAGTGACACTGTACACGAGACATATCATTGCTTTACCAGTACATGTATAATGATACTGTACACGAGACATAGTATTGCTTTACCAGTACATGTATAGTGACACTGTACACGAGACATAGTATTGCTTTACCAGTACATGTATAGTGACACTGTACACGAGACATAGTATTGCTTTACCAGTACATGTATAGTGACACTGTACACGAGACATAGTATTGCTTTACCAGTACATGTATAGTGACACTGTACACGAGACATAGTATTGCTTTACCAGTACATGTATAGTGACACTGTACACGAGACATAGTATTGCTTTACCGGTACATGTATAATGACACAGTACACGAGACATAGTATTGCTTTACCAGTACATGTATAGTGACACTGTACACGAGACATGATATTGCTTTACCAGTACATGTATAGTGACATTGTACACGAGACATAGTATTGCTTTACCAGTACATGTATAGTGACACTGTACACGAGACATAGTATTGCTTTACCAGTACATGTATAGTGACACTGTACACGAGACATAGTATTGCTTTACCAGTACATGTATAGTGACACTGTACACGAGACATAGTATTGCTTTACCAGTACATGTATAGTGACACTGTACACGAGACATAGTATTGCTTTACCAGTACATGTATAGTGACATTGTACACGAGACATAGTATTGCTTTACCAGTACATGTATAGTGACATTGTACACGAGACATGGTATTGCTTTACCAGTACATGTGTAGTGACATTGTACACGAGACATAGTATTGCTTTACCAGTACATGTATAGTGACACTGTACACGAGACATGGTATTGCTTTACCAGTACATGTGTAGTGACATTGTACACGAGACATAGTATTGCTTTACCAGTACATGTATAGTGACACTGTACACGAGACATAGTATTGCTTTACCAGTACATGTATAGTGACACTGTACACGAGACATAGTATTGCTTTACCAGTACATGTATAGTGACACTGTACACGAGACATAGTATTGCTTTACCAGTACATGTATAGTGACACTGTACACGAGACATAGTATTGCTTTACCAGTACATGTATAGTGACACTGTACACGAGACATGGTATTGCTTTACCAGTACATGTATAGTGACACTGTACAAGAGACATATCATTGCTTTACCAGTACATGTATAGTGACACTGTACACGAGACATAGTATTGCTTTACCGGTACATGTATAGTGACACTGTACACGAGACATAGTATTGCTTTACCGGTACATGTATAATGACACAGTACACGAGACATAGTATTGCTTTACCAGTACATGTATAGTGACACTGTACACGAGACATGGTATTGCTTTACCGGTACATGTATAGTGACACTGTACAAGAGACATATCATTGCTTTACCAGTACATGTATAGTGACACTGTACACAAGACATGGTATTGCTTTACCGGTACATGTATAGTGACACTGTACAAGAGACATATCATTGCTTTACCAGTACATGTATAGTGACACTGTACACGAGACATAGTATTGCTTTACCAGTACATGTATAGTGACACTGTACAAGAGACATATCATTGCTTTACCAGTACATGTATAGTGACACTGTACACGAGACATAGTATTGTTTTACCGGTACATGCATAGTGACACTGTACACGAGACATATTATTGCTTTACCGGTACATGTATAGTGACAATGTACACGAGACATAGTATTGCTTTACCAGTACATGTGTAGTGACATTGTACACGAGACATATCATTGCTTTACCAGTACATGTATAGTGACACTGTACACGAGACATGATATTGCTTTACCAGTACATGTATAGTGACACTGTACACGAGACATGATATTGCTTTACCAGTACATGTATAGTGACATTGTACACGAGACATAGTATTGCTTTACCAGTACATGTATAGTGACATTGTACACGAGACATAGTATTGCTATACCAGTACATGTATAGTGACACTGTACACGAGACATAGTATTGCTTTACCAGTACATGTATAGTGACATTGTACACGAGACATGATATTGCTTTACCAGTACATGCATAGTGACATTGTACACGAGACATATCATTGCTTTACCAGTACATGTATAGTGACACTGTACACGAGACATAGTATTGCTTTACCAGTACATGTATAGTGACACTGTACACGAGACATGGTATTGCTTTACCAGTACATGTATAGTGACATTGTACACGAGACATATCATTGCTTTACCAGTACATGTATAGTGACACTGTACACAAGACATAGTATTGCTTTACCGGTACATGTATAGTGACACTGTACACGAGACATGATATTGCTTTACCAGTACATGTATAGTGACATTGTACACGAGACATAGTATTGCTTTACCAGTACATGTATAGTGACATTGTACACGAGACATAGTATTGCTTTACCAGTACATGTATAGTGACACTGTACACGAGACATAGTATTGTTTTACCGGTACATGCATAGTGACACTGTACACGAGACATGATATTGCTTTACCAGTACATGTATAGTGACATTGTACACGAGACATAGTATTGCTTTACCAGTACATGTATAGTGACATTGTACACGAGACATAGTATTGCTTTACCAGTACATGTATAGTGACACTGTACACGAGACATAGTATTGCTTTACCAGTACATGTATAGTGACACTGTACACGAGACATGATATTGCTTTACCAGTACATGTATAGTGACATTGTACACGAGACATAGTATTGCTTTACCAGTACATGTATAGTGACATTGTACACGAGACATAGTATTGCTATACCAGTACATGTATAGTGACACTGTACACGAGACATAGTATTGCTTTACCAGTACATGTATAGTGACACTGTACACGAGACATAGTATTGCTTTACCAGTACATGCATAGTGACACTGTACACGAGACATAGTATTGCTTTACCAGTACATGTATAGTGACACTGTACACGAGACATAGTATTGCTTTACCAGTACATGTATAGTGACACTGTACACGAGACATAGTATTGCTTTACCGGTACATGTATAGTGACACTGTACACGAGACATATTATTGCTTTACCGGTACATGTATAGTGACAATGTACACGAGACATAGTATTGCTTTACCAGTACATGTGTAGTGACATTGTACACGAGACATATCATTGCTTTACCAGTACATGTATAGTGACATTGTACACGAGACATAGTATTGCTTTACCAGTACATGTATAGTGACACTGTACACGAGACATAGTATTGCTTTACCAGTACATGTATAGTGACACTGTACACGAGACATAGTATTGCTTTACCAGTACATGTATAGTGACACTGTACACGAGACATAGTATTGCTTTACCAGTACATGTATAGTGACATTGTACAGAAGACATAGTATTGCTTTACCAGTACATGTATAGTGACATTGTACACGAGACATAGTATTGCTTTACCAGTACATGTATAGTGACACTGTACACGAGACATGGTATTGCTTTACCAGTACATGTATAGTGACACTGTACACGAGACATAGTATTGCTTTACCAGTACATGTATAGTGACACTGTACACGAGACATAGTATTGCTTTACCAGTACATGTATAGTGACACTGTACACGAGACATGATATTGCTTTACCAGTACATGTATAGTGACATTGTACACGAGACATAGTATTGCTTTACCAGTACATGTATAGTGACATTGTACACGAGACATAGTATTGCTTTACCAGTACATGTATAGTGACATTGTACACGAGACATAGTATTGCTTTACCAGCACATGCATAGTAACAGAGTCACTTTGTCAATATTTTACATCAGTTATATCTTGGTATATTCAAGGATTCTATCAAGGGATAGAACATAATTCGTGGTTTATTTCACCAGCTAGCCAGCTACAATATATTGCCGCTGGAGATCCAATTATTAAGAGGGAAGGTTGTGATCCCATTAATTAGTCAACCCTGCCACATTTTGTGCCTATTGTAAGCCAGGATATAGATTTATGTCGTGTTCTGATTTATGTTCCATAGAGGTGATTGTTCGTTTTGTTGATGTCGGTGGAATTGTTGACCATCACTGTTTAAACTTTCTTTTCATAGCATGGAAACAAAACTTTCTAATGGCTTGCATGAATTGACTTCAGGATAATACTTTGAAAAAAAAAGTATTTTTGGCAAATTGGAATCTGCGAATATGTTTGTCCACTATCTTGTTCATTCTTTTTTTACCCGCTATGCCTAAATACAATAAAGTGTAAAAAAAACAGCAATTTTCAAAAAAGTATTTGTTTATCTGAACAACGGCAACGAAGATTTTGTAAAAGAATTTGTTTATCTGAAGAACGAAGATTTTGTAAAAGAATTTGCTTTGCAGTTGTTTCTCTTTTATCGTTTATAGTAATATACAATCAGAAGATGGACATCGTCTTATTCTAAGAATATAATATTTATATTCTTATCAAGTTTGTATAACACACACACACCCACATATATATATATATAGAAGTCTAGAAGATTGTGCAACGATACCGATAAAGGTGTTACAAAAAATATATTGACAAAATTTTCGATCAACAAATGACCTTCCTCAGTGTCTATCAAAGTTAGACTGAGTTTGTAAAGATTAGATGGTATAATTACAACTCACTAAATAGTCAGGTGACAAAGTGTGACGTATTAAAAATCTTTAAAAATCTTTAACTCCCTCATTTCACTGTAAAGATATGATGGTATAATTGTCACCTGGTAAAGTGTGACGCATTTGACAATGCTAAGGATAATCGTTAATCGGTATCGTTGCACACTCTTCTAGACTTCTATAATTTATTTTGTTTGTGCTGCATCGTCATGTCTCGACGATCCGTTACTCATTAAGTTCTCTGGTTGGTAGATTCCCTTAGACTTTATATATATATATATATATATGTCTGAAAATTAAACCAAACAGTGTTAGAATTAGATTTTTGAGCTGTCAAATTTTTGTTCTTCCCTCGACGGGATTTGAACTCACACCATTGATACACTGCAGCACCAATCGCTTAGCCTTATGTCCAGCGCCCTAGACCACTCGACCACATTCGCTTCATAAAAAATGTAGCTTCAATAGTCGAAGTGTTACCTTGTCTCGTACGGAAAATCTAGGGAGATAGACACAAGACACGTGTCTAAGCATGTGTAAATGGTACATATATACTTAATATTATAATTTGACAGCAATCTAACTCAGCAATTTTTAATATATTGTATAGGATAATGAAGAATTCATTATACAGTCACAGGAAATAAAGTATATTATACGAACATATAAGCAGGTGATAACCACACACTATATCTGTCCCACTGGATCTCAAAGTTACTTGTGAAACTAGGTTAATACTAAATATTATATACGTATGAAAATTAAACCAAACAGTGTTAGAATTAGATTTTTGAGCTGTCAAATTTTTGTTCTTCCCTCGACGGGATTTGAACTCACACCATTGATACACTGCAGCACCAATCGCTTAGTCTTATGTCCAGCGCCCTAAACCACTCGATCACATCCGCTCCATAAAAAATGTAGCTTCAATAGTCGAAGTGTTACCTTGTCTCGTTAGGAAAATCTAGAGATAGACATAAGACACGTGTCTAAGCATGTGTAGATGGTACATATATACTTAATATTATAATCTGACAGCAATCTAACTCAGCAAATTTTAATATATTGTATAGGATAATGAAGAATTCATTATACAGTCACAGGAAATAAAGTATATTATACAAACATATATTATTCAGAAACTACCCCTTTACAACGGGGGCAAACATCAGCGGGTACCAATGTTTGCGTCTAATAATCATAAATTAAAATGTGCATAAATCATACACGAACATTAAATATAAGACATTTTCATCAAAGAACAAAAAACATCAAACTAATTGTAGTAAATGTCATAACATATTATCACAGAAACAATTGTGTCATTCTCCATTAAAACAAAATTATATAACAGTCATTTTCATAGAGTATGTATGGGGGAAAAAACTTAAAAATAAAATTATTCATTTATAATTATAATCTCAAAAATAATTTTGACAGGTTTTTATCACTAAAAACTCAAACTCAAGTTGCCTAAATAGAATATTATTTTCTGACAAGAATTAAAAATAATAATAATAGAATTATGGTAGCTTCCTATAACCTCAAGTTCCATTTACATTTAAAAAGAATGGGGATTACTATATTATTCTCCTTCTATTTTCCTGAAACGTGATGTATGTGATCGTAGGGCTCACTCTTTTCTTATGGCCTAATCAAATGACACATTTGTACTTCCTGGTTTCTCATGAAAACCTACAACTTCTTTGAATGTAAATAACGAGATTATGTCTATTAAAATTATCAGTTGTGTTTTATATCCTTACAATAACAGTTTACAATCAAAAGATTATATATCTTCTTAAATAGGGGTCAGTTAGCAATAACCACAAACATACTCTGTTCTTGTATTGTTCATGTTCGTATTGTAGATGTCTCTAACAAAGTGAATAATCTTTTTTGGTTGAAGCGGATATGTACATCCCTTTTAATTGTTTATTTTATTTGTCCACTGAAGATCTAAGCATCAAGAAAGTAGCATTGGAATCCCCTTACCCGTTAACCCCACATTTTTGTTGTACTTAGCCTTAGTCAGGACATAGATTTCCACCGGGTTTTGTCGTGTTCACTTCTCTGTTTAATAATGTGAGGTTTAACAGTGGTTCGTATTGTTATTGATGGTTACATTGTCGATAAGTACAGTTTTATTTTACGGGATCTTAATATCGCTATCTAACCTTCTTTTCCATTTTGGAACATGTCCATCATTTCTTGGTCCTGGGACGCCGTGATACAATATACTACGCACACATGTGTCAATGAAAAATCAATCTTTATTTCAGTCACAGGGTAACATTTATTTCCGTTAATATAGAAGTGCATGTGTATAATATATATTGTTGCAACATATAATAGATATTTTGAGATGGTTGCACATTTCTTTATCGATAACAAAGTATGGAACATCGCGGGTTCTATCCACGGTCGTGTCAAACAAATTGCTAAAATTGTCTTTGCTGCTTCTCCGCATGATTCATAGCAGTTTAAGAGCAAAGGCCTTTTGGCTCGCAGTCAGAATAATGTGTCCGAGTGGAATGAATGTCTATTTGCATAATGTTTCAAGCGAACCAACACTATAGGAATCAGAGTAAGCGTGTTGGTCAAGTCGAGACAGTCCTCAATCACCAACACTATAACAATCAGAGTAAGCGTGTTGGTCAAGTCGAGACAGTCCTCAATCACCAACACTATAACAATCAGAGTAAGCGTATTAGTCAAGTCGAGACAGTCCTCAATCATCAACACTATAACAATCAGAGTAAGCGTGTTAGTCAAGTCGAGACAGTCCTCAATCACCAACACTATAACAATCAAAGTAAGCGTGTTAGTCAAGTCGAGACAGTCCTCAATCATCAACACTATAACAACCAGAGTAAGCGTGTTGGTCAAGTCGAGACAGTCCTCAATCACCAACACTATAACAACCAGAGTAAGCGTGTTGGTCAAGTCGAGACAGTCCTCAATCACCAACACTATAACAATCAGAGTAAGCGTGTTGGTCAAGTCGAGACAGTCCTCAATCACCAACACTATAACAATCAGAGTAAGCGTGTTGGTCAAGTCGAGACAGTCCTCAATCATCAACACTATAACAATCAGAGTAAGCGTGTTAGTCAAGTCGAGACAGTCCTCAATCACCAACACTATAACAACCAGAGTAAGCGTGTTGGTCAAATCGAGACAGTCCTCAATCACCAACACTATAACAATCAGAGTAAGCGTGTTGGTCAAGTCGAGACAGTCCTCAATCATCAACACTATAACAATCAGAGTAAGCGTGTTGGTCAAGTCGAGACAGTCCTCAATCACCAACACTATAACAACCAGAGTAAGCGTGTTGGTCAAATCGAGACAGTCCTCAATCACCAACACTATAACAATCAGAGTAAGCGTGTTGGTCAAGTCGAGACAGTCCTCAATCATCAACACTATAACAATCAGAGTAAGCGTGTTAGTCAAGTCGAGACAGTCCTCAATCACCAACACTATAACAACCAGAGTAAGCGTGTTGGTCAAATCGAGACAGTCCTCAATCACCAACACTATAACAATCAGAGTAAGCGTGTTGGTCAAGTCGAGACAGTCCTCAATCATCAACACTATAACAATCAGAGTAAGCGTGTTGGTCAAGTCGAGACAGTCCTCAATCACCAACACTATAACAATCAGAGTAAGCGTGTTAGTCAAGTCGAGACAGTCCTCAATCATCAACACTATAACAATCAGAGTAAGCGTGTTGGTCAAGTCGAGACAGTCCTCAATCATCAACACTATAACAATCAGAGTAAGCGTGTTAGTCAAGTCGAGACAGTCCTCAATCACCAACACTATAACAACCAGAGTAAGCGTGTTAGTCAAGTCGAGACAGTCCTCAATCACCAACACTATAACAATCAGAGTAAGCGTGTTGGTCAAGTCGAGACAGTCCTCAATCACCAACACTATAACAATCAGAGTAAGCGTGTTGGTCAAGTCGAGACAGTCCTCAATCATCAACACTATAACAATCAGAGTAAGCGTGTTAGTCAAGTCGAGACAGTCCTCAATCATCATCTCATATACAGTGTTGTAGATAATGGGGGTATCTGAATATTTAACTCCTTATTTTGGCCAAATACCTCATCATAGAAACCCTACAAAATTGTTATTTACTCCCCATTTATGGATTAAATTTCAATTTGATTGAGTCAAAGGATTCACAAACTCAGTATATTTTTCAGGTTTGGTCCTTGACAAATGTTTCTAAGACTTTTTAAAACTTTAGGATGTAAGTATCTTCTTGTGTAACTCTAAAAGACAAAAGATTGCGCTAAAAATTTCCGAGCGCATATTCTTTGATTATTTTTTTGAAGTGGGAATTACCCGCTGAATAAAACCGTAAATATCCCTATTGCTACATAATATGAGAACACCCCAATCAACTTAAAAATTATCGTGAGATGATAATACAGGCAAAGCAACATTAATTAGGTTATACATGTATTTATTACAAATTTCGGCTTTCCACATTTCGCCACAAATACTATTAACAATAACTTGAACAGCTATTTTGCACAAGTTTAACTTTGTTATTAGTTCTATTAGTTTTCTAATATTGTTTACTATGAAGTCAGTCGGCGGGTTGTATTATGCTAAAAATGTATCCTCTATTAATAAAAACTATGATTTGACGGGCTTTCGTTAAAGGATATCACAGATACAGATACGTCTGCTTCATACCTTGACCTACACCTCGAAATTGACAGGAAGGGGCGGTTAAGAACGAAATTTTACGTCAAAAGAGATGATTTCAATTTTCCCATTGTGAACTTTCCATTCATATGTAGCAACATTCCAGCAGCACCTGCATATGGAGTATATATCTCTAAGTTGATACGATATTCCAGAGCTTGTGGTTCCTATCACGATTTCCTTGATAGAGGGTTGCTACTAACAAGGAGGCCACTGAACCAAGGGTTCCTTTTAGTTAAGTTGAAGTCATCACTTCGAAAGTTTTACGGTCGCCACTATGACTTGATTGAACGTTATGGAATATCTGTGTCACAAATGACCACGGATATGTTCCACTTGTCGTAAGCACTTCCCGGTCCTTTCCTCGTTAATGACTTATTACCGGATTTGTAACTAGATTAACACGACGGGTGTCACTAGTGGAACAGGAACTGCCTACCCTTCCAGAGCACCTGAGTTAACCCCCGGTTTTTAGTGGGGTTCGTGTTACTCGATCTTTAGATTTATATGTGTGTTTTGTTGATCGTTGTTTGTCCTTTTGTACCTTTTCTGTTGGCCATTGCGTTGTCTGTTCTTCTTCGATATACGGATTCTGATTGTCCCTTTGGTATCTTCAAACTCTTCTTAATAATTCTACTTGTACATCTAAACTGTGAGATTTGTAACTAAATATTATAACAATGCGTTGTGTGCAAAATTATTGACAACAACAATTAAGTCAGTCTTTTTTCAGCAATGACTTTTAGGCTTCTCTTTATGGCTTGTAACTCGTTTCGAATAAATTCTAACTCAGTTTTATAGTCCAACAAAACATCCGATTGAGTTGACTTGGTATCTCTTGTTGCTTTATGATCTAAAAAAAAAAAAAGAAGTATTTCATAACTTTCACACGAGTTACGTCGATATTTCCTTTTTGTGTCCAGTCTTAATCCGCACGTGTCGTGTGGATAGCAATAACACGTCGATAGAGAAATTTTGTGTATTCGTTTGGATAGCAATAACACGTCGATAGAGAAATTCTGTGTATTCGTGTGGATAGCAATAACACGTCGATAGAGAAATTCTGTGTATTCATGTGGATAGTAATAACACGTCGATAGAGGAATTCTGTGTATTCGTGTAGATAGTAATAACACGTCGATAGAAAAATTCTGTGTATTCGTGTGAATAGCAATAACACGTCGATAGAGAAATCCTGTGTATTCGTGTGGATAGCAATAATACGTTGATAGAGAAATTTTGTGCATTCGTGTGGATAGCAATAACACGTTGATAGAAATATTCTGTGTATTGGTGTGGATAGCAATAACACGTCGATAGAGAAATTCTGTGAATTCGTGTGGATAGCAATAACACGTCGATAGAGAAATTCTGTGTATTCGTGTGGATAGCAATAACACGTCGATAGAGAAATTCTGTGTATTCGTGTGGATAGCAATAACACGTCGATAGAGAAATTCTGTGTATTCGTGTGGATAGTAATAATACGTCGATAGAGGAATTCTGTGTATTCGTGTGGATAGCAATAACACGTCGATAGAAAAATTCTGTGTATTCGTGTGAATAGCAATAACACGTCGATAGAGAAATCCTGTGTATTCGTGTGGATAGCAATAATACGTCGATAGAGAAATGTTGTGTATTCGTGTGGATAGCAATAACACGTTGATAGAAATATTCTGTGTATTGGTGTGGATAGCAATAACACGTCGATAGAGACATTCTGTGAATTCGTGTGGATAGCAATAACACGTCGATAGAGAAATCCTGTGTATTCGTGTGGATAGCAATAACACGTCGATAGAGGAATTCTGTGTATTCGTGTGGATAGCAATAACACGTCGATAGAAAAATTCTGTGTATTCGTGTGAATAGCAATAACACGTCGATAGAGAAATCCTGTGTATTCGTGTGGATAGCAATAATACGTCGATAGAGAAATTTTGTGTATTCGTGTGGATAGCAATAACACGTTGATAGAAATATTCTGTGTATTGGTGTGGATAGCAATAACACGTCGATAGAGACATTCTGTGAATTCGTGTGTATAGCAATAACACGTCGATAGAGAAATCCTGTGTATTCGTGTGGATAGCAATAACACGTCGATAGAGCAATTCTGTGTATTCGTGTGGATAGCAATAACACGTAGATAGAGAAATTCTGTGTATTCGTGTGGATAGCAATAACACGTCGATAGAGAAATGTTGTGCATTCGTGTGGATAGCAATAACACGTCGATAGAGAAATTCTGTGTATTCGTGTGGATAGCAATAACACGTCGATAGAGCAATTCTGTGTATTCGTGTGGATAGCAATAACACGTCGATAGAGAAATTATGTGTATTCGTGTGGATAGCAATAACACGTCGATAGAGAAATTCTGTGTATTCGTGTGGATAGTAATAACACGTCGATAGAGAAATTCTGTGTATTCGTGTGGATAGTAATAACACGTTGATAATTCGTGTGGATAGTAAAGTCCCTAAAGACATGTCGATAGAGAAAATCTGTGTATTCGTGTGGATAGCAATAACACGTCGATAGAGAAATTCTGTGTATTCGTGTGGATAGCAATAAGACGTCGATAGAGAAATTCTGTGCATTCGTGTGGATAACAATGACACGTCAATAGAGAAATTCTGTTTATTCGTGTGGATAGCAATAACACGTCGATAGAGAAATTATGTGTATTCGTGTGGATAGCAATAACACGTCGATAGAGAAATTCTGTGTATTCGTGTGGATAGCAATAACACGTCGATAGAGAAATTCTGTGTATTCGTGTGGATAGCAATAACACGTCGATAGAGAAATTCTGTGTATTCGTGTTGATAGCAATAACACGTCGATAGAGAAATTCTGTGTATTCGTGTGGATAGCAATAACACGTTGATAGACAAATTCTGTGCATTCGTGTGGATAGCAATAACACGTCGATAGAGAAATTCTGTGTATTCGTGTGTATAGCAATAACACGTAAATAATTCGTGTGGATAGTAAAGTCCCTAAAGACATGTCGATAGAGAAATTCTGTGTATTCGTGTGGATACTAAAGTCCTTGAAGACATGTCGATAGGGAAATTCTGTTTATTCGTGTGGATAGTAAAGAGTCCCTAAAGACGCGTCGATAGAGAAATTCTGTGTATTCGTGTGGACAGTAAAGTCCTTAAAGACACGTCGATAGAGAACTTCTGTGTATTCGTGTGGATAGTAGTCCCTAAAGACACGTCGATAGAGAAATTCTTTGTATTCGTGTGGAGAATAAAATCTCTAGAAACACGTCGATAGAGAAATTCTGTTTGTTCGTGTGGATAGTAAAGAGTCCCTAAAGACACGTCGATAGAGAAATTCTGTTTGTTCGTGTGGACAGTAAAGAGTCCCTAAAGACACGTCGATAGATAAATTCTTTGTATTCGTGTGGATAGTAAAGTCCCTAAAGAACTTCGATAGAGAACTTCTCTGTGTATTCGTGTGGATGGTAAAAAGTCCTGTAAGGGTCTTGTAGGAGTCTAAATTAATAATAAAATTTGTTCACGCTACGATATAGCTGATATACTGCTAATGTTGGCGTTAAACACCAATTCTAACATGCCGTCCTTCTTTCGCTTTGTAGACAAATGAGCGATTTATCGATGGTATAATCTCATTCGCACATGCGCCAGTGAATGTAACTGACTTTCCCATTTTCAGGATAAATTGCATGCTACATTTTCCACAAGCGTAAATATAAATTACCGTCTTCCAATCAAAGTATACTATCGTATTTGTACTCTTAGACATATCTGAATCGAAATAAATCATGGAAGCCAGAATGTGTTTTGAGTTTTAACATGGGTTGGCGGATAATAGTAAATTTGATCAATCCATGTTAAAACCTCAAAACACATTCTGGCTTCCATGATTTATTTCGTAATCAATCATTCATCTATTGGAACGTAACCGACGATGATTCATTTTCAACATAATTTTCTTCATCAAATAGGAATATGATCGGTGCTGGATTTAGATGAAGAGAGGCTCTATGCTATTTTGCTAAGCCCCTACTAATCACACACTCTCACGACTAGAGTGTTGAATATAGGCGAAGATGAAATGGAGTGCAACTGTGCAAGGAAAAATTACCGAAGGTTTGTTTAGAGAGTACAGTGTGTTATAACAGCAGAACTGTGAAAGTACAATGACAGTGTCAAAAGCATTATAAATACACCTTGGTCAGAGGCCCCCTAAATTTTGAGGCCCTAGGCTAGCGCTTCATCCTGTCAAGCCTATACATAGCCAGAAATCATGGGTGATTTTGCTCATGAATATTCATAAACCAAATCGCGTCATGTATGACGTCAGCAAATAAACGTTGAACCATATTTGGAAGAAGCTGATGAAAACTCGTATCTATTTTTTTTAAATAATATTTCACCACAGTTTTGATCACATAAATAACTTGATCGTATCAAAATTAATTGTCATCATATGTTTATTAGGAATCCGATGATGTGTGTAAAAGATCGAAAATATATTTAATGCACTCCCTCCCCCCCCCCCTTTTTCCACGAAATAAAAATATGTAAATAAAAAATATCCTATATTGTGCATTTTTTTTCAATTTCTGCCCAACATAAGTATTAGTATGTCATTGAAATCGTTTAGTATATATATTGTTAAATTTTTGGAACTTTATAGATCAGCAGTATTGTTACCAATTGTATTATAGTTACTTGTTCTGTTGTTTTGTCGAAATAAAAATAATGCCCTTGTGGAGCCTTTACAATGGAATGCGGTGCTTACTCAAATAATGCTATGTCTAGCAGAAGCAGTTTTACGAAATAGTAGATTTTTTTGCGTGAACTCCTATTGAATCTCTACTAGAAAGGTAAACAAAAACTTGTGAATCCCTCTTTTAAATTATCGTGGGAACCTTTAATTTTTCAGCAAAATATTTATCGAAGAAAGATTCCTCAACAATCTTACCGGAACTGACCGAATTTGTCCCGGCAACTAGAATGGGGATTGTAAGAAAAGTGCTTTTAGGTCTTGAAAACCGTGCAGGATGCATTTTTCACTTCTTCTCAATGCTTTTGAATGGCGCTTACGCTTCAAAATTTGAAACTGGGTGGGAACCTTGAGTTTTCATGGTACCGCTGTAATATTTTGAGATATTGTTCAAACCGGTGCATAGTTTGATTTTTTATCCCGGAAATTGTCCGGCCCAAGCTAACAGAAAGTTTCCCGTTCAACTATATGTTAAAATCCAAATTCTCTTTGAGCCGCCATTTTTAATATGCAAATGAGCAAATCACCTATCATTTCTGGCTATGAGGTAAATCCGGAAATGAATATGATAATCATCTTTATTCATATATATTTCCGTTCTGTCGATCCTACTTACAAGCGGAAATATTGAGCGAGACAATAAATTACTAGTAAATATTAAATCTCGTTAAAATTCAATCGAATTAAAATTACATTTTTTGCATATCTTCATTTGCCTCGATCAACCCCATTTTCTGATATGTGGTGCACTTAAATGCGACATAGAGGGGAAAGGAGGGCAATTCAAGATCTTATTTTATTTCGATTTGTTAAAATTATACCCTCGCTTACTCCCAAATGTCTGACACGTCGATATATGCGCGACATGTCAGAGAAGGGGGCTCTGTTAAAAACTCTGATTTTATTTAGATTGAAAATTAAGTTGTGCTTTCATCTGATTTTCAATTTCTTAAGTATAAGAACATGTATTTATATGCTTCATGTATACATATGACTTGGAGAGGGATAAAAGAGTTATCGTTATTTGCTTTTAACGCCACTGTCAACAATATTTCAGTTATATGGTCAGTTTTTATCGATGTATTAAACTGGAGCACGGGAGAAAATCATCGACCTGACGCAAATCAACGTTCAACATTATGACATTAAGTTTTATTTTCGAGTACACATCACCTTAGATGGGTCTCTAACTCACAACTTAAATAGTGATTACAGACATTGGTTATTATATGTAAATGTTAATCCGACTTCGGACACAATGCACTGAGGCCCCAGGAAGAGACATATCCAGAGATTGATAAATAAATCTCATAAATATCATCATATTTCAATTAGATTTAATTTATTTTAGACATTTTTACATAGATTCTTATGACCAGTTACGGGTTCACCCCTCGGTCACGCCATGGCCGAGCAATTAGGAATGATATCCTCTTGTATAGATCAAAGGAATTTTCCTAACCTCCCGGTGTCGCCATCTTAGAAATTACACCTCATTCTGGCTATGAATACAATTAATTTATAGAAGTATGTAAATGTCTGAACTAACCTTCCATCTTAGAAATTACACCTCATTCTGGCTATGAATACAATTAATTTATAGAAGTATGTAAGTGTCTGAACTAACCTTCCATCCCACAGGCGCATGGGGCATGGATTTCGTTTCCTCCTCCCCCCTTTTCTCTATTACCCCCCCCCCCCTTTTTTCAAAATTTTCATATAAATCATTCCTTTTTCAAAATTTTCATAATCATTCGTTTTTTCTTCATTTGACAATATCAGTAGACGTCATACATCATGAATAATACATGTATTCTGTGTCCACATTTTTTCGCAAGGGGGGGGGGGGTAGTAGAGAAAAGGGGGGAGGAGGAAACGAAATCCATGCCCCATGCGCCTGTGTTCCATCCTAGAAATTACACCTCATTCTGGCTATGAATACAATTAATTTATAGAAGTATGTAAGTGTCTGAACTAACCTTCCATCTTAGAAATTACACCTCATTCTGGCTATGAATACAATTAATTTATAGAAGTATGTAAGTGTCTGAACTAACCTTCCATCTTAGAAATTACACCTCATTCTGGCTATGAATACAATTAATTTATAGAAGTATGTAAGTGTCTGAACTAACCTTCCATCTTAGAAATTACACCTCATTCTGGCTATGAATACAATTAATTTATAGAAGTATGTAAGTGTCTGAACTAACCTTCGTAAGGGTAACTCATTTGTAAAGTTGAGCTCAGCTTAAGTAGCACATATATGGTCATAGCGATAAATATCAAATTGACGAGGTTTAGACAGATTTTCTTCACGATATTCAATAAGGGCTCATCGTTCCTCTTTCTCTTTCTTCTTTCTCTTGGAATATACTTGATTAACTCATCTATTCGTCTTTGAAACAGTTCATTTGCAGATATTAATACTGGGTTTTCAGAATCTCCACGTAATACAGTTTGTTCATAACTATTTCTAACCAACGCTAAAGTGTGTGTATACTCTAGCAGGCGATTTGATACAGCATCGCTCAAAGTATGCAACCTTAGTACTTCCAAGAGACGTACAGCAAGCTTAGACTTTTCTTTCGAAATTATTTCAGGGCGTTTTAAAAGTCGTATCAAACAATTTAAGCAAGATAGTTTGACATCAGAATCTAGAGTCACACTATAATTATTGGCAAAACATTTGTCATGGCCACGTTCTACATCTGCAATTATTTGATCGTCTATGTTAAATATATTCATGTTTGAAAATATTGACATTATTGCAGAAACGTCTTGGAATATTCCCTGCTTTCCTGCCTTCAGGTCACAAACAAAAACTTTGGCGATTTCCTCGAAAGAATCGGGTGTTGAGTGAGAAAAATCCATGGTATTTATTTCCTTCCAATTCACCCTATTCCAATGTTCTTTGTACCGAAACACACGTTGAAGTTGATCCCTCCATGATCGACATTTGGCGCACCATTTATGGACATTTTGCCCGTATTTTCTGCTGCAATTTATAATACAAACACCACCCAGAGTATGCTGCAAAATATGTTTGTGTTCTATTGCAATGGAATCCAGGATAAAATCTTGTATCCCATAAACAAAAATCTTTAATCCTAAAGCCACGGAAATAAAATTGTCCAAGTTCTGAAGATCAATTGAATAAGTAGCCATCTATATTTGTCAAATTTAATTCATGCATGCATGTAATGTAGAAGTACATGTATAACATGTCTACTTAAGTTCTACGTCACATCTAGTAATTACATGTACATGTAGAAAGTTAATCATACAAAGCCGGTAGTACTTATACAGTATATCCGGCCTGTTTTATTTAATACAAGTAATAATTATACCACGATTTTTTCGCGGTTAAGCAATCCTACAATTCGCGTTCGATTGTTTAACCGTTTAACTCGAAAAATCGTGGTATAAATGATTTGTAACACGAAACCATTCAATATCACATCTAGGTAGTTGATTATTGCACGGCCCTCTAGATCTGAGAGTAATGAAATTACAACCCAGATTTAAAGTGTGCAATATCGCGTAACTGCGTGTATTAAATAATTCTAGGTTTGGTGATTTCATTGATCACATCTATCCCATTCAGCTTGAAATAAAGGATACCACAGATACAGATAGATCTGCTTCATACCTTGATCTACACCTCAAAATTGACAGGGAGGGACGGTTAAGAACGAAACTTTACGATAAAAGATATGATTTCAATTTTCCCATTGTGAACTTTCCATGTATATGTAGCAACATTCCAGCAGTACCTGTATATGGAATATATATCTCTCAGTTGATACGATATTCCAAAGCTTGTGATTCCTATACCGGATTTCCTTGATAAAAGGTTGCTGCTAACAAGGAAGCTACTGTACCAAGGGTTCCTCTTGGTTAAGTTGAAGTCATCACTTCGAAAGTTTTACGGTCGACACCATGACTTGGTTGACCGTTATGGAATATCTATGTCACAAATGACCACGGATATATTCCACTTGCCGTAAGCACTTCCCGGTCCTTTCCTCATTCATGACTTATCACCGAGTTTGTAACTAGATAAACACGATGGGTGCCACTAGTGGAGAAGGAACTGCCCACCCTTCCGGAGCACCTGAGTTCACTGACAAGGTCCAATTTATATGAAATAGCAGTTAAAAGTTCAATTATCTTTATCAAAGGCTCGCTTACCTATCCGTTTCTAAAGCTCGTGCAAATAAATTGTATATTTTCCGCCAATGTACGTATACTCTCTCTCTCGATCGATCGATCGATCGATCGATATATGTGACATCTACTCTATATACTAAGTATATGTTAGTGTTATCAGTTATGAATTTATTTATCACACCTACCTTTTTCCTTAAATTTCATTCTTATACATGTACTTTGCTTCAACCAACAAGAAATTCTTATGGTAAACTTAATGCAGTGGCTTTATTTTGGAAAGGATAAAAATGTATTATCCAATCAAAATACTTGATACAACTTTTTCGACTCATTTGCATACTAACGGACCCTTTATTAACACACCCGTTAACTTGACGTGTATGGAGACGTTTGTGAATACCACTTTATAAAATTTAGTGGACACATGCGTTAACTTTTCCGTTAACTTAACGGGTCCGCTAATTAACGGATGCTTTGTGAATAAGGTCCCAAATTAATTGTCGACGTAGTTTTCGTTTCAGGCGCATTCACATATTCTCTATATTGTGAGTGTGGATATCTAGATTGTCAGGGACCCTTTTAAAATTGCGCTTAAATATTTAAATAATAATTTACGCCGCCCATTTGAAAATTGCGAATTTATGCCGCTACTCTATAGGATTATCCATTTTTGTATTTAAAATGTGAATGCATTAAAACGGATTTCGAAACAGTTCTACGAATCGAGAGAAAAAAGGAAAAGAAAATCGAGACTTCACCGAATATCAAGATGTATATTTACATGTACTTGGTATTTGGATCAAATAATTTTTTTTTATGATTGATCAAAACCTCTCCTTTCATACTTTTTTTTCTATATTATTTAAATGTTTACATGAACTAGCCCATACTTATTTTCCCCATGAATTAATTTTAGGCACTTAAAGAATATTTGAAATTGTTGAACAGGTTATACGATATAACCTGGTTTGGGTCAGTTTACGCTTAATAAACCGCGAAGCGGTTTATGAAAAGCGTAACTTGACTGACACAAACCAGATTATGCACGTATAACCTGTTCAACAATTTAAAATATTCCTTATAATTTAATTTTTACAACAAAATTTAATGATTCCTCGATTTTAATTACGATTATTTCATGTGACTATTTGAATTTGTCGTTGGCGGATGAACACGTTGGTGACGTCACAATACCAACACAGGTTATAGTATAACAAAAATTTTCTCCAGACGGATTAGCCAATCAGATTGTAATATTCAAATCAAATTAAATTATATTCGAATAACTAACCAGACCTCGAGTCCTGACTCCTGACCATAAATATACATGTAAAAACATTGGTTAAATGGATATTACAGAAAAGTTTTTAGATACCAAAGGCAGAAAATGGGTAATCAGAATTCGTAAATCGAAGGACAGACAACACAAAGTGCAAAAGAAAAACGACAAACAACGATCTACAAAACTGTACATAGAAAACTAAAGATTGAGCAGCACGAACCCCACTAAAACCCGGTGATGAACCCAGGTGCTCCGGAAGAGTCCCACTGCCTGTTTCACTAGTGACACCCGTCGGACATGTACACTCTGTGTTAAGGTAGAACATTTCGAGCAATGCTATAATGAGAAAGGAATGCCGTTTTTCCAGTCGGCTATAAAATACTACAGTAGTCAATCTCTAGGACGAGGACGGACCACAACGGACAGGTGAAGGTCACATAAAATACTTGGAAGTATGATTTTGGTATAGTTTAAGGTGGTTGGATCGAATTTCAAAAAGAAATACACCAAATTCTCAATTTTTGCCTGATGATAGGTACATATGTTCTGGGCGGAAACCCCCCCCCCCCCCCCAAAATAGCATAGGTCACCAAACTAACTTTTTTGCTAGTCGCCCATTTTTGTGTGGGGAGCTCATATCTTATTTACGTTTAAATATTTGTGTCTGTTTGCGTATACTATAATGGTGTCCAACGCATATTGTGTTGTGTTTTTCTACGTCTTGTGTACCCTATGTTTCCAGTTTCTCTTCCAGATTGTCCATTTCTGATTGCCCGAAACTCTTTAGGTATTCTCTAACGTTTATTTAAAATTCATTGTAGTGTATTATTTTTTCTTCTTTGTGTGGTATTCAGCCATACTTTTTTTTCTGGTTTCAAATATTACACAAATGGGAAAAGTAAAACCGGAAAAATATTTTTAGGAAACCAGGTTATAGTTTTTTGTATGAACTTTGACATACTTTTTCTTTCCCAAATGTTGCTGAAACTGATTTGAAGAAGACGAATTTAAGAAAAGCAAAATGGCATGTGAGAGAATGACAAGAGGTGATATTCTCCTTATTTCAGTGTATTTGACTCTATTACAGTAGGCTACTGACAGTACTGTTCATGATATTATAGGGATGGGAAATTATAAAGAACGGAGTCGAGTGAACTTGTACTCCCAACACACATACTGGTGTGAAACCTATAATTAATTTCTTTAAGGTTTTCTACTAAATTTGTGTTTTTTCGAGCCTACCTGGCCATTTTATCTTAAGTTTAACCTTTCGAAGACCATACATTTTCTGAAACGTCCACGATTCCTCTACGTTCTGTCAAAATATCAGGCCATGTTTAAAGTCTTGCAGTGAAATGCCAGGCTATGGAAAATACCTACTCTAAAAATAGCTCTGTCATCCCCCAGAAATTCCCTATTTATAGGTCATGCATCAAATTCTCCATATCCATATTAAAATACAATTAAATCAATCAAATTTGGGCTCAAAATAATCCTTATACATTTAACTTCAATTATCAATTTAATTATTCCATTCCATTCAGTATTTGTCACGATACAACAAAGTGAAAGGAACTTTTTTTTTAAAAGGGACTACTTTTGTATATGTTCTTAGCTCTGATTGGTTGAATTACGCGTTTGACACCTAAAGGACCAATGCCATGGTAATCGTAGACATGATCCCTTGTGATGCCCCTATGACACAGGACTCTATTATGGTAGAGTTTTTAAAGTGTTTCCCTTCGAATATATGAGAATATTACTATCAGTATCACAACATATTTACGTCCTTGTAATGTTGTATCAAGCAGCAGTTTCTATCATGGGATTCTATCCAAGGATGTAGATACAGACAGAAAATGTCTTCGGAAACCTAGTCTCAATGAGATTACTTGGGGGACACAACTTGAAAGGGGTATCTGTATTCAACAGGTCAAATGTGATCTAGGGCCAAAAGTATTTCCTCACAGTGGTCGCTGCTATTTTAATTCATCGTAGTGTGGTCTCGTGGTTTCTTTATGGTGACATAAATAAACAATTCTCAGGTTGTGGATATTTTATTTGCGAGTCCAAATCATCAACAGTAATAATGAATATATACTATTACTTTTTATCTATATCATATCATATCATATCATATCATATCATATCATATCATATCATAGCATATCATAGCATGACCCTCACATGAGGTGTAAAGGTCTTTGCAATAATGTGGCATATAATCATTTGACTCTGTTAAACTTATGAATAGTAGAAAACCTTCAGATTAGAATAATGACTATCCATATAATCAAACAAGAAAATGAGACATGTCCAGCCACTAAACCAGAAAAGAAATATAACAATAGAAATGAAAGAGAGTTTCCCGCCTAAAATTCATCTGACCAGACTGACCAATAAGAAATAAAAGGAGAAAATAGTATGGAGCATTCATTTAACATAAGTATTAAATGAATAAATAACTAAACTATAAATACTAATTAAAATATGTATATGTTCCTGAAACAGAAATAGAAATAAATTAAGGATTAAATACAAATGTATTTAATCATGATCAGCTACAAGTAGAAATAAATTAATAATAAAAATAATCATTATACTAAAAGATAATTAATATGTACAATTTCACTCTACCACAGTAGTAGCATGAAAATTTGAAGCTTATTTTCTAGAATAAAATTGATTTCAATGAGTCACCTACTTACTTATAGAACCATTAGCTCTTAAAACGTGTCGAATTCGGGTTGGAATTGATGCATATATTAAGGATCAAATGTATGTTATACCACAGTCGCTTGAATTTCAATGATTTAAATATAAAAAAGATTAAAAAAAATATAGTACCTGATATGTATATATATAGTATATAGGGGAACAACCATTTAATTTGAAGGGGTGAGGAGTGGGGTTATGGTTTTTTGTACTGATTTGAATTTTTTTTTAAACAGTTGGACACATTTTTATTTTTTTTCAATTGCAATCAAACTAAATTATTATTTTTCTTACCAAGTCAAAACAATGCTCTTAAACCAGATTTTTTTTTTTTTATCCTATAATAAATATGTAAAGCAGAATATTTGTTTGTGGCCAATGCTGTGACAGATTATTTGATTTCTTTCCCATAAATTTTTTTTACGAAAAAAACATAACGCCCCCCCCCCCCTTCAAGTTAAATGGTCGTTCCCTAGGGGAAGTTATGAAATGCATTTTTGCGCCAAAATTACAATTGTAATTGGGCCTAAACGGATGCAAAGTGATACTCTTTGTGGATATTTTTCTACACTGGACATGTTTTTTTATACATCCATATTGTAAGAACCTTCATTCCAAGCATTTTACAAATGAATGGGCCATTTTTTCACTGATGTTCAGCCTCTGATTCCGCACTGAATGAAAAGTTTTCTAATTTCGAGTCAACAACGGCAATTTTCCGGATCAGGACAAGACATCATGATGATGCCAGAGCAGTTGGAGGCCTTACATTACTCGGAAGAAGGGCACAATATTTTGATAACAGGCCAGTGTGGAACTGGCAAACATTTGCACTGAAGTAATTATAATTTTTTGGCATTATGAATCGTAATTCTCATACAAATCCCAAGTATTATGGTTGTAGATTAAAGGGGAGTAGACTTTTCTTCATTTAAGGCCTTGTCGATTTATGGTGTGAGCTTTCATTTAGAATCTGTCACCTCCAGAGGTTCTTGATTTCTGTTTTATGACTCAGAATATCATTAAATAATACCCTTTCACCAATGTTATTTTCATAGTAAAACAGAGATGCCCATGGGCCATGATCGACATAAGACAACGACCCAAACCGCAAATGTCGTATAAAAAATACAACAAGAGGGCACCACCTAGCCTTCGACATGAAGTAGAACTCACACTAAACCGCAAACCCCTGTACAAAATTGGACATGAAATAATACCCTGCATGTTTTCGCATATTTTCAGTCTTTTCGACCATAATTCTTGAACCAATTCTCCGATCAAACTGAAATTCGAATTTGATCTGTATTTTATGATACTTAACAACTGTACAAAGATTGAAAAAAATCCTCTGATCCATTCTCAAGTTATCATCTGGAAACAATCGAGGGACGGACAGATGGACGGATGGACACATACACATCAAACCAAACAGAGGGTATCACATGATACCTGGCCACTTAGTGTGGCATGGTATATAAACCACCAATCATTTGACCGACACCCAACTACAAAAGCACAAATGAATAAGAATAAGAATGGGCAAGACAGCCACCAGACATTTCCTGACTTTGGACAATATATATGGTGCCACGCACGGAGAAGATCATGCCTACCCTTCTGGAGCACCTGATGATACTCCCGGTTTTTGTGGGGGTTCACACTGCTAGTGCTTTATTTTTTGTGGCATTCGTGTTCAATTCTGTTTATTTGTTTTGTCTATTGCCTCTTTTTGTGTAATCTCTGTATGGCCATGTTTTTGGACCTATGACCCTTCGTCTTGTTGCTTCGGTATTTGTTTGCCAATATTTTTATGACAATGACCATAATTCTAAAAGTTCAAGTGTCTAGGCAATATTCAATGGAGTGGGGGGGGGGGGGGGGGGGGGGGGCAGGTGCAAACCTTTTTTCACTGATTAAAACTCCTTCTTTTGCCTCTTTTAAGATACAAGATGGTTGGACATAAAATTGCAAAATCTCATATTGGCCTATGTTCATTTAGGTAATTAATTTCACAAGGGGGGATTTTCTTTTCTGTACCTAGGCTAGTGGTATTTTTTTGGGGGTTATTTTTTAAAAATTTGGTATTTTTGAGGGTTTAAAAATTGTTGAGGTATTTTTTGCAGGGTAAAATATTAAGACATATTTTTGGGGGGTAACATTTCTTTTGTTGGGGAGTGGATGATATCTTTGTTGGTATTTTTTTGGGGGTACTTATTTTATCAGGTAATTTTTTGGGGATAATAATTTCATAAATTTTGGACAGTCCCTTAGGCTTAGCCTGTTTATGCCCCCCCCCCCCCATCCGTCAATATCCTGGATCCGCCACCGAAATGGCAGAGTTTTTGAGAAAAAAAAAATTCATGTCAGACATTCAGACTGACAATCTCAAAAGGTTTTTCAGTCCAAGCCATTTTTTGTCAGCCCACATTATTATCTCAATGCCAGTATTATAAAATATGTGTAGGACTTCGGACTGACAGTGTAGCAAATCTTGTCAGTCCGGCTTGAATTTGGTCATAAAAACCTTTGGACACCTTTCAAGAACACTGAAGGGACTCAAAATTTCTAGCACATAGGTAAAGTTGTGTACCCCTACTTAAGATTTATACCCAAGCAAGGTTTTGCTGTGTTTTTTTTTACCATGAAACAAGCTGCATCATCGAATTTTTGTGTCATTTCAACTTTCGATTTTCATATTTTGTGCCATTTCAACTTTTTTGTAGATGATCTCCCCTTATATTCGTACAAGCGAAATTGAACAGTCAAATATTGATTTCTAAATTTCTCAAATGATCTAATTAATCGATTAATATTCATATGAAGTGCTTACCGCTAAATTTATGATTTTACAGATGCTTTGAAATAGTATTTCTCATTCAGTGCGGAATAGTTCCACCATGGTGACTAAGTCAGAGGCTGAACGTAAGTGAAAAAATGGCCCATACGTTTGTTAAATGCTTGGAATGAAGGTTCTTACAATATGGATGTATAAAAAAACATGTCCAGTGTAGAAAAATATCCACGAAGCGAATCACTTTGCGTCCGTTTAGGCCTAATTACAATTGTTTACATTTTGGCGTTTATACTGTATATACCAATATTAAGTTGTGTAACTATAAACATTAAGAGAGAGTATTGGTATATACTGTATTAAGTGGAGTAACTATAAACATTAAGAGAGAGTATTGGTATATACAGTATTAAGTGGAGTAACTATAAACATTAAGAGAGAGTATTGGTATATACTGTATTAAGTTGTGTAACTATAAACATTAAGAGAGAGTATTGGTATATACTGTATTAAGTGGAGTAACTATAAACATTAAGAGAGAGTATTGGTATATACAGTATTAAGTGGAGTAACTATAAACATTAAGAGAGAGTATTGGTATATACAGTATTAAGTGGAGTAACTATAAACATTAAGAGAGAGTATTGGTATATACAGTATTAAGTGGTGTAACTATAAACATTAAGAGAGAGTATTGGTATATACAGTATTAAGTGGAGTAACTATAAACATTAAGAGAGAGTATTGGTATATACAGTATTAAGTGGAGTAACTATAAACATTAAGAGAGAGTATTGGTATATACTGTATTAAGTAGTGTAACTATAAACATTAAGAGAGAGTATTGGTATATACAGTATTAAGTGGTGTAACTATAAACATTAAGAGAGAGTATTGGTATATACTGTATTAAGTGGAGTAACTATAAACATTAAGAGAGAGTATTGGTATATACAGTATTAAGTAGAGTAACTATAAACATTAAGAGAGAGTATTGGTATATACTGTATTAAGTAGTGTAACTATAAACATTAAGAGAGAGTATTGGTATATACAGTATTAAGTAGAGTAACTATAAACATTAAGAGAGAGTATTGGTATATACTGTATTAAGTGGTGTAACTATAAACATTAAGAGAGAGTATTGGTATATACAGTATTAAGTGGAGTAACTATAAACATTAAGAGAGAGTATTGGTATATACAGTATTAAGTGGAGTAACTCTAAACATTAAGAGAGAGTATTGGTATATACAGTATTAAGTAGTGTAACTATTAATTCAAAGTAAAGATATGGGTCATGTATATTACCGTAGTTGTAACTATTAATTCAAAGTAAAGATGTGGGTCATGTATATTACCGTAGTTGTAACTATTAATTCAAAGTAAAGATGTTGGTCATGTATATTACCGTAGTTGTAACTATTAATTCAAAGTAAAGATGTTGGTCATGTATATTACCGTAGTTGTAACTATTAATTCAAAGTAAAGATGTGGGTCATGTATATTACCGTAGTTGTAACTATTAATTCAAAGTAAAGATATGGATCATGTATATTACCGTAGTTGTAACTATTAATCCAAAGTAAAGATGTTGGTCATGTATATTACCGTAGTAGTAACTATTAATTCAAAGAAAAGATGTGGGTCATGTATATTACCGTAGTAGTAACTATTAATTGAAAGTAAAGATGTGGGTCATGTATATTACCGTAGTTGTAACTATTAATTCAAAGTAAAGATGTGGGTGATGTATATTACCGTAGTTGTAACTATTAATTCAAAGTAAAGATGTGGGTCATGTATATTACCGTAGTTGTAACTATTAATTCAAAGTAAAGATGTTGGTCATGTATATTACCGTAGTTGTAACTATTAATTCAAAGTAAAGATGTGGGTGATGTATATTACCGTAGTTGTAACTATTAATTCAAAGTAAAGATGTGGGTCATGTATATTACCGTAGTTGTAACTATTAATTCAAAGTAAAGATGTGGGTCATGTATATTACCGTAGTTGTAACTATTAATTCAAAGTAAAGATGTGGGTCATGTATATTACCGTAGTTGTAACTATTAATTCAAAGTAAAGATGTGGGTCATGTATATTACATGTACTATAGTTGTAACTATTAATTCAAAGTAAAGATGTGGGTCATGTATATTACATGTACTATAGTTGTAACTATTAATTCAAAGAAAAGATGTGGGTCATGTATATTACCGTAGTTGTAACTATTAATTCAAAGAAAAGATGTGGGTCATGTATATTACCGTAGTAGTAACTATTAATTGAAAGTAAAGATGTGGGTCATGTATATTACCGTAGTTGTAACTATTAATTCAAAGTAAAGATATGGGTCATGTATATTACCGGAGTTGTAACTATTAATTCAAAGTAAAGATGTTGGTCATGTATATTACATGTACCATAGTTGTAACTATTAATTCAAAGTAAAGATGTGGGTCATGTATATTACCGTAGTTGTAACTATTAATTCAAAGTAAAGATGTTGGTCATGTATATTACCGTAGTTGTTGCATTAATTCAAAGTAAAGATGTGGGTCATGTATATTACCGTAGTTGTAACTATTAATTCAAAGTAAAGATGTGGGTCATGTATATTACCGTAGTTGTTGCATTAATTTAACCTGATAACATGAAAGTCTTAGTTCCAAAATATTAATTTCGGAGGTGTTAAATGAGGGAGAAAATAAGTGAAATTGTCTATCCATATGATTATAACTCAATGAGGCTCTAATGTCGTTGATTATAACTCAATGAGGATCTATAATGTCGTTGATTATAACTTAGAATGAGGCTCTAATGTCGTTGATTATAACTCAATGAGGCTCTAATGTCGTTGATTATAACTCAGAATGAGGCTCTAATGTCGTTGATTATAACTCAATGAAGCTCTAATGTCGTTGATTATAACTCAATGAGGCTCTAATGTCGTTGATTATAACTCAATGAGGCTCTAATGTCGTTGATTATAACTCAATGAGGCTCTAATGTCGTTGATTATAACTCATTGAGGATCTATAATGTCGTTGATTATAACTCAGAATGAGGCTCTAATGTCGTTGATTATAACTCAATGAGGCTCTAATGTCGTTAATTATAACTCACAATGAGGCTCTAATGTCGTTGATTATAACTCAATGAGGCTCTAATGTCGTTGATTATAACTCAATGAGGCTCTAATGTCGTTGATTATAACTCAATGAGGCTCTATTATGTCGTTGATTATAACTCAATGAGGATCTATAATGTCGTTGATTATAACTCAGAATGAGGCTCTAATGTCGTTGATTATAACTCAATGAGGCTCTAATGTCGTTGATTATAACTCAATGAGGCTCTAATGTCGTTGATTATAACTCAATGAGGCTCTAATGTCATTGATTATAACTCAATGAAGCTCTAATGTCGTTGATTATAACTCAATGAGGCTCTATTATGTCGTTGATTATAACTCAATGAGGATCTATAATGTCGTTGATTATAACTCAGAATGAGGCTCTAATGTCGTTGATTATAACTCAGAATGAGGCTCTAATGTCGTTGATTATAACTCAATGAGGCTCTAATGTCGTTGATTATAACTCAATGAGGCTCTAATGTCGTTGATTATAACTCAATGAGGCTCTATTATGTCGTTGATTATAACTCAATGAGGATCTATAATGTCGTTGATTATAACTCAGAATGAGGCTCTAATGTCATTGATTATAACTCAATGAGGCTCTAATGTCGTTGATTATAACTCAGAATGAGGCTCTAATGTCGTTGATTATAACTCAATGAGGCTCTAATGTCGTTGATTATAACTCAATGAGGCTCTAATGTCGTTGATTATAACTCAATGAGGATCTAATGTTGTTGATTATAACTCAATGAGCTCTAATGTCGTTGATTATAACTCAATGAGGCTCTAATGTCGTTGATTATAACTCAATGAGGCTCTAATGTCGTTGATTATAACTCAATGAGGCTCTAATGTCATTGATTATAACTCAGAATGAGGCTCTAATGTCGTTGATTATAACTCAATGAGGATCTAATGTCATTGATTATAACTCAATGAGGCTCTAATGTCATTGATTATAACTCAGAATGAGGCTCTAATGTCGTTGATTATAACTCAATGAGGCTCTAATGTCGTTGATTATAACTCAATGAGGCTCTAATGTCATTGATTATAACTCAATGAGGCTCTAATGTTGTTGATTATAACTCAGAATGAGGCTCTAATGTCGTTGATTATAACTCAATGAGGCTCTAATGTCATTGATTATAACTCAATGAGGCTCTAATGTCATTGATTATAACTCAATGAGGCTCTAATGTCATTGATTATAACTCAATGAGGCTCTAATGTCGTTGATTATAACTCAATGAGGCTCTAATGTCGTTGATTATAACTCAATGAGGATCTAATGTTGTTGATTATAACTCAATGAGCTCTAATGTCGTTGATTATAACTCAATGAGGCTCTAATGTCGTTGATTATAACTCAATGAGGCTCTAATGTCGTTGATTATAACTCAATGAGGCTCTAATGTCATTGATTATAACTCAGAATGAGGCTCTAATGTCGTTGATTATAACTCAATGAGGATCTAATGTCATTGATTATAACTCAATGAGGCTCTAATGTCATTGATTATAACTCAGAATGAGGCTCTAATGTCGTTGATTATAACTCAATGAGGCTCTAATGTCGTTGATTATAACTCAATGAGGCTCTAATGTCATTGATTATAACTCAATGAGGCTCTAATGTTGTTGATTATAACTCAATGAGGCTCTAATGTCGTTGATTATAACTCAGAATGAGGCTCTAATGTCGTTGATTATAACTCAATGAGGCTCTAATGTCGTTGATTATAACTCAATGAGGCTCTAATGTCATTGATTATAACTCAATGAGGCTCTAATGTCATTGATTATAACTCAATGAGGCTCTAATGTCATTGATTATAACTCAATGAGGCTCTAATGTCATTGATTATAACTCAGAATGAGGCTCTAATGTCGTTGATTATAACTCAATGAGGCTCTAATGTCGTTGATTATAACTCAATGAGGCTCTAATGTCATTGATTATAACTCAATGAGGCTCTAATGTCGTTGATTATAACTCAGAATGAGGCTCTAATGTCGTTGATTATAACTCAATGAGGCTCTAATGTCGTTGATTATAACTCAATGAGGCTCTAATGTCGTTGATTATAACTCAATGAGGCTCTAATGTCATTGATTATAACTCAATGAGGCTCTAATGTTGTTGATTATAACTCAATGAGGCTCTAATGTCGTTGATTATAACTCAATGAGGCTCTAATGTCGTTGATTATAACTCAATGAAGCTCTAATGTCGTTGATTATAACTCAATGAGGCTCTAATGTCATTGATTATAACTCAATGAGGCTCTAATGTTGTTGATTATAACTCAGAATGAGGCTCTAATGTCGTTGATTATAACTCAATGAGGCTCTAATGTCGTTGATTATAACTCAATGAGGCTCTAATGTCGTTGATTATAACTCAATGAGGCTCTATTATGTCGTTGATTATAACTCAATGAGGATCTATAATGTCGTTGATTATAACTCAGAATGAGGCTCTAATGTCATTGATTATAACTCAATGAGGCTCTAATGTCGTTGATTATAACTCAGAATGAGGCTCTAATGTCGTTGATTATAACTCAATGAGGCTCTAATGTCGTTGATTATAACTCAATGAGGCTCTAATGTCGTTGATTATAACTCAATGAGGATCTAATGTCATTGATTATAACTCAGAATGAGGCTCTAATGTCGTTGATTATAACTCAATGAGGCTCTAATGTTGTTGATTATAACTCAATGAGCTCTAATGTCGTTGATTATAACTCAATGAGGCTCTAATGTCATTGATTATAACTCAATGAGGCTCTAATGTCGTTGATTATAACTCAATGAGGCTCTAATGTCGTTGATTATAACTCAATGAGGCTCTAATGTCGTTGATTATAACTCAATGAGGCTCTAATGTCATTGATTATAACTCAGAATGAGGCTCTAATGTCGTTGATTATAACTCAATGAGGATCTAATGTCATTGATTATAACTCAATGAGGCTCTAATGTCATTGATTATAACTCAGAATGAGGCTCTAATGTCGTTGATTATAACTCAATGAGGCTCTAATGTCGTTGATTATAACTCAATGAGGCTCTAATGTCGTTGATTATAACTCAATGAGGCTCTAATGTCGTTGATTATAACTCAATGAGGCTCTAATGTCATTGATTATAACTCAATGAGGCTCTAATGTCGTTGATTATAACTCAATGAGGCTCTAATGTCATTGATTATAACTCAATGAAGCTCTAATGTCGTTGATTATAACTCAGAATGAAGCTCTAATGTCGTTGATTATAACTCAATGAGGCTCTAATGTCATTGATTATAACTCAATGAGGCTCTAATGTCATTGATTATAACTCAATGAGGCTCTAATGTCATTGATTATAACTCAATGAGGCTCTAATGTCGTTGATTATAACTCAGAATGAGGCTCTAATGTCGTTGATTATAACTCAATGAGGCTCTAATGTCATTGATTATAACTCAATGAGGCTCTAATGTCATTGATTATAACTCAATGAAGCTCTAATGTCGTTGATTATAACTCAATGAGGCTCTAATGTCGTTGATTATAACTCAGAATGAGGCTCTAATGTCGTTGATTATAACTCAGAATGAGGCTCTAATGTCGTTGATTAATAACAAACTTACACTGCCAGAAGTAAAATATCCAAAGGACCATATGAGGTATTGTCATTGCTATATGTCTGACATCTTCATGTCTGAAGCTATTGAGCTAACTGAAGACAAACTATGCATTGACTATTTCTTTGGTTTACCTCCTCAGAATTTATGATTTTATTTTCAACCCAAAGATAAACATGACTACCAGAGTGCCAGAGCTAATTATGTAATTTGATTGGTTGAGGGTAAAATATACTTGCATTGTTGGTTTGACATTTGATATGGTGTGTGAATTATTCTGTGATGGGTTTTTACAAAGTGTGTGATTTTTGTGCCGATTAGAAAGATGGCCATCAGTTTAGGACAAAGTTTTAACATAGGATCCTATGGAAAATAAAAAAATACTAAATTCTCAGAAACTAGAAACTTCATTGAACCCAAATGGTTCATAAATAATCATTGGATAGGCCCTTTGTGTGGATTAGCAATCCAAAATGGTCACCAACGTAGGACAAGTTTAGCATATTAATTCTGCGGGGAAAATATTTTAAACTTATTCTACTCAAGAACTATTGCACCATTTGTAAACAAACTTTGCCTTTTCTGGGTAATAATTAACTTGATATAACCCAAACTGTACAAATAAACAGATGTGGGCCTCTGGTTTATGTTGATCTAGATACTAGAATATTACATCCATGTGAAAGTTTAACTTGTATTAGGATTTAACCAACCATTTAGCCTGTTAACATATAACTTGATACTCAGATATTTTGAAAGTGAATTTAATAACCAATATCCCTAAGGAACTAATGAATACTACATTTATTATAATTATTCATTACAAATAAATTATTAATTTTTTAGTAGTGTGAATTGTAATATAATGATTTTAAAAAAGCTGCTTCAAATATATATAGCAAAAAGGAAGTGTATGTGCAAACAGTATACATCATTCTAGTCTGTTGAATGTACATTAAACTTTTTAAATTGCATAAAAAATATGCAATGGCCCAGCATTGTATACCTCTGTTCTGGAATTATAATTTATGCCTATTGATTTGCAGTAAATTACAAATTTCTCAGCTTGCTGTTCAATAACAAGTTCTTGTTAAAAGCAAATTCGTCTGACATTGATACACATAACAAGATCAGGGATTATGAATGTTTTTGGCCACAATACATGGATCAAGTTTGAATTTGATATTATTCTTTTTATGGCATCAGAGTTATGTCTCTTATTTGTACATGGCAAATTTGTGGTTTTAAATGGTATTCTGTTTGTCTCACTCCCTTCTATTGTCCGCATACATTTATGAATTTCTCGTGTTACAATGAATTGATTACTTGTTAATGACAAATATTAAAAGATTCAGGACGAGAAGTTCAATATTATCTAAAATTATATGAGGGAGTGATGGGACAACAAAAGAGGACTTTAAAGGTACCATGCCACTCTCCAAACATTTTATAGACATGTTGTCAAGCTTACCTTGTTATAGACTGTCAAGATAAGTTAGAAGATACCATAGGGGTAATCTGAAAATCAAAGAAGGACAAGCAACACAATGGCCATAAGATACCATAGGGGTAATCAGAGAATCAAAGAAGGACAATCAACACAATGGCCATAAGATACCATAGGGGTAATCAGAAGCTGAAAATCAAAGAAGGACAAGCAACACAATGGCCATAAGATACCATAGGGGTAATCAGAAGCTGAAAATCAAAGAAGGACAAGCAACACAATGGCCATAAGATACCATAGGGGTAATCAGAAGCTGAAAATCAAAGAAGGACAAGCAACACAGTGGCCATAAGATACCATAGGGGTAATCAGAGAATCAAAGAAGGACAAGCAACACAATGGCCATAAGATACTATAGGGGTAATCAGAGAAGGACAAACAACACAATGGCCAGAGGGAAACACAGAAAGCTAAAGAATTAAGCTACACAAACCCAACTCAAAACCATGGGGTGATCTCGGGTGCTCTGGAAGGTTTAACAGTTCCTGCTCCACTAGTGACACATGTCATGTTAACCTCCCCCATCCCCTTTCAAGAGAGCACCCGCTATCCACACCTGTGATTTGCTAAAACATGTCAATTTCTCAACAACTACAGTTTCTATTTGGCAAATCATTTGAAATTTATACACAATTATGATTGTAGTTACATGTATGTCCCTCAATTAACAAATGGAAAATTTTTGGTTTCTGTGCCCTTCACTGAATGTCTTGAGGTTTTTAGACAAGGTTTTTGACCACAATTCATAGACCAAAATTGAATGAGGTTTATATTCCTTTTATTGTTAGAGTTTCCTTACTCTTACTAGAAGTGAGGGCATCCATGTCCTATATATAGAGGTTTATATTCATTTTATTGTTCCAGAGTTGCCTCAGTTTACTAGAAGTGAGGGCATCCATGTCCTATATATAGAGGTTTATATTCCTTTTATTGTTCCAGAGTTACCTCAGTTTACTAGAAGCGAGGGCATCCATGTCCTATATATAGAGGTTTATATTCCTTTTATTGTTCCAGAGTTGCCTCAGTTTACTAGAAGTGAGGGCATCCATGTCCTATATATAGAGGTTTATATTCCTTTTATTGTTCCAGAGTTGCCTCAGTTTACTAGAAGCGAGGGCATCCATGTCCTATATATAGAAGTTTATATTCCTTTTATTGTTAGAGTTTCCTTACTCTTACTAGAAGTGAGGGCATCCATGTCCTATATATAGAGGTTTATATTCATTTTATTGTTAGAGTTTCCTTACTCTTACTAGAAGTGAGGGCATCCATGTCCTATATATAGAGGTTTATATTCATTTTATTGTTCCAGAGTTGCCTCAGTTTACTAGAAGTGAGGGCATCCATGTCCTATATATAGAGGTTTATATTCCTTTTATTGTTCCAGAGTTACCTCAGTTTACTAGAAGCGAGGGCATCCATGTCCTATATATAGAGGTTTATATTCCTTTTATTGTTCCAGAGTTGCCTCAGTTTACTAGAAGTGAGGGCATCCATGTCCTATATATAGAGGTTTATATTCCTTTTATTGTTCCAGAGTTGCCTCAGTTTACTAGAAGCGAGGGCATCCATGTCCTATATATAGAAGTTTATATTCCTTTTATTGTTCCAGAGTTGCCTCAGTTTACTAGAAGCGAGGGCATCCATGTCCTATATATAGAGGTTTATATTCCTTTTATTGTTCCAGAGTTGCCTCAGTTTATTAGAAGCGAGGGCATCCATGTCCTATATATAGAGGTTTATATTCCTTTTATTGTTCCAGAGTTGCCTCAGTTTACTAGAAGCGAGGGCATCCATGTCCTATATATAGAGGTTTATATTCCTTTTATTGTTCCAGAGTTGCCTAAGTTTATTAGAAGCGAGGGCATCCATGTCCAATATATAGAGGTTTATATTCCTTTTATTGTTCCAGAGTTGCCTCAGTTTACTAGAAGCGAGGGCATCCATGTCCTATATATAGAGGTTTATATTCCTTTTATTGTTCCAGAGTTGCCTCAGTTTACTAGAAGTGAGGGCATCCATGTTCTATATATAGAGGTTTATATTCCTTTTATTGTTCCAGAGTTGCCTCAGTTTACTAGAAGTGAGGGCATCCATGTCCTATATATAGAGGTTTATATTCTTTTTATTGTTCCAGAGTTGCCTCAGTTTACTAGAAGCGAGGGCATCCATGTCCTATATATAGAGGTTTATATTCCTTTTATTGTTCCAGAGTTGCCTCAGTTTATTAGAAGCGAGGGCATTCATGTCCTATATATAGAGGTTTATATTCCTTTTATTGTTCCAGAGTTGCCTCAGTTTATTAGAAGCGAGGGCATCCATGTCCTATATATAGAAGTTTATATTCCTTTTATTGTTCCAGAGTTGCCTCAGTTTACTAGAAGTGAGGGCATCCATGTCCTATATATAGAGGTTTATATTCCTTTTATTGTTCCAGAGTTGCCTCAGTTTATTAGAAGCGAGGGCATCCATGTCCTATATATAGAGGTTTATATTCCTTTTATTGTTCCAGAGTTGCCTCAGTTTACTAGAAGTGAGGGCATCCATGTCCTATATATAGAGGTTTATATTCATTTTATTGTTCCAGAGTTGCCTTACTTTTACTAGAAGTGAGGGCATCCATGTCCTATATATAGAGGTTTATATTCATTTTATTGTTCCAGAGTTGCCTTACTTTTACTAGAAGTGAGGGCATCCATGTCCTATGGTTACTTTTACTAGAAGCGAGGGCATCCATGTTCTATATATAGAGGTTTATATTCATTTTATTGTTCCAGAGTTACCTTACTTTTACTAGAAGTGAGGGCATCCATGTCCTATATATAGAGGTTTATATTCATTTTATTGTTCCAGAGTTGCCTCAGTTTATTAGAAGTGAGGGCATCCATGTCCTATGGTTACTTTTACTAGAAGCGAGGGCATCCATGTTCTATATATAGAGGTTTATATTCATTTTATTGTTCCAGAGTTGCCTTACTTTTACTAGAAGTGAGGGCATCCATGTCCTATGGTTACTTTTACTAGAAGCGAGGGCATCCATGTTCTATGGACACATTCCATTTGTTTTTGCAGAAAGGCTTTTTATATACCATATTAATCTTGACACATCTATGCCAAACTTAAAACTAATTAATAAAAAAATCAAATGTCTTTTTCAAATAGAGAGAAATACATTTCCATGGAAACACATTTTATGATATGTACATTGTATATTATTCATTTTCAAATGCATTTTTTTGACCATGCTGAAAGGATGTCATTATCAGTCAACTTATTAAACATTAGTATTATTACTTTATGAATGTTTGATGTGAAAATGTTATTTATTTTGCCTTTTGATGCTTGGCATTGTTAAGACTGATTTATAATGAAATTAGGATTGTGGTTTGAAGAGTATTATAATGTTATAAAAACATGACTTTGTAATAATAATTAATGTTATAAAAACATGACTTTGTAATATTAATTAATAGAACTATGCTAGAGAAAATTGATATCAAATTTTAATTAATAAATGTCATGCATACTTTTAGTATTTTTTTGTTTTTGTTTTTTGTTGTCGTATTGAAATGGAACAGGTGGAATTGAAGATAAGACCGTTACGCATAGTAAATAAAATGAAAATATTTCAAGAATATTAATAAGATGGATTTATGCTTGTCGAAATTAAATTGGTGAAAACGCTGTCGGGTGCTTACACAACCAGTTGATTTTACAGTTGCTAAACGTGATGTAATTTGTTTCCTATGGCTGAGCTTACATTATGAAATTGAATTTGAATATGAAACTTGTTTGTCTCAAGTACATGTTGGTCTGTGAAATCCTAACGGAGAAACGGTCTGCTGAGACAATTGTTAAAGAAAAGATTTCTATAATATTTCTTCTAATGTTCCTGTTCATGAATTTCTGAAGGAGGACAAGAAACTGACAATTCTTTACAAGTTTAAACAATTAGGAAGAAATACTTTTTGAATGTGAATGGTTGCAGTGAAAACATGAAATGAATATAATTTTGTTATTGGTGAAGTCAGAATGTAAATATTTAGTAAAGGTGGTACAGGTATTGATAATTGAAAATGAACATTTACACATTCTTAGTGAAATAAGTTAAATATTGTTACTCAACACAGAACAAATATGATTAAATATTTATTTTAAAGGCATTTGATGGAAGAAAATTTAGAAAAGTCATAGTTTGTGCAGCTAATTAAATTTGTTCATACACAAAGGATTTTTAATTACAGTAATTGTGTTTGTCTAAAACCTATATTTGGTCTGCATGGCTTTATATAAATATGAAGGTCATAAATAGAAATGTCAAATGATGTTTTTTTCATCCAAAATTATGATGATAAATTCGACATTTTATATGAAACAATATTAATATGATATGCATAAAACAGTAACTATACCTTATATGGATACTCCTTCCCTAAAGGATTTAACATGTGTCTACTGTTAATATAGAGATATTAATATATTTTATATAGACAGGAGGATATAGACATTTACCACAGAACAATTAAAACTTGTGGATACATTGCATGATCTTGAGACACTTATTCACTATGCAGGGATTACATGTATAGAATTACATAATAACTCTAAGATTACGCAGTCAAGTGTGAAAGATTAAATTTATACTTTTCTACAGCAAATTTGTTTTCCTCGCGTTGATGCACGATTTTATATTTATGTATATGTATGGAAGGGAAAAAAAGCAGGCATTCAACGATAATTAAATAAGATATAGATAAAATTCTTAATTACGTGTTTTTCGTCTCTTCTTTGATTACCCAATAAATATTTTATTTTGTTGGATGTGAAGAAATAAATGTTTGCTGGTAATTGTAAGACAGAACTCAGTTTTATCAGACTGATCCATCCAATAGGTTTTTTTCTTTAACATTGACATTTCAAATATTTTTCTTGCAAGACAGGAAAAGACTTGTGTACATGTTGTAAAAAATGTCAGCTGGATTTTACACATAAAGATAAAAAAATGGTGATTTTCTTAAATGTATTTGTAGGAGTTAAAAGTGAAACGTTGATAATCAATGAATGTGAAATTAAACTTCATGTAAATTCAGTGTAAATTCCATGAATAAGGAGGAATCTGCAACTTGGCCACTGGTCATAGAATCTGACCAATCAGATAACAGCTCTCATGATGAAGATGAAAGGCCAACTTACAAACTGTTAAAACAACAAGGATCTAATGATTCAATATTCCACGTGAATAACTCAAAGGAATGTAGCAAATCTAAACATTTTAGAAATCGTGCAAAATTTAGAAATAATAATATATTAAAAATCAAGAAAAATCAGAGAAAAGACAAATATTGTGGCCTGTGTTGTTTTACAGAACAGAAAGGTATGTCAGAAATATGATGTTTACATTTGTATAATGTAAATAATGGTAACCTACGGTACATGTATAAGTCATATACTAGGCCTAATTTGATAATAATCATAGATTTGCTTGGGTACATGTAGGACGGAAATGCATATTATTTTTTGTTGTCATCTGTCGAAAACATTTCTGAATAAAAAAAAAAGGTAAACTTACTAAAGCTATGAATGATATTGTGTTTAGATTGAATCTACAAAAACTTTTTGTGATAGGCACAGTTTTGGTGGGTAGGTCAGTAAAAAAGCCCCAAAAAACCAATATTTTATTTTAAGTCTTACTATGCATGGACAAAGGCAGTGTGGGAACTTTTGCTAAGACTTTGCCTTTTCCATATACCAGTACATGTGTTCAGACTAAACATTTTATGTAAGTTCCTCCCTTGGGATAACTAGAATCTACATGTAATAACATGACTTTGTACTGCTTAATTCTAAGATGTCTCCAATTTAGTATTAGCAATAGAAATATCTACCAATGTTTTAGAAGAATCAGTTGATGAGATACCTTGAAAGTCATCACTGCCATAGCTGATTAGTGATTATGCATGCAACTTTTAGTTTTCTGTCAATATTATACCCCCTACTCATAGAGAGGGGGCTATATTGCAATCACCTTGTCTGTCCATCCGTCCGTCCGTTCACACTTTCGTAACAGATATCTCGGCTTCTACAGGAAGAAATGATTTTATATTTGTTATGTGGCTTTGGCATAGTGACTTATACTGTGTCTCCCCTTTCCAGGTTTACCGCACATCTACTTCCTGTTTACCACGCGACTTAAAATTTTTCATGTTTGCCGTAATGAAAACTTTCGTAACAGATATCTCAGCTTCTACTGGAAGAAATGATTTTATATTTGATATATGGCTTTGGCATAGTGACTTGTACTGTGTCTCCCCTTTCCAGATTTACTGCACATCTACTTCCTGTTTACCGTGTGACTTAAGAATTTTTCATGTTTTTACGGCATTTTCTGGTAATGAGTATTGAGATATATACAAATTTGACACAAATGAATGAGTGGGGGTATTCTTAGCACGACGTATAGCATGCAACATCTTGTTTTAAATTCTGATATCTGATTGACCTAATACAAAAAAAAATGTATATTTAAATGACATTTATATTTATAAAATACAGATCAAGCATGATTTTTAGGTATGTGACGAATACTGATCCAGAGTTATGGTCTTTATAATCAGGCATAAAATGATGTTTTTCTTGCTTATAGGGTATTATCTTAAATATCTCATATCCAATTTGACTCAAAGTTTACAATTATATTGAGATAAATAAAATACAGTTCAATCGTGATTTGAAGGTATTTAATATTGTTCAGAGTTATGCTCCTTAGTTATGTATAAAATGATGTAGTGCATTATCTACATATCTAATTTGATTGAAAGTTTATAATTACATAAAAATTTATAATTACATATCTATATATACATTTTAATCAAATTAGATATGTGATTATATATAGTTATAAACTTTTATATATATCGATTTTGAGATATTTTAGTTTTAGTTTTATCACTCCAGAGTTATGCCCCTTAATTATGCCTAAAATAATGTTTTTATTGCTTTCTGTGTTTTTTCTCAAGTTCTGGCTATTGCATCAATTTTAAAATTTAAAACTACCATAACTTTATATGGATATATAACACCAGTTTGTGTTAGTAATTTCCTTTCTAAACATGACAGACTGTCTGTTGGTTTACATGATATAGCAACTTGGATTATACATTTCTGATCCCATATACATTTTTAAGTCGCCATAACCAAATGCCTAAGTGAATTTTTACCATTCATTGGTTTCATGGACATAGCTTGGGTTGGAATTTTACCGAGGCACAGGGTCTGAGGCCACAGCCCCCTAAAAGCTATCGACTTTTTTTGTTTTTTGTTAGAATTTTGACGTTTTGATAGTAGTTATTAACCTAATTTGGCAAATTAGCCACAAGTAGGTTTTTTAAAAAAAATTATTGACATTCGATTACATGAAGCTATGCGTGCATCCCGGTAAAATGTTCATTACACTCCTTACACTCCTACATGATTTAAGAGTTGATTGGCACACCAGGGGATATTCAATCATATTTAAGAGTTGATTGGCACACCAGGGGATATCATATTTATAAGATATACATGTATAACTCAAACATAACACAGACCGATTGATAGTTGATAGAGAGAGCCGGTTACATTGACGACCGACGGACCAAGGTTAGTGCAAATGGATAGGAGAATGAATAGAGACTACGACAGATGTACAGACGAGTATTCAATATTTCAAAACCTGTTAATGGAAAAAGAAAACAAACTTTAAAACAAAATTTTTACTTGCTTTGTCTTCACATACACAAAAATATTAAACTTCAAATGTCACACTAACCAGCAAAGATCTAACAAATACACTAATCAAACTTTAAACCAGCAAAGATCTAACAAATACACTAATCAAACTTTAAACCAGCAAAGATCTAACAAATACACTAATCAAACTTTAAACCATGTTTGAAATGTTTATGTCTGTACAGAATACTATAAATGTCAGCAAAGTAATTTACAAGTGCAGAGCGCCAATTCTTCTATTACCCGTATTGAATTTGTCTGGTATTTCACTATTTTGACCCTGTCAACATTTACGTCTCTGTGAATGTGCAATAATAATAATAATAATAATAATAATAATAATAATAATAATAAATTCTTTATTTATAGAGGGTTACACAGTTAGTTAATAACTAATCGTCCTTGAGGCCCTCATTGACATATTTAGACATACATTGTAAAGTACACTATATAAAAGTTACACACAAAAAGCAATACATTGTAATAAGTATACACAAAAAGATTTAGTAAATATTTAATGGTAATTTAAGGTACATCATCATTTAAAATGAGACTTTTAACTTTTATTTTAAATGCATTATTCGAGGAAGCTTGCCGTATCGAAAACGGAAATTCATTCCATAGCTTTGGTCCAGAGTATGTAAAAGTTTTCTTAAAAAGTTCAGTTTTTGCCTTTGGGATTTGTAATTTTTTACTTACAACATTTCGGAGAGAGTAAGAATTTTTATCAGACAAGTATTGGATTTTATTTTTTAAATATACAGGTGCTTCATTCTTTAGACATTTTGAAACAAGAAGATATTTATGGTATTTGATTCTTTGTTCAATACTCATCCATCCAAGTTGTTTAAATAGAGGTTCAGATGGTGCTATGGGATCTTGATCTAATATCAATCTTGCTGTTCTTTTTTGCAATTTAAGAATGTGATTTAGTCCCTCATTTGAACAATTTCCCCAAACAACAATAATGTTAGTCCGTTTAGTCTGTCCTCAGTCATTGTTGTTCTATTCCATTGCTTTAGATGCCTCAAAGCAGAAACAGGTCATTCACATAGTATGGATCCTATTGGCATGGTTAGTAGAATGTGGAAGATTTCGCGAATGTTTGGGTAATAATCCGGGTTGACCACAATAAAAGCATCAGATAGGGAGGATGGCTTGTCTTTAAGATCTTTACGGAATGTACTCCAGCGATGGATTTCCTGTTGAAAAGTTACATTTTGGGGTAGGTCGGCACTGTACTAGTCAAAGACTATCGCAATTTCTGCTGGTGACATTGTTGCAATAGTCAGAGACATCATCCTGGTTTACATACGATACAACAGATGCTAACTTAGAACTTACAGTTTATGGTTACGATGCAGTTATATCTTAACGTGTTGTGTTTATCCATTTTTTTTTTACCCTCAATGGGTTTATGATCTGTTGTGATACTCCTTCGATGATCCTTTTCCAAAATTGTGTCTGATGGCCAACAAGGCTTCTGATTTGTAATAATTGGAATTGTTTGACCATCTTCTTCAGAACCACTGGATGGAATGTAACAAAATTTGAATATAAAGGTCCTTGTTAGTCCCCTTTCATAATTGTGTCTGTTGACCCCATGATGGCTACTACATAGTAATACTATCAAACAAATGATGTATTTATATCTCTGGTGAATGACTACAGGCTCTCCTACTTTTCTGTTTATTTTTACATTTTTACCAACAATATGCATATATTGTGTTTAGAGATGTGTCAAAAAGTCCAAAACAGCTGCTAAATTTAGTGAAAAGGGCTGAAAAAAGCATTATTGCAATCAATTCAAAGGTGTTCTCTTTCAGGTCTGTGTATGTAATTCAAATGATATTGTTGCTGTTTGCAAACATTTGTTTTATGAAAAATGTAATGATTGCAGGATAATTATCTTTCTTTGCGATTTCTGCCATCTGAGGTGGTTGACATAAAAAATGTCAACCTGAGAAGTGTTATGTTCCATTGGGCTAAAGAAGAAGGCTGTAATTGTATATTGTCCGTCCAAACCATGTTGACAATAGTTGATCGATTGTTGTTTAATGTCCAGCGGTAAATATTTCTTGCATATTGAGGATGCTGTTGACATAGTGTATCTGTCCAAATCATGTTGACAACAGTATTGTAGTCAAAACAATTATCTTTGCTGTTTTAAATGGTATGATTAATTTGTTGCCCTAAGCAAAGCCCATTGAAATGTAGCTGAAGTTTAAATTGTTATCTTTACAAACTGAAGTGTGACTTAAACAGTTTAGTTTTCATTCTTACTAATTTCAGATGATGGTACAAGGTAGTTCTTTCTATATGTTGATTTAGATTATATAAAATATAAATAAGGAGATTTAAAGCTTCTATTTCTCAGAGATAAAATTTATTAGCTTTAGCATTTCTAAATGCAATAATATCTGTAATGCCTTCTGTGGCCAAATGTAAATACCATAGCAGAGTGTATCGTGTAGAAAGTTTTATTTCTGTGGCCAAATGTAAATACCATAGCAGAGTGTATCGTGTAGAAAGTTTTATTTCTGTGGCCAAATGTAAATACCATAGCAGAGTGTATCGTGCAGAAAGTTTTATTTCTGTGGCCAAATGTAAATACCATAGCAGAGTGTATCGTGTAGAAAGTTTTATTTCTGTGGCCAAATGTAAATACCATAGCAGAGTGTATCGTGTAGAAAGTTTTATTTCTGTGGCCAAATGTAAATACCATAGCAGAGTGTATCATGTAGAAAGTTTTATTTCTGTGGCCAAATGTAAATACCATAGCAGAGTGTATCGTGTAGAAAGTTTTATTTCTGTGGCCAAATGTAAATACCATAGCAGAGTGTATCGTGTAGAAAGTTTTATTTCTGTGGCCAAATGTAAATACCATAGCAGAATGTATCGTGCAAAAAGTTTTATTTCTGTGGCCAAATGTAAATACCATAGCAGAGTGTATCGTGCAGAAAGTTTTATTTCTGTGGCCAAATGTAAATACCATAGCAGAGTGTATCTTGTAGAAAGTTTTATTTCTGTGGCCAAATGTAAATACCATAGCAGAGTGTATCGTGTAGAAAGTTTTATTTCTGTGGCCAAATGTAAATACCATAGCAGAGTGTATCGTGTAGAAAGTTTTATTTCTGTGGCCAAATGTAAATACCATAGCAGAGTGTATCGTGCAGAAAGTTTTATTTCTGTGGCCAAATGTAAATACCATAGCAGAGTGTATCGTGCAGAAAGTTTTATTTCTGTGGCCAAATGTAAATACCATAGCAGAGTGTATCGTGTAGAAAGTTTTATTTCTGTGGCCAAATGTAAATACCATAGCAGAGTGTATCGTGTAGAAAGTTTTATTTCTGTGGCCAAATGTAAATACCATAGCAGAGTGTATCGTGTAGAAAGTTTTATTTCTGTGGCCAAATGTAAATACCATAGCAGAGTGTATCGTGTAGAAAGTTTTATTTCTGTGGCCAAATGTAAATACCATAGCAGAGTGTATCGTGCAGAAAGTTTTATTTCTGTGGCCAAATGTAAATACCATAGCAGAGTGTATCGTGTAGAAAGTTTTATTTCTGTGGCCAAATGTAAATACCATAGCAGAGTGTATCGTGCAGAAAGTTTTATTTCTGTGGCCAAATGTAAATACCATAGCAGAGTGTATCGTGTAGAAAGTTTTATTTCTGTGGCCAAATGTAAATACCATAGCAGAGTGTATCGTGCGGAAAGTTTTATTTCTGTGGCCAAATGTAAATACCATAGCAGAGTGTATCGTGTAGAAAGTTTTATTTCTGTGGCCAAATGTAAATACCATAGCAGAGTGTATCGTGTAGAAAGTTTTATTTCTGTGGCCAAATGTAAATACCATAGCAGAGTGTATCGTGCTGTAGTCAACAATATCAATACAACAAGATTAAATAAGTCGTTGTTTTAGATACAAAGTGAAGGCAGTTTTTGTATGCATTTGTTTTCAATTTAAATTGTTCAACTATCAAGGTCATGTCAAGAAAAAAATCTTTTATGAAAGAATTGTTGTACTATACAATGAAAAGAGAAGAGAAGTTCAGTCTAAACGGAACAAAATTGGGACCAACTTTTTTTGTTTAGAATACTCAGGAATTTAGTTCAGAGGGGTTACATTTGACAAAGATTTCAAATATTGGAGGCAGGGCTATATGTGAAGTTGGATTTATTCAGGATTCTGATATGCTGTATTCAAGATTGGGTTTAGACAGAGAGGCATGTGTGTCCAAGTAGTTAGGTACTAGTAATTGACATCTGACTGAAAGCCTAATGCCACTGATATGGGTTAATACCCTGATAGTAACCTCAACTGTTAAGTGTTTCTAGACATCTATCTACCCATCTGACTGGAAGCCTAATGCCACTGATATGGGTTAATACCCTGATAGTAACCTCAACTGTTAAGTGTTTCTAGACATCTATCTACCCATCTGACTGGAAGCCTAATGCCACTGATATGGGTTAATACCCTGATAGTAACCTCAACTGTTAAGTGTTTCTAGACATCTATCTACCCATCTGACTGCAAGCCTAATGGCACTGATATGGGTTAATACCCTGATAGTAACCTCAACTGTTAAGTGTTTCTAGACATCTATCTACCCATCTGACTGGAAGCCTAATGCCACTGATATGGGTTAATACCCTGATAGTAACCTCAACTGTTAAGTGTTTCTAGACATCTATCTACCCATCTGACTGCAAGCCTAATGGCACTGATATGGGTTAATACCCTGATAGTAACCTCAACTGTTAAGTGTTTCTAGACATCTATCTACCCATCTGACTGGAAGCCTAATGCCACTGATATGGGTTAATACCCTGATAGTAACCTCAACTGTTAAGTGTTTCTAGACATCTATCTACCCATCTGACTGGAAGCCTAATGCCACTGATATGTGTTAATACCCTGATAGTAACCTCAACTGTTAAGTGTTTCTAGACATCTATCTACCCATCTGACTGGAAGCCTAGTGCCATTGATATGTGTTAATACCCTGATAGTAACCTCAACTGTTAAGTGTTTCTAGACATCTATCTACCCATCTGACTGGAAGCCTAGTGCCACTGATATGTGTTAATACCCTGATAGCAACCTCAACTGTTAAGTGTTTCTAGACATCTATCTACCCATCTGACTGGAAGCCTAATGCCACTGATATGGATTAATACCCTGATAGTAACCTCAACTGTTAAGTGTTTCTAGACATCTATCTACCCATCTGACTGCAAGCCTAATGCCACTGATATGGGTTAATACCCTGATAGTAACCTCAACTGTTAAGTGTTTCTAGACATCTATCTACCCATCTGACTGGAAGCCTAATGCCACTGATATGGGTTAATACCCTGATAGTAACCTCAACTGTTAAGTGTTTCTAGACATCTATCTACCCATCTGACTGGAAGCCTAATGCCACTGATATGGGTTAATACCCTGATAGTAACCTCAACTGTTAAGTGTTTCTAGACATCTATCTACCCATCTGACTGCAAGCCTAATGGCACTGATATGGGTTAATACCCTGATAGTAACCTCAACTGTTAAGTGTTTCTAGACATCTATCTACCCATCTGACTGGAAGCCTAGTGCCACTGATATGGGTTAATACCCTGATAGTAACCTCAACTGTTAAGTGTTTCTAGACATCTATCTACCCATCTGACTGCAAGCCTAATGACACTGATATGGGTTAATACCCTGATAGTAACCTCAACTGTTAAGTGTTTCTAGACATCTATCTACCCATCTGACTGCAAGCCTAATGGCACTGATATGGGTTAATACCCTGATAGTAACCTCAACTGTTAAGTGTTTCTAGACATCTATACCCATCTGACTGGAAGCCTAATGCCACTGATATGGGTTAATACCCTGATAGTAACCTCAACTATTAAGTGTTTCTAGACATCTATCTACCGATCTGACTGGAAGCCTAATGTCACTGATATGGGTTAATACCCTGATAGTAACCTCAACTGTTAAGTGTTTCTAGACATCTATCTACCCATCTGACTGGAAGCCTAATGCCACTGATATGGGTTAATACCCTGATAGTAACCTCAACTGTTAAGTGTTTCTAGACATCTATCTACCCATCTGACTGGAAGCCTAATGCCACTGATATGTGTTAATACCCTGATAGTAACCTCAACTGTTAAGTGTTTCTAGACATCTATCTACCCATCTGACTGGAAGCCTAGTGCCATTGATATGTGTTAATACCCTGATAGTAACCTCAACTGTTAAGTGTTTCTAGACATCTATCTACCCATCTGACTGGAAGCCTAATGCCACTGATATGGGTTAATACCCTGATAGTAACCTCAACTGTTAAGTGTTTCTAGACATCTATCTACCCATCTGACTGGAAGCCTAATGCCACTGATATGGGTTAATACCCTGATAGTAACCTCAACTGTTAAGTGTTTCTAGACATCTATCTACCCATCTGACTGGAAGCCTAATGCCACTGATATGGGTTAATACCCTGATAGTAACCTCAACTGTTAAGTGTTTCTAGACATCTATCTACCGATCTGACTGGAAGCCTAATGCCACTGATATGGGTTAATACCCTGATAATAACCTCAACTGTTAAGTGTTTCTAGACATCTATCTACCCATCTGACTGGAAGCCTAATGCCACTGATATGGGTTAATACCCTGATAGTAACCTCAACTGTTAAGTGTTTCTAGACATCTATCTACCCATCTGACTGGAAGCCTAATGCCACTGATATGGGTTAATACCCTGATAGTAACCTCAACTGTTAAGTGTTTCTAGACATCTATCTACCCATCTGACTGCAAGCCTAATGGCACTGATATGGGTTAATACCCTGATAGTAACCTCAACTGTTAAGTGTTTCTAGACATCTATCTACCCATCTGACTGGAAGCCTAGTGCCACTGATATGGGTTAATACCCTGATAGTAACCTCAACTGTTAAGTGTTTCTAGACATCTATCTACCCATCTGACTGCAAGCCTAATGGCACTGATATGGGTTAATACCCTGATAGTAACCTCAACTGTTAAGTGTTTCTAGACATCTATCTACCCATCTGACTGGAAGCCTAATGCCACTGATATGGGTTAATACCCTGATAGTAACCTCAACTGTTAAGTGTTTCTAGACATCTATCTACCCATCTGACTGCAAGCCTAATGGCACTGATATGGGTTAATACCCTGATAGTAACCTCAACTGTTAAGTGTTTCTAGACATCTATCTACCCATCTGACTGGAAGCCTAATGCCACTGATATGGGTTAATACCCTGATAGTAACCTCAACTGTTAAGTGTTTCTAGACATCTATCTACCCATCTGACTGGAAGCCTAATGCCACTGATATGTGTTAATACCCTGATAGTAACCTCAACTGTTAAGTGTTTCTAGACATCTATCTACCCATCTGACTGGAAGCCTAGTGCCATTGATATGTGTTAATACCCTGATAGTAACCTCAACTGTTAAGTGTTTCTAGACATCTATCTACCCATCTGACTGGAAGCCTAGTGCCACTGATATGTGTTAATACCCTGATAGCAACCTCAACTGTTAAGTGTTTCTAGACATCTATCTACCCATCTGACTGGAAGCCTAATGCCACTGATATGGATTAATACCCTGATAGTAACCTCAACTGTTAAGTGTTTCTAGACATCTATCTACCCATCTGACTGCAAGCCTAATGCCACTGATATGGGTTAATACCCTGATAGTAACCTCAACTGTTAAGTGTTTCTAGACATCTATCTACCCATCTGACTGGAAGCCTAATGCCACTGATATGGGTTAATACCCTGATAGTAACCTCAACTGTTAAGTGTTTCTAGACATCTATCTACCCATCTGACTGGAAGCCTAATGCCACTGATATGGGTTAATACCCTGATAGTAACCTCAACTGTTAAGTGTTTCTAGACATCTATCTACCCATCTGACTGCAAGCCTAATGGCACTGATATGGGTTAATACCCTGATAGTAACCTCAACTGTTAAGTGTTTCTAGACATCTATCTACCCATCTGACTGGAAGCCTAGTGCCACTGATATGGGTTAATACCCTGATAGTAACCTCAACTGTTAAGTGTTTCTAGACATCTATCTACCCATCTGACTGCAAGCCTAATGACACTGATATGGGTTAATACCCTGATAGTAACCTCAACTGTTAAGTGTTTCTAGACATCTATCTACCCATCTGACTGCAAGCCTAATGGCACTGATATGGGTTAATACCCTGATAGTAACCTCAACTGTTAAGTGTTTCTAGACATCTATACCCATCTGACTGGAAGCCTAATGCCACTGATATGGGTTAATACCCTGATAGTAACCTCAACTATTAAGTGTTTCTAGACATCTATCTACCGATCTGACTGGAAGCCTAATGTCACTGATATGGGTTAATACCCTGATAGTAACCTCAACTGTTAAGTGTTTCTAGACATCTATCTACCCATCTGACTGGAAGCCTAATGCCACTGATATGGGTTAATACCCTGATAGTAACCTCAACTGTTAAGTGTTTCTAGACATCTATCTACCCATCTGACTGGAAGCCTAATGCCACTGATATGTGTTAATACCCTGATAGTAACCTCAACTGTTAAGTGTTTCTAGACATCTATCTACCCATCTGACTGGAAGCCTAGTGCCATTGATATGTGTTAATACCCTGATAGTAACCTCAACTGTTAAGTGTTTCTAGACATCTATCTACCCATCTGACTGGAAGCCTAGTGCCACTGATATGTGTTAATACCCTGATAGCAACCTCAACTGTTAAGTGTTTCTAGACATCTATCTACCCATCTGACTGGAAGCCTAGTGCCACTGATATGGATTAATACCCTGATAGTAACCTCAACTGTTAAGTGTTTCTAGACATCTATCTACCCATCTGACTGCAAGCCTAATGCCACTGATATATGTTAATACCCTGATAGTAACCTCAACTGTTAAGTGTTTCTAGACATCTATCTACCCATCTGACTGCAAGCCTAATGCCACTGATATGTGTTAATACCCTGATAGTAACCTCAACTGTTAAGTGTTTCTAGACATCTATCTACCCATCTGACTGGAAGCCTAATGCCACTGATATGAGTTAATACCCTGATAGTAACCTCAACTGTTAAGTGTTTCTATACATCTATCTACCCATCTGACTGGAAGCCTAATGGCACTGATATGAGTTAATACCCTGATAGTAACCTCAACTGTTAAGTGTTTCTAGACATCTATCTACCCATCTGACTGGAAGCCTAATGTCACTGATATGGGTTAATACCCTGATAGTAACCTCAACTGTTAAGTGTTTCTAGACATCTATCTACCCATCTGACTGGAAGCCTAATGCCACTGATATGGGTTAATACCCTGATAGTAACCTCAACTGTTAAGTGTTTCTAGACATCTATCTACCCATCTGACTGGAAGCCTAATGCCACTGATATGGGTTAATACCCTGATAGTAACCTCAACTGTTAAGTGTTTCTAGACATCTATCTACCCATCTGACTGGAAGCCTAATGCCACTGATATGTGTTAATACCCTGATAGTAACCTCAACTGTTAAGTGTTTCTAGACATCTATCTACCCATCTGACTGGAAGCCTAATGCCACTGATATGGGTTAATACCCTGATAGTAACCTCAACTGTTAAGTGTTTCTAGACATCTATCTACCGATCTGACTGGAAGCCTAATGCCACTGATATGGGTTAATACCCTGATAGTAACCTCAACTGTTAAGTGTTTCTAGACATCTATCTACCGATCTGACTGGAAGCCTAATGCCACTGATATGGGTTAATACCCTGATAGTAACCTCAACTGTTAAGTGTTTCTAGACATCTATCTACCGATCTGACTGGAAGCCTAATGCCACTGATATGGGTTAATACCCTGATAGTAACCTCAACTGTTAAGTGTTTCTAGACATCTATCTACCGATCTGACTGGAAGCCTAATGTCACTGATATGGGTTAATACCCTGATAGTAACCTCAACTGTTAAGTGTTTCTAGACATCTATCTACCGATCTGACTGGAAGCCTAATGCCACTGATATGGGTTAATACCCTGATAGTAACCTCAACTGTTAAGTGTTTCTATACATCTATCTACCGATCTGACTGGAAGCCTAATGTCACTGATATGGGTTAATACCCTGATAGTAACCTCAACTGTTAAGTGTTTCTAGACATCTATCTACCGATCTGACTGGAAGCCTAATGCCACTGATATGGGTTAATACCCTGATAGTAACCTCAACTGTTAAGTGTTTCTATACATCTATCTACCGATCTGACTGGAAGCCTAATGTCACTGATATGGGTTAATACCCTGATAGTAACCTCAACTGTTAAGTGTTTCTAGACATCTATCTACCCATCTGACTGGAAGCCTAATGCCACTGATATGTGTTAATACCCTGATAGTAACCTCAACTGTTAAGTGTTTCTAGACATCTATCTACCGATCTGACTGGAAGCCTAATGTCACTGATATGGGTTAATACCCTGATAGCAACCTCAACTGTTAAGTGTTTCTAGACATCTATCTACCCATCTGACTGGAAGCTTAATGTCACTGATATGGGTTAATACCCTGATAGTAACCTCAACTGTTAAGTGTTTCTAGACATCTATCTACCCATCTGACTGGAAGCCTAATGCCACTGATATGGGTTAATACCCTGATAGTAACCTCAACTGTTAAGTGTTTCTAGACATCTATCTACCCATCTGACTGGAAGCCTAATGCCACTGATATGGGTTAATACCCTGATAGTAACCTCAACTGTTAAGTGTTTCTAGACATCTATCTACCCATCTGACTGCAAGCCTAATGCCACTGATATGGGTTAATACCCTGATAGTAACCTCAACTGTTAAGTGTTTCTAGACATCTATCTACCCATCTGACTGGAAGCCTAATGCCACTGATATGGGTTAATTCCCTGATAGTAACCTCAACTGTTAAGTGTTTCTAGACATATATCTACTGATCTGACTGGAAGCCTAGTGCCACTGATATGGGTTAATACCCTGATAGCAACCTCAACTGTTAAGTGTTTCTAGACATATGATGGCCAGACTAAATAGTTTGTTCTATCCATCCAGGCTTTCTTCCCCCAACAATTCTGGTAGTCACTACATGTATATACATGTAGCTGGAAAATTGTTGAAAATGACAACAAATACCAGTTACTCTTCCTTTCAGATTTGATTGGCTGATCTTCAAAGCTCTTTTATACAGAAACTCGTCAGTGGATTAAAATTTAATGTTGATGTGAATGATCCCAGGGGTGTCCTTTGCAAAGTTGAAACCAATGAACTATTGGAATGAAAACTTTTTTTTTTCATGGATCTTCTGCAAATTATTTGTACATTGATAGAAAATTAAAGATGACGACCATGACTGAGTTATTTTGTTTTTGTTTTCTGATTGAACAATATTACTTTCTTTAGAAGCAGTTTGCTCTTTGATCTTCCTGTGACATTAATTGAGATTTCTGCAGTGTAAATAGTTTTCCTTGACTGTTAAGCTTATAACTGATTCTAAAGGCAGTAGGTTACAGTCAAATCAGCAGGGATAGTCAGTACACACTACAATAAAGTTTGCTGCCAGTGTCTCTGGATTGTCCATTCTTGATTGCCTCTTCGGTTTTCTGTGGATTGTCCATTCTTGATTGCCTCTTCGGTTTTCTCTGGATTGTCCATTCTTGATTGCCTTTTCGGTTTTCTCTGGATTGTCCATTCTTGATTGCCTCTTCGGTTTTCTCTAGATTGTCCATTCTTGATTGCCTCTTCGGTTTTCTCTAGATTGTCCATTCTTGATTGCCTCTTCGGTTTTCTCTAACGTTTATTTGTTGTTCTGAATGTAAAAACAAGATAAATAACAATAATTGGTTGAAAAAACCTTCAAAAGATTCTCCCTTGAGAATGGAAAAATAAAAGAATATTTATTGATTCAGAAAAAAATTGAGATCTTGAACGAGTGATTGAAGAACAGTTGTGGTTTCTAGCAATCGTAATACAATATCTTCAAGCTATTTACTATCTGTATATACTGCTTTGTCATTATTGCTAAGAAAACAAGGGAAGTTATTGATTAAATACTTTACTTTGTAACAATTGGTCTTTATAGAATTTTTTTTATCAGAGTAAAGATGATGAATCTGTCATCTTTTATTGTCATATATTTTTTATAGCATCTAAATGATGCAATCTTCCATGTCTTTTATAGCTCATGTCAACCAAAGGGTTATCAGTCTGTGCCAAAAACCACTAGCCTTATGCCTCAGTCTAGTAAAAATTAGTTTGGGCTAGTAAAATTCACATAAGATTCCCTTAATCAAATAGAAACAATTTTTCTAAAATGCTGTTCGGGCGTTTGTCAAAATCTTTTTGGCACAGACTTGGTTACGTGTGGTATTGTCATCACTTTGTGTCAGCAATCCTTGTCTGTTGTCTGTAAACTTTGAACATTTCAATCTATTTTCTCACAAAACATTGGCACAATTTGAACCAAACTTGGTATACATGTATATAAATGCTACTTTTGTAGTCCTCAACATAATACAAGATTTTGCTTTTTGAAAATTCAACATGGCTGCTTGGGTCAATTATATTTTCTGAGTGGCTTAATTTTAGAAAACCCCATGTTTGATGGAATTGTTCCTTGGTAGGAATGATCATTATATGGCCCTCTTTAAAGGTCATGTTTTTGTCAAAGAAGTTCAAGATGGCAACCATTGCAAGACAAAGCATGAAAATATGAGGAATTTTTTTCTCTGAAACCAGAAATTTGATTGAATCCAAAAGACATAGAACTGGTACAGAACATAAATAGTCACTGAGTTGTCATTTTAATTTTTGTGAAGCGAAAGAAATTAACATCACAAATATCATTCAGAAAAGTACTTTCCTGCATGATAGATGAAAGTGACATTGATTTCTGAATACCTGAGATTCAGGCTGAGTGATTGTAACATATATCTTATTATATTTATTTCCCCTACAAATTCTCTACTTTGTAGGCAATTGATTAAATTATAAGGTATTATTGTTTAATAAAGATATGAATTGTCAGTGAATGTTAATTAAGTTTCTTTCGTACCAAAGGTAAAAAAATAGATATTGTCGCTATAGTTCTTACTTAGTAATTTGATTTTGCCATTCAAATATTTATAGTTTTTCTTAAACTATTTTGTCTTAGCCTTTGAATTTGACAGAAACATTGAATATGTAGATTTTGAGTTAAATTTGAATGTCAGGCAAATTATCACAGATAAACCTATATTGACAAAATTCTTCATCAAAAAAAAAATAATGGAATATAAATTATTCAGAAATAGAAATCATTAATATTTACTAGAACTTAAAATTAAATAGGTGTATCAGTTTGTATGTAGGATGCTGTTTGAAGATATATTGAATTATTGGAAAGTATACTTATAATAACCATGATAATTGATCGTTTTAAAATATTGGTAGAATTTTGCAAACCATGCAAAAAAAAAAAGAAGAAGATTTATACCTGATAAATGCTATGTTTGTTTACCCGATATATCCAAAGCAGTATCTTGAGCATGTAGGTAGTTTGTTGCAAGCAAATTAACCTAGTTGGGAGTATGCTTACATGATGTAAGTAATTTAAAACTCGCTGCAAGCATGGAGGCACAACATTACTATATTTATCAAGCTTGTGAAATGCAAATAATTAAAACATCAAAAGATGGAAAATATCAAAAATGACAACTTTGTTTTACTACTACCTAACTACAATCATCCTATCCTATACATTTAAGCATCATGGTATCATCCCTCAAACACCTTCCAACCTTCTCACTAGATCATCCTGTTCTATACATTTAAACATCATGGTATCATCCCTCAAACACCTTCCAACCTTCTCACTAGATCATCCTGTTCTATACATTTAAACATCATGGTATCATCCCTCAAACACCTTCCAACCTTCTCACTAGATCATCCTGTCCTATACATTTAAACATCATGGTATCATCCCCCAAACACCTTCCAACCTTCTCACTATATCATCCTGTTCTATACATTTAAATATCATGATATCATCCCTCAAACACCTTCCAACCTTCTCACTAGATCATCCTGTTCTATACATTTAAACATCATAGTATCATCCCCCAAACACCTTCCAACCTTCTCACTAGATCATCCTGTCCTATACATTTAAACATCATGGTATCATCCCTCAAACACCTTCCAACCTTCTCACTAGATTATCCTGTCCTATGCATTTAAATATCATGGTATCATCCCTCAAACACCTTCCAACCTTCTCACTAGATCATCCTGTCCTATACATTTAAACATCATAGTATCATCCCCCAAACACCTTCCAACCTTCTCACTAGATCATCCTGTCCTATACATTTAAACATCATGGTATCATCCCTCAAACACCTTCCAACCTTCTCACTAGATTATCCTGTCCTATGCATTTAAATATCATGGTATCATCCCTCAAACACCTTCCAACCTTCTCACTAGATCATCCTGTCCTATACATTTAAACATCATGGTATCATCCCTCAAACACCTTCCAACCTTCTCAATATATCATCCTGTTCTATACATTTAAATATCATGATATCATCCCTCAAACACCTTCCAACCTTCTCACTAGATCATCCTGTTCTATACATTTAAACATCATAGTATCATCCCCCAAACACCTTCCAACCTTCTCACTAGATCATCCTGTCCTATACATTTAAACATCATGGTATCATCCCTCAAACACCTTCCAACCTTCTCACTAGATTATCCTGTCCTATGCATTTAAATATCATGGTATCATCCCTCAAACACCTTCCAACCTTCTCACTAGATCATCCTGTCCTCTGCATTTAAACATCATGGTATCATCCCTCAAACACCTTCCAACCTTCTCACTAGATCATCCTGTCCTATGCATTTAAACATCATGGTATCATCCCTCAAACACCTTCCAACCTTCTCACTAGATCATCCTGTCCTATACATTTAAACATGATATCATCCCTCAAACACCTTCAAACCTTCTCACTAGATCATCCTGTTCTATACATTTAAACATCGTAGTATCATCCCCCAAACACGTTCCAACCTTCTCACTAGATCATCCTGTCCTATGCATTTAAACATCATGGTATCATCCCTCAAACACCTTCCAACCTTCTCACTAGATCATCCTGTCCTATGCATTTAAACATCATGGTGTCATCCCTCAAACACCGTCCAACCTTCTCACTAGATCATCCTGTCCTATACATTTAAACATGATATCATCCCTCAAACACTTTCCAACCTTCTCACTATATTATCCTGTTCTATACATTTAAACATCATGGTATCATCCCTCAAACACCTTCCAACCTTCTCACTAGATCATCCTGTTCTATACATTTAAACATCATGGTATCATCCCCCAAACACCTTCCAACCTTCTCACTATATCATCCTGTTCTCTACATTTAAACATCATGGTATCATCCCTCAAACACCTTCCAACCTTCTCACTAGATCATCCTGTTCTATACATTTAAACATCATGGTATCATCCCTCAAACACCTTCCAACCTTCTCACTAGATCATCCTGTTCTCTACATTTAGACATCATGGTATCATCTTCTCTACATTTAGACATCATGGTATCATCCCTCAAACACCTTCCAACCTTCTCCCTAGATCACCCTGTTCTATACATTTAAACATCATGGTATCATCCCTCAAACACCTTCCAACCTTCTCACTAGATCATCCTGTTCTATACATTTAAACATCATGGTATCATCCCTCAAACACCTTCCAACCTTCTCACTAGATCATCCTGTTCTCTACATTTAGACATCATGGTATCATCTTCTCTACATTTAGACATCATGGTATCATCCCTCAAACACCTTCCAACCTTCTCCCTAGATCACCCTGTTCTATACATTTAAACATCATGGTATCATCCCTCAAACACCTTCCAACCTTCTCCCTAGATCACCCTGTTCTATACATTTAAACATCATGGTATCATCCCTCAAACACCTTCCAACCTTCTCACTAGATCATCCTGTTCTATACATTTAAACATCATGGTATCATCCCTGAAACACCTTCCAACCTTCTCACTAGATCATCCTATCCTATACATTTAAACATCATGGTATCATCCCTCAAACACCTTCCAACCTTCTCACTAGATCATCCTGTTCTATATATTTAAACATCATGGTATCATCCCTCAAACATCTTCCAACCTTCTCACTAGATCATCCTGTTCTATATATTTAAACATCATGGTATCATCCCTCAAACACCTTCCAACCTTCTCACTAGATCATCCTGTTCTATACATTTAAACATCATGGTATCATCCCTCAAACACCTTCCAACCTTCTCACTAGATCATCCTGTTCTCTACATTTAGACATCATGGTATCATCTTCTCTACATTTAGACATCATGGTATCATCCCTCAAACACCTTCCAACCTTCTCCCTAGATCACCCTGTTCTATACATTTAAACATCATGGTATCATCCCTCAAACACCTTCCAACCTTCTCACTAGATCATCCTGTTCTCTACATTTAGACATCATGGTATCATCTTCTCTACATTTAGACATCATGGTATCATCCCTCAAACACCTTCCAACCTTCTCCCTAGATCACCCTGTTCTATACATTTAAACATCATGGTATCATCCCTCAAACACCTTCCAACCTTCTCCCTAGATCACCCTGTTCTATACATTTAAACATCATGGTATCATCCCTCAAACACCTTCCAACCTTCTCACTAGATCATCCTGTTCTATACATTTAAACATCATGGTATCATCCCTCAAACACCTTCCAACCTTCTCACTAGATCATCCTATCCTATACATTTAAACATCATAGTATCATCCCTCAAACACCTTCCAACCTTCTCACTAGATCATCCTGTTCTATATATTTAAACATCATGGTATCATCCCTCAAACATCTTCCAACCTTCTCACTAGATCATCCTGTTCTATATATTTAAACATCATGGTATCATCCCTCAAACACCTTCCAACCTTCTCACTAGATCATCCTGTTCTATACATTTAAACATCATGGTATCATCCCTCAAACACCTTCCAACCTTCTCACTAGATCATCCTGTTCTATACATTTAAACATCATGGTATCATCCCTCAAACACCTTCCAACCTTCTCACTACATCATCCTGTTCTATACATTTAAACATCATGGTATCATCCCTCAAACACCTTCCAACCTTCTCACTAGATCATCCTGTCCTATGCATTTAAATATCATGGTATCATCCCTCAAACACCTTCCAACCTTCTCACTAGATCATCCTGTTCTATACATTTAAACATCATGGTATCATCCCCCAAACACCTTCCAACCTTCTCACTAGATTATCCTGTCCTATGCATTTAAATATCATGGTATCATCCCTCAAACACCTTCCAACCTTCTCACTAGATCATCCTGTCCTATGCATTTAAACATCATGGTATCATCCCTCAAACACCTTCCAACCTTCTCACTAGATCATCCTGTTCTCTACATTTAAACATCATGATATCATCCCTCAAACACCTTCCAACCTTCTCACTAGATCATCCTGTCCTATTCATTTAAACATCATGGTATCATCCCTCAAACACCTTCCAACCTTCTCACTAGATCATCCTGTTCTCTACATTTAAACATCATGGTATCATCCCTCAAACACCTTCCAACCTTCTCACTAGATCATCCTGTTCTGTACATGGTATCATCCCTCAAACACCTTCCAACCTTCTCACTAGATCATCCTGTTCTATACATGGTATCATCCCTCAAACACCTTCCAACCTTCTCACTAGATCATCCTGTCCTATACATTAATATCATGGTATCATCCCTCAAACACTTTCCAACCTTCTCACTAGATCATCCTGTTCTATACATTTAAACATCATGGTATCATCCCTCAAACACCTTCCAACCTTCTCACTAGATCATCCTGTCCTATACATTTAAACATCATGGTATCATCCCCCAAACACCTTCCAACCTTCTCACTAGATCATCCTGTTCTATACATGGTATCATCCCTCAAACACCTTCCAACCTTCTCACTAGATCATCCTGTCCTATACATTAATATCATGGTATCATCCCTCAAACACTTTCCAACCTTCTCACTAGATCATCCTGTTCTATACATTTAAACATCATGGTATCATCCCTCAAACACCTTCCAACCTTCTCACTAGATTATCCTGTCCTATGCATTTAAATATCATGGTATCATCCCTCAAACACCTTCCAACCTTCTCACTAGATCATCCTGTCCTCTGCATTTAAACATCATGGTATCATCCCTCAAACACCTTCCAACCTTCTCACTAGATCATCCTGTCCTATGCATTTAAACATCATGGTATCATCCCTCAAACACCTTCCAACCTTCTCACTAGATCATCCTGTCCTATACATTTAAACATGATATCATCCCTCAAACACCTTCAAACCTTCTCACTAGATCATCCTGTTCTATACATTTAAACATCGTAGTATCATCCCCCAAACACGTTCCAACCTTCTCACTAGATCATCCTGTCCTATGCATTTAAACATCATGGTATCATCCCTCAAACACCTTCCAACCTTCTCACTAGATCATCCTGTCCTATGCATTTAAACATCATGGTGTCATCCCTCAAACACCGTCCAACCTTCTCACTAGATCATCCTGTCCTATACATTTAAACATGATATCATCCCTCAAACACTTTCCAACCTTCTCACTATATTATCCTGTTCTATACATTTAAACATCATGGTATCATCCCTCAAACACCTTCCAACCTTCTCACTAGATCATCCTGTTCTATACATTTAAACATCATGGTATCATCCCCCAAACACCTTCCAACCTTCTCACTATATCATCCTGTTCTCTACATTTAAACATCATGGTATCATCCCTCAAACACCTTCCAACCTTCTCACTAGATCATCCTGTTCTATACATTTAAACATCATGGTATCATCCCTCAAACACCTTCCAACCTTCTCACTAGATCATCCTGTTCTCTACATTTAGACATCATGGTATCATCTTCTCTACATTTAGACATCATGGTATCATCCCTCAAACACCTTCCAACCTTCTCCCTAGATCACCCTGTTCTATACATTTAAACATCATGGTATCATCCCTCAAACACCTTCCAACCTTCTCACTAGATCATCCTGTTCTATACATTTAAACATCATGGTATCATCCCTCAAACACCTTCCAACCTTCTCACTAGATCATCCTGTTCTCTACATTTAGACATCATGGTATCATCTTCTCTACATTTAGACATCATGGTATCATCCCTCAAACACCTTCCAACCTTCTCCCTAGATCACCCTGTTCTATACATTTAAACATCATGGTATCATCCCTCAAACACCTTCCAACCTTCTCCCTAGATCACCCTGTTCTATACATTTAAACATCATGGTATCATCCCTCAAACACCTTCCAACCTTCTCACTAGATCATCCTGTTCTATACATTTAAACATCATGGTATCATCCCTGAAACACCTTCCAACCTTCTCACTAGATCATCCTATCCTATACATTTAAACATCATGGTATCATCCCTCAAACACCTTCCAACCTTCTCACTAGATCATCCTGTTCTATATATTTAAACATCATGGTATCATCCCTCAAACATCTTCCAACCTTCTCACTAGATCATCCTGTTCTATATATTTAAACATCATGGTATCATCCCTCAAACACCTTCCAACCTTCTCACTAGATCATCCTGTTCTATACATTTAAACATCATGGTATCATCCCTCAAACACCTTCCAACCTTCTCACTAGATCATCCTGTTCTCTACATTTAGACATCATGGTATCATCTTCTCTACATTTAGACATCATGGTATCATCCCTCAAACACCTTCCAACCTTCTCCCTAGATCACCCTGTTCTATACATTTAAACATCATGGTATCATCCCTCAAACACCTTCCAACCTTCTCACTAGATCATCCTGTTCTCTACATTTAGACATCATGGTATCATCTTCTCTACATTTAGACATCATGGTATCATCCCTCAAACACCTTCCAACCTTCTCCCTAGATCACCCTGTTCTATACATTTAAACATCATGGTATCATCCCTCAAACACCTTCCAACCTTCTCCCTAGATCACCCTGTTCTATACATTTAAACATCATGGTATCATCCCTCAAACACCTTCCAACCTTCTCACTAGATCATCCTGTTCTATACATTTAAACATCATGGTATCATCCCTCAAACACCTTCCAACCTTCTCACTAGATCATCCTATCCTATACATTTAAACATCATAGTATCATCCCTCAAACACCTTCCAACCTTCTCACTAGATCATCCTGTTCTATATATTTAAACATCATGGTATCATCCCTCAAACATCTTCCAACCTTCTCACTAGATCATCCTGTTCTATATATTTAAACATCATGGTATCATCCCTCAAACACCTTCCAACCTTCTCACTAGATCATCCTGTTCTATACATTTAAACATCATGGTATCATCCCTCAAACACCTTCCAACCTTCTCACTAGATCATCCTGTTCTATACATTTAAACATCATGGTATCATCCCTCAAACACCTTCCAACCTTCTCACTACATCATCCTGTTCTATACATTTAAACATCATGGTATCATCCCTCAAACACCTTCCAACCTTCTCACTAGATCATCCTGTCCTATGCATTTAAATATCATGGTATCATCCCTCAAACACCTTCCAACCTTCTCACTAGATCATCCTGTTCTATACATTTAAACATCATGGTATCATCCCCCAAACACCTTCCAACCTTCTCACTAGATTATCCTGTCCTATGCATTTAAATATCATGGTATCATCCCTCAAACACCTTCCAACCTTCTCACTAGATCATCCTGTCCTATGCATTTAAACATCATGGTATCATCCCTCAAACACCTTCCAACCTTCTCACTAGATCATCCTGTTCTCTACATTTAAACATCATGATATCATCCCTCAAACACCTTCCAACCTTCTCACTAGATCATCCTGTCCTATTCATTTAAACATCATGGTATCATCCCTCAAACACCTTCCAACCTTCTCACTAGATCATCCTGTTCTCTACATTTAAACATCATGGTATCATCCCTCAAACACCTTCCAACCTTCTCACTAGATCATCCTGTTCTGTACATGGTATCATCCCTCAAACACCTTCCAACCTTCTCACTAGATCATCCTGTTCTATACATGGTATCATCCCTCAAACACCTTCCAACCTTCTCACTAGATCATCCTGTCCTATACATTAATATCATGGTATCATCCCTCAAACACTTTCCAACCTTCTCACTAGATCATCCTGTTCTATACATTTAAACATCATGGTATCATCCCTCAAACACCTTCCAACCTTCTCACTAGATCATCCTGTCCTATACATTTAAACATCATGGTATCATCCCCCAAACACCTTCCAACCTTCTCACTAGATCATCCTGTTCTATACATGGTATCATCCCTCAAACACCTTCCAACCTTCTCACTAGATCATCCTGTCCTATACATTAATATCATGGTATCATCCCTCAAACACTTTCCAACCTTCTCACTAGATCATCCTGTTCTATACATTTAAACATCATGGTATCATCCCTCAAACACCTTCCAACCTTCTCACTAGATCATCCTGTCCTATACATTTAAACATCATGGTATCATCCCCCAAACACCTTCCAACCTTCTCACTAGATCATTCTGTTCTCTACATTTAAACATCATGGTATCATCCCCCAAACACCTTCCAACCTGCTCACTACATCCCTCAAACACCTTCCAACCTTCTCACTAGATCATCCTGTCCTATACATTTACACATCATGGTATCATTCCTCAAACACCTTCCAACCTTCTCACTAGATCATCCTGTCCTATACATTTAAACATCATGGTATCATCCCTCGAACACCTTCCAACCTTCTCACTAGATCATCCTGTCCTATACATTTAAACATCATGGTATCATCCCTCAAACACCTTCCAACCTTCTCACTAGATCATCCTGTCCTATACATTTACACATCATGGTATCATCCCTCAAACACCTTCCAACCTTCTCACTAGATCATCCTGTCCTATACATTTACACATCCTCAAACACCTTCCAACCTTCTCACTAGATCATCCTGTCCTATGCATTTACACATCATGGTATCATCCCTCAAACACCTTCCAACCTTCTCACTAGATCATCCTGTTCTCTACATTTAAACATCATGGTATCATCCCCCAAACACCTTCCAACCTTCTCACTAGATCATCCTGTCCTATACATTTATACATCATGGTATCATCCCCCAAACACCTTCCAACCTTCTCACTATATCATCCTGTTCTCTACATTTAAACATCATGGTATCATCCCCCAAACACCTTCCAACCTTCTCACTAGATCATCCTGTCCTATACATTTACACATCATGGTATCATCCCCCAAACACCTTCCAACCTGCTCACTACATCCCTCAAACACCTTCCAACCTTCTCACTAGATCATCCTGTCCTATACATTTAAACATCATGGTATCATCCCCCAAACACCTTCCAACCTTCTCACTAGATCATCCTGTCCTATACATTTATACATCATGGTATCATCCCCCAAACACCTTCCAACCTTCTCACTATATCATCCTGTTCTCTACATTTACACATCATGGTATCATCCCCCAAACACCTTCCAACCTTCTCACTAGATCATCCTGTCCTATACATTTACACATCATGGTATCATCCCCCAAACACCTTCCAACCTGCTCACTACATCCCTCAAACACCTTCCAACCTTCTCACTAGATCATCCTGTCCTATACATTTAAACATCATGGTATCATCCCCCAAACACCTTCCAACCTTCTCACTAGATCATCCTGTCCTATACATTTATACATCATGGTATCATCCCCCAAACACCTTCCAACCTTCTCACTATATCATCCTGTTCTCTACATTTAAACATCATGGTATCATCCCCCAAACACCTTCCAACCTTCTCACTAGATCATCCTGTCCTATACATTTACACATCATGGTATCATCCCCCAAACACCTTCCAACCTGCTCACTACATCCCTCAAACACCTTCCAACCTTCTCACTAGATCATCCTGTCCTATACATTTAAACATCATGGTATCATCCCCCAAACACCTTCCAACCTTCTCACTAGATCATCCTGTCCTATACATTTAAACATCATGGTATCATCCCTCAAACACCTTCCAACCTTCTCACTAGATCATCCTGTCCTATACATTTAAACATCATGGTATCATCCCTCAAACACCTTCCAACCTTCTCATTAGTATTTTCAATATTTACAGTAAAGCTTGATAAAGCTTGCTGGACAGACTCCTGTGAGCTTTTATTTAGGTGACTTGGTGTCAGAATGACCGATGTTCCTAAAATAAGTTTGATGTGACATAAAATACAGCCATCACAGGACATAAATATTCTTGTAGAAATACAGGTATACCACTGGACCATTTGAATCATAGATATTCTTGTAATTGGCTGAGATGTGGAAGTACTGATACCACTGAGTCATTTGTAACATGGTTAGTAATCAATCCAAGACAAGAAGTTTCCTCGTTTTATTCTAACATCCAATATGGTTTCCACAGAATGTGAAAACTTCTTATTTTTAACTTTGATAGGTTGGTTCCTGTAAAACTTGAGATTGTGTTCCCTTTGTAGTATTGGAGTAGTAAGAAGCTTTAACATTATCTTGTACAACCCTCCACATATTGAACTCTGACTGAAATGGCTGAAATGTGAACAACATTGTTTTTAGCTCACCTTGCCAAAGGCAATGTGAGCTTTTGCCATCACTTGGCGTCCGGCGTCTGTCGTTCGTCATCCGTTAACTTTTCGCATTTTAATCTTTTCCTCTGAAACCTCTCAGTCAAATGAACTGAAACATAGTAGGAAGCATGTATGGAAGGTCCTCTCTAAAGATTGCTCATTTTGTCCCGATCTATTAACAAACATGGCTGCCACAGGCAATTCTTGTTTCTGATTGGCCGATTTTAAAAAATATTTTCCTCCGAAACCGCTTTGTCAAATGAACCGAAACTTTGTAGGAAGCATCTATGGAAGGTCCTCTATAAAGATTGCTCATTTCATCCCGATCCGTTAACAAACATGGCCGCCACAGACAATTCATGTTTCAGATTAGCCGATTTTTTAAAAACTTCTCCGAAACCGCTTGGCCAAATGAACCGAAACTTGGTTGGAAGCATCTATGGAAGGTCCTCGATAAAGATTGCTCATTTCATCCCGATCCGTTTACAAACATGGCTGCCACAGGCAATTCTTGTTTCTGATTGGCCGATTTTTTAAAATCTTCTCCGAAACTACTTGACCAAATAAACAGAAACTTGGTAGGAAGCATTTATGGAAGGTCCTCTATAAAGATTGCTAATTTCATCCCGATCTGTTAACAAACATGGCCGCCATAGGCAATTCTTGTTTCTGATAGGTTCATTTCTAAAAGAAACTTCTCCGTTGTAGTAAACTGTTTAAAGGGAGATAACTCTTGCATTAAACTGTTAAAAGAAAGATAACTTGCCATAATCTCTCTTAGAAATTAACTAATGCTGATATAGTGTAACATGTTTATACTATGCATTACATGTAGGTATTCACATTTTAATATTCTTTTTAGTTCACCGTGCCAAAGGCAATGTGAGCTTTTGCCATCACTTGGCGTCCGTCTTCTGTCGTCCGTAAACTTTTCACATTTTAATCTTTTCCTCTGAAACCTCTCAGCCAAATGAACTGAAACATGGTAGGAAGCATCTATGGAAGGTCCTCTCTACAGATTGCTCATTTCATCCCGATCTGTTAACAAACATGGCCGCCACAGGCAATTCATGTTTCAGATTAGCTGATTTTTTAAAAACTTCTCCGAAACCGCTTGGCCAAATGAACTGAAACTTGGTTGGAAGCATCTATGGAAGGTCCTCGATAAAGATTGCTCATTTCATCCCGATCCGTTTACAAACATGGCTGCCACAGGCAATTCTTGTTTCTGATTGGCCGAATTTTAAAAATCTTCTCCTCCGAAACCGCTTGGCCAAATGAACAGAAACTTGGTAGGAAGCATTTATGGAAGGTCCTCTATGAAGATTGCTCATTTCATCCCGATCCGTTAACAAACATGGCCACCATAGGCAATTCTTGTTTCTGATAGGTTCATTTCTAAAAAAAACTTCTCCATTGTAGTAAACTGTTTAAAGGGAGATAACTCTTGCATTAAACTGTTAAAAGAAAGATAACTTGCCATAATCTCTCTTAGAAATTAACTAATGCTGATATAGTGTAACATGTTTATACTATGCATTACATGTAGGTATTCACATTTTAATATTCTTTTTAGCTCGCCGTGCCAAAGGCTTTTGGCATCACTTGGCGTCCGTCGTTTGTTGTCTGTCATCTGTTAGCTTTTCACATTTTAATCTTCTCCTCTGAAACCCATCAGTCAAATGAACTGAAACTTAGTAGGAAGCATCTATGGAAGGTCCTCTCTAAAGAGTGCACATTTTGTTATGATCCATTACCAAACATGGCTCTCCACAGGCAATTCTTGTTTCTGATTGGCCAATTTTTAAAAATCTCCTCCTCTGAAACCGCTTCACTAAATTAACCGAAACATGGCAGGAATCATCTATGGAATGTCCTCTATGAATATTGCTCATTTCGTGTCGATCGGTTAATAAACGTGGCCACCACAGGCAATTCTTGTTTCTGATTGGTCAATATCTAAAAAATCTTCTCCTTTGAAACTGCCTAGCTAAATGAACCGAAACTTGGTAGGAAGCATCTACATGTATGGAAGGTTGTGTATTAAGTTTCCTCAAAGCAGAATGAAAGGTGAGCCTCTGGTTTATAAGAAGAACCAATTAGGCATTTGAACCGAAATTTGGAGAAATGGTGTATGGATGGTTCTCAACAAAATGTCCGCATTTTATTTTGATCTAACATCCAACTGGGTCTACTTTGGGTTTAATAATGTCCCCATTTTATTTTGATCTAACATCCAACTGGGTCAACTTTGGGTTTAATAATGCCCCCATTTTATTCTGATCTAACATCCAACATGGTCAACTTTGGGTGTATTAAGTAATAAATTAGGTCTAATAATTAAAATGTATTCTCGGAAGTCACTTGGCAGTTTAAACTGAAACTTTGCCAGGGTTTATTAATGGATGATTCTCAAAGCAATTACCCCCCTTCCCATTTGTTATAATCTGACATGTAATATGGCCAACAATGTGCATAATAATTTATGATTGGTTAAAATGTGAAAAAAATCTTCTCAACTGAAAATATTTGTCACTTTGAACCAATTAAAGGTTTGCAGAAATGATCTGTGATATCAGAAATGATCTGTGATGTCAGAAATGATCTGTGATGTCAGAAACGATCTGTGATGTCAGAAACGATCTGTGATGTCAGAAATGATCTGTGATGTCAGAAATGATCTGTGATGTCAGAAACGATCTGTGATGTCAGAAACGATCTGTGATGTCAGAAACGATCTGTGATGTCAGAAATGATCTGTGATGTCAGAAACGATCTGTGATGTCAGAAATGATCTGTGATGTCAGAAACGATCTATGATGTCAGAAATGATCTGTGATGTCAACTTTTCCTCACTTTGTGGTATTGTTTGTTTTTCATTTGATTTGATTATGATCTGATATCCAATAACCACCATTGATCCAATAATGCCACCATTGGTATAATTGTAGTTGGTTGTAAAAATTAAAACATGGTAAGAAATTGATTTTATCACCAGAATCAGCTTTGGAGGGATGTTCCTTGATAGGTATAGAAAAAAAAATCATACGTTGTTATCCAACATGATATATGGCCGCAATGGTCATACTTGTTTATGATTGGACAATCTATGATAAAAATATTTTTAGAAAATAATGAAGAACATTATTGACCATTCATTTGGTAAACCTGGCAGTAATATAACTACATCACAAGTTCATATAATTGTTAAAGTAATATTACACCAGTTTTGGTTTAAGACAATTTTCCCCTGAAAATTCAATTTGGAATACGGCGGTACCTTTACTAAGCTATTCATGCATATTTCAAGTCGAAATATGTTCCCAACAACTAGAAATCTGCAAATCCGTGTGCGTGTTTATCGTTCTCGCCATTATTGTGGAGACTGATTAACTTTCGGTTTTGTTCCGATGATTGACGATTATGACCTCATGAAGAAAAGTTTTAATTCGATGATTGCCGATCTTCACCTCGTGAAGAAAAGATAAACAATCATGGATGCTGAGGTAAGCACGCACATATTCCTGACAATGATTATTGAGGAATCTGTCTGTTTCATGTCGTGTGAACCAATTTTATTTTTACTATTTTTTTATGTGGTACACACGGAATATATTTTTATTTTTTTTCATCAACTGAACATTGTGCATGAGCGATAATCTTCCCGAAAGAGTTCAAATCTTCGGTCACACGCATATCCTTTGCATTACTGTACGGGAAAATAGAATTATCTGCAGTCAAATATTTTGTGATTTGCTCTTAAAATCTGCTTTTGAGCAGATTTTTAATGTTATGCAGTTGATTTTAGTTAAAATTAAGTGACATTAAGTGCAAATATTTAATCCAAAAATTCCACGATATTTGCCTTTCATATTACATTAAGTAAAGAAACTGTTCTTTAAGAATTGTTATTGCAAAGACAACAACTTTATTTGTTTTAATAGAACAAAGATATCAAATTTAGCGTGCATGATTCGTTTCTCGAATAACCTAACTGAGTAAATATAACAAGTTTTTTTTTATTCATCAAAAGATAAATTTAATGCAAGTGATAAATAACCCAAGTTTATTGTTTTCAATAAATATAGATCTGCTACTAAAGCTAAAATAAATATAGACCTGCTACTAAAGCTAAAATAAATATAGACGTGCTACTAAAGCTAAAATAAATATAGATCTGCTACTAAAGCTAAAATAAATATAAACCTGCTACTAAAGCTAAAATAAATATAGATCTGCTGCTAAAGCTAAAATAAATATAGACCTGCTACTAAAGCTAAAATAAATATAGATCTGGTACTAAAGCTAAAATAAATATAGATCTGGTACTAAAGCTAAAATAAATATAGATCTGCTACTAAAGCTAAAATAAATATAGATCTGCTACTAAAGCTAAAATAAATATAGACCTGCTACTAAAGCTAAAATAAATATAGATCTGCTGCTAAAGCTAAAATAAATATAGACCTGCTACTAAAGCTAAAATAAATATAGATCTGCTGCTAAAGCTAAAATAAATATAGACCTGCTACTAAAGCTAAAATAAATATAGATCTGCTGCTAAAGCTAAAATAAATATAGACCTGCTACTAAAGCTAAAATAAATATAGATCTGCTGCTAAAGCTAAAATAAATATAGATCTGCTGCTAAAGCTAAAATAAATATAGATCTGCTGCTAAAGCTAGAATAAATATAGATCTGCTACTAAAGCTAGAATAAATATAGATCTGCTGCTAAAGCTAAAATAAATATAGATCTGCTGCTAAAGCTAGAATAAATATAGATGTGCTACTAAGACTAAAATAGATGTAGATCTGCTACTAAAGCTAAAATAAATATAGATCTGCTACTAAAGCTAGAATAAATATAGATCTGCTACTAAAGCTAAAATAAATATAGACCTGCTACTAAAGCTAAAATAAATATAGATCTGCTACTAAAGCTAGAATAAATATAGACCTGCTACTAAAGCTAAAATAAATATAGATCTGCTGCTAAAGCTAAAATAAATATAGATCTGCTGCTAAAGCTAAAATAAATATAGACCTGCTACTAAAGCTAAAATAAATATAGATCTGCTACTAAAGCTAAAATAAATATAGATCTGCTGCTAAAGCTAAAATAAATATAGATCTGCTGCTAAAGCTAAAATAAATATAGACCTGCTACTAAAGCTAAAAGAAATATAGATCTGCTGCTAAAGCTAAAGTAAATATAGATCTGCTGCTAAAGCTAAAATAAATATAGATCTGCTGCTAAAGCTAAAATAAATATAGACCTGCTACTAAAGCTAAAATAAATATAGATCTGCTACTAAAGCTAAAATAAATATAGATCTGCTGCTAAAGCTAAAATAAATATAGATCTGCTGCTAAAGCTAAAATAAATATAGACCTGCTACTAAAGCTAAAATAAATATAGATCTGCTACTAAAGCTAAAATAAATATAGATCTGCTGCTAAAGCTAAAATAAATATAGATCTGCTGCTAAAGCTAAAATAAATATAGACCTGCTACTAAAGCTAAAAGAAATATAGATCTGCTGCTAAAGCTAAAGTAAATATAGATGTGCTACTAAAGCTAAAATAAATATGGATGTGCTACTAAAGCTAAAATAAATATAGATCTGCTGCTAAAGCTAAAATAAATATAGATGTGCTACTAAAGCTAAAATTAATATAGACCTGCTACTAAAGCTAAAATAAATATAGATCTGCTGCTAAAGCTAAAAGAAATATAGATGTGCTACTAAAGCTAAAATTAATATAGACCTGCTACTAAAGCTAAAATAAATATAGATCTGCTACTAAGGCTAAAATAGATGTAGATCTACTGCTAAAGCTAAAATAAATATAGATCTGGTACTAAAGCTAAAATAAATATAGATGTGCTACTAAGGCTAAAATAAATATAAACCTGCTACTAAAGCTAAAATAAATATAGATGTGCTACTAAAGCTAAAATAAATATAGATGTGCTACTAAAGCTAAAATAAATATGGATGTGCTACTAAAGCTAAAATAAATATAGATGTGCTACTAAAGCTAAAATAAATATAGATGTGCTACTAAAGCTAAAATAAATATGGATGTGCTACTAAAGCTAAAATAAATATAGATGTGCTACTAAAGCTAAAATAAATATAGATGTGCTACTAAAGCTAAAATAAATATACATGTACTACTAAAGCTAAAATAAATATAGATGTTACTAAAGCTAAAATGAATATAGATTTGATATTAAAGTTAGAATAAATATTGATCTGCTACTAAGGCTAAAATAAATGTAGATCTACTGCTAAAGCTAAAATAAATATAGATCTGGTACTAAAGCTAAAATAAATATGGATCTGCTGAGAATGCTAAAATAAATATAGATATGCTACTAAAGCTAAAATAAATATAGATCTGCTACTAAAGCTAAAATAAATATAGAGCTGCTACTAAAGCTAAAATAATATAGATGTGCTTCTAAAGCTAAAATAAATATAGATGTGCTACTAAAGCTAAAATAAATATAGATCTGCTACTAATGCTAAAATAAATATAGATGTGCTACTAAAGCTAAAATAAATATAGATGTACTACTAAAGCTAAAATAAATATAGATCTGCTACTAAGGCTAAAATAAATATAGATCTGCTACTAAAGCTAAAATAAATATAGATGTACTACTAAAGCTAAAATGAATATAGATTTGATATTAAAGTTAGAATAAATATTGATCTGCTACTAAGGCTAAAATAAATGTAGATCTACTGCTAAAGCTAAAATAAATATAGATCTGGTACTAAAGCTAAAATAAATATAGATCTTGTACTAAAGCTAAAATAAATATAGATGTGCTACTAAAGTTAAAATGAATATAGATCTGATATTAAAGCTAAAATAAATATAGATCTGCTACAAAGGCTAAAATAAATGTAGATCTACTGCTAAAGCTAAAATAAATATAGATCTGGTACTGAAGCTAAAATAAATATAGATCTGGTACTGAAGCTAAAATAAATATAGATCTGCTGAGAATGCTAAAATAAATATAGATGTGCTACGAAAGCTAAAATAAATATAGATCTGCTACTAAAGCTAAAATAAATATAGAGCTGCTACTAAAGCTAAAATAAATATAGATCTGGTACTGAAGCTAAAATAAATATAGATCTGCTGAGAATGCTAAAATAAATATAGATGTGCTACTAAAGCTAAAATAAATATAGATCTGCTACTAAAGCTAAAATAAATATAGATCTGCTGAGAATGCTAAAATAAATATAGATGTGCTACTAAAGCTAAAATAAATATAGATCTGCTACTAAAGCTAAAATAAATATAGAGCTGCTACTAAAGCTAAAATAAATATAGTTGTGCTACTAAAGCTAAAATAAATATAGATCTGGTACTAAAGCTAAATTAAGTTTAGATCTACTACTAAACCTAAACCATCACCTTAGATGTGCGTTATTATTCATTCAGACTGATTATGACAATATTGGACAGGAATCAATAAAATCAATATTCATTTGCTTTATTAAACCCTCTTTGTACCTCAAGCTATTGTGTGTTTCATCATTAGTTCTAACCCGTTGTAAATAGAAATTGATCATTCCAATTAGTTTGAACAATTTCACAAAATTACTTTTCTGTTAAATTTCTGTATTAAGCTGTATTTGCCAATTTTCAATTATATTGGAAACACACAATATTAAAAAGTAAAAATAGAGAATCAGTTTTGATATATGGAATAATTTTTATCCATGTTGCTGAAGTGCTAATTAGCACTTCTCTAAATCTTTCATCAAAACGGTAACTTAGAGAAAAGGGTATTGACGTTTTCTATCACGGAGAAGCAAGGACTGCTTATATGCTAAGAGACAGGGAGTAGACTAAAATAAGCCATTGATTTGTTTAAAATGGAATATAAAGTTAAGCAGGTATTGGCAAATAATTCACACCACTTGTAAAATCAATCTATTGATGTATGGCATCGGATGCAATCAACATGATCAAATACTCAATGAAACAGAAATATTAGAATTTACCTGTATTTCACTTCAACACACATTGTATTGTATACTTGATGATGGTAGAATTTCCTATGGGTAGTTTGTTACCTATTAATAAAAAAATAAATAATCTTGGTTGGAAAATGAATTAATCAATTGTGGATTAAATGCTGCCATAAATAGCGACAACAAAATTATCACTATCAGATGGAACTGAAATTGATGATTTACACAAAATGACCGACTCCAAAGAGTTGCTGGATAGTGCTTAACATAATGTTTTCGTCAATGACAGGAAGTAATCAGAATTAGCCGTAGAAATATATTTTTATAATGTCAAGGATGTCTATAACGTAAGGATGTCCATTTCATGACCACTTCCGTAACTGATCTCTGAGCTTCCTGTTCTGTTGAACGCTGATGCCACGTGAAACTGACAATCCATTTGAGTTCCTCTGATTATAATGGTTAAAAATTGATTATTCTGTGTATTATTGAATTATTCTGTGTATTATTGAATGGATTAAGTAAAATGTAAAAGAAAAACTTGAGCATATAAATTGTGTCGTTAAGGAATAACTTGTTGAGAACATGGAATGTCTGGCTTATAATCAACAGCGTTTTGCTTGTGTTATTCAAAATATCAATAAGGAGCTCCAGGACAAAGGTGAGTCATATATCACTGAGACAAATGATCTTATATTAAATGTTACAAGTACATGTACAGTCCTGTATTAAGAGGTCACCTTTGTGTCAAAGAACAAGTGGCCTTATAAGAGAGGTGACCTTTTAAAAGAGGTTCAATTCATGTGGAATTTTGATGACAGGACAAGAAAACATTGACCTTTTAATACTAGTGACTGCTTAATAGAGGTGACCACATGGGCAGGTTTGACTTAATAGAGGTGACCACATTGGCAGGTTTGACTTAATAGAGGTGACCACATGGGCAGGTTTGACTTAATAGAGGTGACCACATTGGCAGGTTTGACTTAATAGAGGTGACCACATGGGCAGGTTTGACTTAATAGAGGTGACCACATGGGCAGGTTTGACTTAATAGAGGTGACCACATGGGCAGATTTGATTGTGCTAGAGAATTAAAACAGTGTAACTGTTATGTAATAGTGATTTTAACCACATTGTTTTTTTTATTTACATATACTGATTCGGGAATAGTCTGAGACTCCTAAAAATGGAGGGTTTGGGGAAAATATTTTCTGTTTCACACCAGTGATACATGTGTATAAGATTTTGTTTTATTTATACACTTAATTTTCTATTTCTAAAACTTGTGTTTAGGGATCACCTGTCTTAACAAGCCACCTGTTGTGTGTAAAGCCAGGGGTGAATTCTCATAACAGCTTTCAGTATTTCAAAGCCTGTATTTTACCAATGACTATTTTGGGAAAAAGTAAAAGATTCCAATATATGATGCTAATTCTTTTAAGAATGTAATATTTTTGTTTTATTCTGAAAAGAAAGTTTAAACAGTGATGGCCATCAATTCCACCAATTACTAATAAAATGAGTGACCACCTATCACCTTTCACCTCAAATCATTTAGCACAAAAATACCATGACATATGCCTATGGAAATACAGGTCCTCCTGGCTTTGGACAGTTACAAGCATGTGGCAGGGTCAAACCAGTAAAAAGAATCCCAACCCTCCTCTCCCTCTTGATAATTGGATTGCTAGCGGCAAAACACTTATAAACAAACAATAAAAAACCTGCACAGAATCATTTCATCTCAAAAAACTATATACTATCAGAATGATGACATGAACATGGACATTACAATGGCAGGGTCAGTAATATGTGACAAATTATAAACATCTGTTTACAGATGCAGACCAAGAATATATGAGATGAAGACATTATGATTATTTTTAAGCATATTAGGCTGGTGAAGGTTTATATATTACACAGTGGAACCTTGTTGTGTTACAACAACAACAACCTTTTTAGATCAAATTATCAGGGAAAATTTGGATAATAATAGACTATGAATGGACCATATTCTAACTTTGAGTTATGAAAAAACCCTTGACTTATTTGAATGTGAGATATTAAGATTTGAATATATAGATAAATTGGGCTTTTCTCATTTGAGCACACTGAGTGATATTGTCAGTATCAATGCATTGACTCTGATAGACACTGTTTGCATAGGTAGTTGTAGATCCAACTACCGTATGATCACGATCATGACCACGATGGCCAGATATTCGCTACATATAAACGTATATATTAAATTGACAAACATGTGTTGCGTTAATTCTTTATGAAAGTGTTCTCTCAATCATTTTGTAAAGGGGTATGGTGAATTAGTACTGTGAGTATTAGTACTGTGAGTATTAGTACTGTGAGTATTAGTACTGTGAGTATTAGTACCGTGAGTATTAGTACCGTGAGTATTAGTATGGTGAGTATTAGTACTGTGAGTATTAGTACTGTGAGTATTAGTACTGTGAGTACTAGTATGGTGAGTATTAGTACGGTGAGTATTAGTACAGTGAGTATTAGTACTGTGAGTGTTAGTACTGTGAGTATTAGTACTGTGAGTGTTAGTACTGTGAGTGTTAGTACTGTGAGTATTAGTACTGTGAGTATTAGTACTATGAGTATTAGTTCAGTGAGTATTAGTACTGTGAGTGTTAGTACTGTGAGTATTAGTACTGTGAGTATTAGTACTGTGAGTATTAGTACGGTGAGTATTAGTATGGTGAGAATTAGTACGGTGAGTGTTAGTACTGTGAGTATTAGTACTGTGAGTATTAGTACTGTGAGTGTTAGTACTGTGAGTATTAGTACTGTGAGTATTAGTACGGTGAGTATTAGTATGGTGAGAGTTAGTATGGTGAGTGTTAGTACGGTGAGTGTTAGTATGGTGAGTATTAGTAGTGAGTATTAGTACTGTGAGTATTAGTACTGTGAGTGTTAGTACTGTGAGTGTTAGTACTGTGAGTGTTAGTACTGTGAGTGTTAGTACTGTGAGTATTAGTACCATGAGTATTAGTACTGTGAGTGTTAGTGCTGAGTATTAATACTGTGAGTGTTAGTACTGTGAGTATTAGTACTGTGAGTATTAGTACTGTGAGTGTTAGTACTGTGAGTGTTAGTACTGTGAGTGTTAGTACTGTGAGTATTAGTACTGTGAGTATTAGTACTGTGAGTGTTAGTACTGTGAGTGTTAGTACTGTGCATATTAGTACTGTGAGTATTAGTACTGTGAGTGTTAGTACTGTGAGTGTTAGTACTGTGAGTGTTAGTACTGTGAGTATTAGTACTGTGAGTGTTAGTACTGTGGGTGTTAGTACTGTGAGTATTAATAATGTGAGTATTAGTACTGTGAGTGTTAGTACTGTGAGTGTTAGTACTGTGAGTATTAGTACTGTGAATATTAGTACTGTGAGTAGTAGTGCTGTGAGTATTAGTGCTATGAGTGTTAGTACTGTGAGTGTTAGTACTGTGAGTGTTAGTACTGTGAGTGTTAGTACTGTGAGTGTTAGTACTGTGAGTATTAGTACTGTGAGTATTAGTACTGTGAGTGTTAGTACTGTGAGTGTTAGTACTGTGCATATTAGTACTGTGAGTATTAGTACTGTGAGTGTTAGTACTGTGAGTGTTAGTACTGTGAGTGTTAGTACTGTGAGTGTTAGTACTGTGAGTATTAGTACTGTGAGTGTTAGTACTGTGAGTATTAGTACTGTGAGTATTAGTACTGTGAGTGTTAGTACTGTGAGTGTTAGTACTGTGAGTATTAGTACTGTGAGTGTTAGTACTGTGAGTGTTAGTACTGTGAGTGTTAGTACTGTGGGTGTTAGTACTGTGAGTATTAATAATGTGAGTATTAGTACTGTGAGTGTTAGTACTGTGAGTGTTAGTACTGTGAGTATTAGTACTGTGAATATTAGTACTGTGAGTAGTAGTGCTGTGAGTATTAGTACTGTGAGTGTTAGTACTGTGAGTGTTAGTACTGTGAGTGTTAGTACTGTGAGTGTTAGTACTGTGAGTGTTAGTGCTGTGAGTGTTAGTACTGAGTATTAGTACTGTGAGTGTTAGTACTGTGAGTGTTAGTACTGTGAGTGTTAGTTCCGTGAGTGTTAGTACTGTGAGTGTTAGTACCGTGAGTGTTAGTACCGTGAGTGTTAGTACCGTGAGTGTTAGTACCGTGAGTGTTAGTACCGTGAGTGTTAGTACCGTGAGTGTTAGTACCGTGAGTGTTAGTACTGTGAGTATTAATACTGTGAGTAAGACTATTAAGTGTTGAAAATAACCACTATCTTTTAACTAGTAAAGTCTAGGTTGCCTTAAATGGTAAAAAACTATAGAGTATCAGTATGGTATGAGTTCCATGCTCATATAAAAAATGGCTATGCAGAATACTGCATGAAAAAAAATGGTGTGTTCTGATTGTGGAATACACACGTACTAGTATGAAACTTGTATAGGGTTATGGTATTTAACACCACTTTCAACAATATTTCAGTTATATCATGGCTCAAGGGATAGATTTATAATTTTTATATTTGATATAAAATAGAACTGTCTATGGATTAATACAATTTTTCTGCTGAATAAAGACAATTCAATACTAATACAATAATGGTTAACATGTATTCTAAACAAAACTGTAGAAAGGCTCTATAAACCTTGTTTTTTGTCCCAGCCTTTTAAGCCTCATAGATATAAATTTTATCTTTTAAGACACTGCATCGAATAACAGTCTTTTCACTATTATAGCAGTGAGTCCATTGGACAGACTCGTAGTGATACTGTTGAGACCTTCAAAACTGATGTTATCGGTAAAGGCATAATATATTTGACGTCACACTGAACAAAAATTTCCAGAATCAGAGGCAGTTGATTGATAATGACAATATCACTTCTAGAGATCAAAGGTCCATATTACAGATGTATCATGATTGAACCTAGTATTATATTAACAACAGATAAACAGATGTATCATGATTTCAACCTAATATTATATTAACAACAGATAACCAGATGTATCATGATTTGAACCTAGTATTATATTAACAACAGATAAACAGATGTATCATGATTTGAACCTAGTATTATATTAACAACAGATAACCAGATGTATCATGATTTGAACCTAGTATTATATTAACAACAGATAAACAGATGTATCATGATTTGAACCTAGTATTATATTAACAACAGATAAACAGATGTATCATGATTTGAACCTAGTATTATATTAACAACAGATAAACAGATGTATCATGATTTGAACCTAGTATTATATTAACAACAGATAAACAGATGTATCATGATTTGAACCTAGTATTATATTAACAACAGATAAACAGATGTATCATGATTTGAACCTAGTATTATATTAACAACAGATAAACAGATGTATCATGATTTGAACCTAGTATTATATTAACAACAGATAAACAGATGTATCATGATTTGAACCTAGTATTATATTAACAACAGATAAACAGATGTATCATGATTTCAACCTAGTATTATATTAACAACAGATAAACAGATGTATCATGATTTGAACCTAGTATTATATTAACAACAGATAAACAGATGTATCATGATTTGAACCTAGTATTATATTAACAACAGATAAACAGATGTATCATGATTTGAACCTAGTATTATATTAACAACAGATAAACAGATGTATCATGATTTCAACCTAGTATTATATTAACAACAGATAAACAGATGTATCATGATTTGAACCTAGTATTATATTAACAACAGATAAACAGATGTATCATGATTTGAACCTAGTATTATATTAACAACAGATAAACAGATGTATCATGATTTGAACCTAGTATTTTATTAACAACAGATAAACAGATGTATCATGATTTGAACCTAGTATTATATTAACAACAGATAAACAGATGTATCATGATTTCAACCTAGTATTATATTAACAACAGATAAACAGATGTATCATGATTTCAACCTAGTATTATATTAACAATATTGCTCTTCCTATGGTATACATTGTTCTACTATCGGCAGATTACTCACTTAAGCAGCAGGATTATTGTGGACTAGTCCTTTTTCCACTCCCAATGGATGTCCTAGATTAGGTTTGCAGTATTCAAATTGACCAATCAAATTTTTTGTAACTACTAACTATGATGATTTTCCTTTCAATTGGCAAAGTGGCGAATGTTTATCACAAGGGACAATTAATTAGCTTTTAGAACCTAGAATTCATTTACAGTGTATTGATGATATAAGTTTATTGTACTAGTGAGTTTATTTACGATCTGTTTGTTATACAAGTTTTAGTATACCCCTGATACTTGGAGAACCAGAGTTGTCAGTTCATTCTATATTTACATACACGGTGGAAGGGGTTTATTTATTGCTTAAGGTGTACAATATTCTTCCATTCCACACATTTCTATATTTAAACATCAAACACTGCTCAAAGAGCGGTACCGATAATTGAAATTTGACTGGGAAGCTTGGAAGAAATTGGCACTTTAGAGTTGAGTTGCCTAAGTACGGTAATGAGATTTCATCAGTGATTTGATAGTAATTTAATTTGTATTTGATGTGTTGGGTCTATTGATTTATACAAGTGATGTCAGTTTGTGTGTGAATCTTATTGTTAACCATAACATTGAAGGTTTACAGCACTTCTTTATTAAACTGACAGCAGCCTATTGTTATATAATATATGAATTTGATTACTTACCTTTAAGGATTGTTTATCTCTTCACCAGAAACTTAATTATTGTCGACTGTATTTTTAGATACACCAAAGCAATTATAATGGTTTGAACATTTTGTCAGTGATATTACAGTATTCTGTGATATATATAAATGGGTGCATTTGTCCTCATATTCTAATTTGGTTTAGTGCACTGTAAGCAATTATTTTTCTTTGGGATGTGATTCAAGTGTTTGATAGTTCACTGCTGTAAAATTATCATTCAACTGTCATTATATGCTTTATAGAATATGTGTCTTTAAACATGACTATAGGTAGATGGTCCCTTTTGTGGTATTTCCCAAAACAGAAAACTTGCATAAATTTTATCTTCTTTTTCACAGTTCTCAATATATTGATGTTTGTTATTTATATTGTTGTCAAAGAGGAAAATGTGTGAAACACTCTGACCTGATTACCTCATTGTACTTGGAATGAACTGAGTGAAGTTTCAGATTCCTCTCTACAGTTTTCAAAAACTTTTATAATTGTTGCAATAGTAATATTTAAATGACTGGATTTTTTTTAGTCATTCACTAACATTTAACAACATCCTGTATGGGGTCATGTTAGATAACCTTTCATTCATATTTGACCGTCCAATCATATGCAAGACAGTTAAATATATTGACCAATCAAACATCGGGTCTCAGTGTGTGGTCGGTTTTAATACCCCATGATTTGGTAGGCTCATTGCTGATTGGTTGGTGGAAAATATGAGCTCTGATCTGATGCCATAAGATCTATCAAACATCCATTTTTGCTAGCCAAAGAGGTAAGGAGGGTGAATGTAACCATTGGCTAGTGAAGATGTCAAAAATCTAATTTTAATTAGATGGAAAGAATGAATATATCTGTATTGTTTGGACCATTGTATTTTATATTTCATCTGTCAAACTGTATTTTCTTTCAGGTTATGTAACAGGAAGTCCTGAAGATGAAATCAAGATTTTAGAAGATATGAGTCCAACCTCTAAAGTACAACAACACAACAAACAACTATTGACAGAAATGAGTGAGTATTAAGATTTTAGAAGATATGTCAGTCCAACCTCTAAAGTACTACAACACAACAAACAACTATTGACAGAAATGAGTGAGTATTAAGATTTTAGAAGATATGAGTCCAACCTCTAAAGTACTACAACACAACAAACAACTATTGACAGAAATGAGTGAGTATTAAGATTTTAGAAGATATGTCAGTCCAACCTCTAAAGTACAATAACACAACAAACAACTATTGACAGAAATGAGTGAGTATTAAGATTTTAGAAGATATGTCAGTCCAACCTCTAAAGTACTACAACACAACAAACAACTATTGACAGAAATGAGTGAGTATTAAGATTTTAGAAGATATGAGTCCAACCTCTAAAGTACTACAGCACAACAAACAACTATTGACAGAAATGAGTGAGTATTAAGATTTTAGAAGATATGTCAGTCCAACTTCTAAAGTACAACAACACAACAAACAACTATTGACAGAAATGAGTGAGTATTAAGATTTTAGAAGATATGTTAGTCCAACCTCTAAAGTACAATAACACAACAAACAACTATTGACAGAAATGAGTGAGTATTAAGATTTTAGAAGATATGTCAGTCCAACCTCTAAAGTACTACAACACAACAAACAACTATTGACAGAAATGAGTGAGTATTAAGATTTTAGAAGATATGTCAGTCCAACCTCTAAAGTACTACAACACAACAAACAACTATTGACAGAAATGAGTGAGTATTAAGATTTTAGAAGATATGTCAGTCCAACCTCTAAAGTACAACAACACAACAAACAACTATTGACAGAAATGAGTGAGTATTAAGATTTTAGAAGATATGTCAGTCCAACCTCTAAAGTACTACAACACAACAAACAACTATTGACAGAAATGAGTGAGTATTAAGATTTTAGAAGATATGTCAGTCCAACCTCTAAAGTACTACAACACAACAAACAACTATTGACAGAAATGAGTGAGTATTAAGATTTTAGAAGATATGTCAGTCCAACTTCTAAAGTACAACAACACAACAAACAACTATTGACAGAAATGAGTGAGTATTAAGATTTTAGAAGATATGTCAGTCCAACCTCTAAAGTACTACAACACAACAAACAACTATTGACAGAAAGGAGTGAGTATTAAGATTTTAGAAGATATGTCAGTCCAACTTCTAAAGTACAACAACACAACAAACAACTATTGACAGAAATGAGTGAGTATTAAGATTTTTAGAAGATATGTCAGTCCAACCTCTAAAGTACTACAACACAACAAACAACTATTGACAGAAATGAGTGAGTATTAAGATTTTAGAAGATATGTCAGTCCAACCTCTAAAGTACAACAACACAACAAACAACTATTGACAGAAATGAGTGAGTATTAAGATTTTAGAAGATATGTCAGTCCAACCTCTAAAGTACTACAACACAACAAACAACTATTGACAGAAATGAGTGAGTATTAAGATTTTAGAAGATATGTCAGTCCAACCTCTAAAGTACTACAACACAACAAACAACTATTGACAGAAATGAGTGAGTATTAAGATTTTAGAAGATATGTCAGTCCAACTTCTAAAGTACAACAACACAACAAACAACTATTGACAGAAATGAGTGAGTATTAAGATTTTAGAAGATATGTCAGTCCAACTTCTAAAGTACTACAACACAACAAACAACTATTGACAGAAATGAGTGAGTATTAAGATTTTAGAAGATATGTCAGTCCAACTTCTAAAGTACAATAACACAACAAACAACTATTGACAGAAATGAGTGAGTATTAAGATTTTAGAAGATATGTCAGTCCAACCTCTAAAGTACTACAACACAACAAACAACTATTGACAGAAATGAGTGAGTATTAAGATTTTAGAAGATATGTCAGTCCAACTTCTAAAGTACAATAACACAACAAACAACTATTGACAGAAATGAGTGAGTATTAAGATTTTAGAAGATATGTCAGTCCAACCTCTAAAGTACTACAACACAACAAACAACTATTGACAGAAATGAGTGAGTATTAAGATTTTAGAAGATATGTCAGTCCAACCTCTAAAGTACAACAACACAACAAACAACTATTGACAGAAATGAGTGAGTATTAAGATTTTAGAAGATATGTCAGTCCAACTTCTAAAGTACAATAACACAACAAACAACTATTGACAGAAATGAGTGAGTATTAAGATTTTAGAAGATATGTCAGTCCAACCTCTAAAGTACTACAACACAACAAACAACTATTGACAGAAATGAGTGAGTATTAAGATTTTAGAAGATATGTCAGTCCAACTTCTAAAGTACAACAACACAACAAACAACTATTGACAGAAATGAGTGAGTATTAAGATTTTAGAAGATATGTCAGTCCAACCTCTAAAGTACTACAACACAACAAACAACTATTGACAGAAATGAGTGAGTATTAAGATTTTAGAAGATATGAGTCCAACCTCTAAAGTACAACAACACAACAAACAACTATTGACAGAAATGAGTGAGTATTAAGATTTTAGAAGATATGTCAGTCCAACCTCTAAAGTACTACAACACAACAAACAACTATTGACAGAAATGAGTGAGTATTAAGATTTTAGAAGATATGAGTCCAACCTCTAAAGTACTACAACACAACAAACAACTATTGACAGAAATGAGTGAGTATTAAGATTTTAGAAGATATGTCAGTCCAACCTCTAAAGTACTACAACACAACAAACAACTATTGACAGAAATGAGTGAGTATTAAGATTTTAGAAGATATGTCAGTCCAACCTCTAAAGTACTACAACACAACAAACAACTATTGACAGAAATGAGTGAGTATTAAGATTTTAGAAGATATGTCAGTCCAACCTCTAAAGTACTACAACACAACAAACAACTATTGACAGAAATGAGTGAGTATTAAGATTTTAGAAGATATGTCAGTCCAACTTCTAAAGTACAATAACACAACAAACAACTATTGACAGAAATGAGTGAGTATTAAGATTTTAGAAGATATGTCAGTCCAACCTCTAAAGTACTACAACACAACAAACAACTATTGACAGAAATGAGTGAGTATTAAGATTTTAGAAGATATGTCAGTCCAACCTCTAAAGTACAACAACACAACAAACAACTATTGACAGAAATGAGTGAGTATTAAGATTTTAGAAGATATGTCAGTCCAACTTCTAAAGTACAATAACACAACAAACAACTATTGACAGAAATGAGTGAGTATTAAGATTTTAGAAGATATGTCAGTCCAACCTCTAAAGTACTACAACACAACAAACAACTATTGACAGAAATGAGTGAGTATTAAGATTTTAGAAGATATGTCAGTCCAACTTCTAAAGTACAACAACACAACAAACAACTATTGACAGAAATGAGTGAGTATTAAGATTTTAGAAGATATGTCAGTCCAACCTCTAAAGTACTACAACACAACAAACAACTATTGACAGAAATGAGTGAGTATTAAGATTTTAGAAGATATGAGTCCAACCTCTAAAGTACAACAACACAACAAACAACTATTGACAGAAATGAGTGAGTATTAAGATTTTAGAAGATATGTCAGTCCAACCTCTAAAGTACTACAACACAACAAACAACTATTGACAGAAATGAGTGAGTATTAAGATTTTAGAAGATATGAGTCCAACCTCTAAAGTACTACAACACAACAAACAACTATTGACAGAAATGAGTGAGTATTAAGATTTTAGAAGATATGTCAGTCCAACCTCTAAAGTACTACAACACAACAAACAACTATTGACAGAAATGAGTGAGTATTAAGATTTTAGAAGATATGTCAGTCCAACCTCTAAAGTACTACAACACAACAAACAACTATTGACAGAAATGAGTGAGTATTAAGATTTTAGAAGATATGTCAGTCCAACCTCTAAAGTACTACAACACAACAAACAACTATTGACAGAAATGAGTGAGTATTAAGATTTTAGAAGATATGAGTCCAACCTCTAAAGTACTACAACACAACAAACAACTATTGACAGAAATGAGTGAGTATTAAGATTTTAGAAGATATGTCAGTCCAACCTCTAAAGTACTACAACACAACAAACAACTATTGACAGAAATGAGTGAGTATTAAGATTTTAGAAGATATGAGTCCAACCTCTAAAGTACTACAACACAACAAACAACTATTGACAGAAATGAGTGAGTATTAAGATTTTAGAAGATATGTCAGTCCAACTTCTAAAGTACAATAACACAACAAACAACTATTGACAGAAATGAGTGAGTATTAAGATTTTAGAAGATATGAGTCCAACCTCTAAAGTACTACAACACAACAAACAACTATTGACAGAAATGAGTGAGTATTAAGATTTTAGAAGATATGTCAGTCCAACTTCTAAAGTACAATAACACAACAAACAACTATTGACAGAAATGAGTGAGTATTAAGATTTTAGAAGATATGAGTCCAACCTCTAAAGTACTACAACACAACAAACAACTATTGACAGAAATGAGTGAGTATTAAGATTTTAGAAGATATGTCAGTCCAACCTCTAAAGTACAACAACACAACAAACAACTATTGACAGAAATGAGTGAGTATTAAGATTTTAGAAGATATGTCAGTCCAACTTCTAAAGTACAATAACACAACAAACAACTATTGACAGAAATGAGTGAGTATTAAGATTTTAGAAGATATGTCAGTCCAATCTCTAAAGTACAATAACACAACAAACAACTATTGACAGAAATGAGTGAGTATTAAGATTTTAGAAGATATGTCAGTCCAACCTCTAAAGTACTACAACACAACAAACAACTATTGACAGAAATGAATGAGTATTAAGATTTTAGAAGATATGTCAGTCCAACCTCTAAAGTACTACAACACAACAAACAACTATTGACAGAAATGAGTGAGTATTAAGATTTTAGAAGATATGTCAGTCCAACCTCTAAAGTACTACAACACAACAAACAACTATTGACAGAAATGAGTGAGTATTAAGATTTTAGAAGATATGTCAGTCCAACCTCTAAAGTACAATAACACAACAAACAACTATTGACAGAAATGAGTGAATATTAAGATTTTAGAAGATATGTCAGTCCAACCTCTAAAGTACTACAACACAACAAACAACTATTGACAGAAATGAGTGAGTATTAAGATTTTAGAAGATATGTCAGTCCAACCTCTAAAGTACTACAACACAACAAACAACTATTGACAGAAATGAGTGAGTATTAAGATTTTAGAAGATATGTCAGTCCAACCTCTAAAGTACTACAACACAACAAACAACTATTGACAGAAATGAGTGAGTATTAAGATTTTAGAAGATATGTCAGTCCAACCTCTAAAGTACTACAACACAACAAACAACTATTGACAGAAATGAGTGAGTATTAAGATTTTAGAAGATATGTCAGTCCAACCTCTAAAGTACAATAACACAACAAACAACTATTGACAGAAATGAGTGAGTATTAAGATTTTAGAAGATATGTCAGTCCAACCTCTAAAGTACAATAACACAACAAACAACTATTGACAGAAATGAGTGAGTATTAAGATTTTAGAAGATATGTCAGTCCAACCTCTAAAGTACTACAACACAACAAACAACTATTGACAGAAATGAGTGAGTATTAAGATTTTAGAAGATATGTCAGTCCAACCTCTAAAGTACAATAACACAACAAACAACTATTGACAGAAATGAGTGAGTATTAAGATTTTAGAAGATATGTCAGTCCAACCTCTAAAGTACAATAACACAACAAACAACTATTGACAGAAATGAGTGAGTATTAAGATTTTAGAAGATATGTCAGTCCAACCTCTAAAGTACTACAACACAACAAACAACTATTGACAGAAATGAGTGAGTATTAAGATTTTAGAAGATATGAGTCCAACCTCTAAAGTACTACAACACAACAAACAACTATTGACAGAAATGAGTGAGTATTAAGATTTTAGAAGATATGTCAGTCCAACCTCTAAAGTACAATAACACAACAAACAACTATTGACAGAAATGAGTGAGTATTAAGATTTTAGAAGATATGTCAGTCCAACCTCTAAAGTACTACAACACAACAAACAACTATTGACAGAAATGAGTGAGTATTAAGATTTTAGAAGATATGTCAGTCCAACCTCTAAAGTACTACAACACAACAAACAACTATTGACAGAAATGAGTGAGTATTAAGATTTTAGAAGATATGTCAGTCCAACCTCTAAAGTACAATAACACAACAAACAACTATTGACAGAAATGAGTGAGTATTAAGATTTTAGAAGATATGTCAGTCCAACCTCTAAAGTACTACAACACAACAAACAACTATTGACAGAAATGAGTGAGTATTAAGATTTTAGAAGATATGTCAGTCCAACCTCTAAAGTACAATAACACAACAAACAACTATTGACAGAAATGAGTGAGTATTAAGATTTTAGAAGATATGTCAGTCCAACTTCTAAAGTACAATAACACAACAAACAACTATTGACAGAAATGAGTGAGTATTAAGATTTTAGAAGATATGTCAGTCCAACCTCTAAAGTACTACAACACAACAAACAACTATTGACAGAAATGAGTGAGTATTAAGATTTTAGAAGATATGTCAGTCCAACCTCTAAAGTACTACAACACAACAAACAACTATTGACAGAAATGAGTGAGTATTAAGATTTTAGAAGATATGTCAGTCCATCCTCTAAAGTACAATAACACAACAAACAACTATTGACAGAAATGAGTAAGTATTAAGATTTTAGAAGATATGTCAGTCCAACCTCTAAAGTACTACAACACAACAAACAACTATTGACAGAAATGAGTGAGTATTAAGATTTTAGAAGATATGTCAGTCCAATCTCTAAAGTACAATAACACAACAAACAACTATTGACAGAAATGAGTGAGTATTAAGATTTTAGAAGATATGTTAGTCCAACCTCTAAAGTACTACAACACAACAAACAACTATTGACAGAAATGAGTGAGTATTAAGATTTTAGAAGATATGTCAGTCCAACCTCTAAAGTACTACAACACAACAAACAACTATTGACAGAAATGAGTGAGTATTAAGATTTTAGAAGATATGTCAGTCCAACCTCTAAAGTACTACAACACAACAAACAACTATTGACAGAAATGAGTGAGTATTAAGATTTTAGAAGATATGTCAGTCCAACCTCTAAAGTACAACAACACAACAAACAACTATTGACAGAAAGGAGTGAGTATTAAGATTTTAGAAGATATGTCAGTCCAACCTCTAAAGTACTACAACACAACAAACAACTATTGACAGAAATGAGTGAGTATTAAGATTTTAGAAGATATGTCAGTCCAACCTCTAAAGTACTACAACACAACAAACAACTATTGACAGAAATGAGTGAGTATTAAGATTTTAGAAGATATGTCAGTCCAACCTCTAAAGTACAATAACACAACAAACAACTATTGACAGAAATGAGTGAGTATTAAGATTTTAGAAGATATGTCAGTCCAACCTCTAAAGTACTACAACACAACAAACAACTATTGACAGAAAGGAGTGAGTATTAAGATTTTAGAAGATATGTCAGTCCAACCTCTAAAGTACTACAACACAACAAACAACTATTGACAGAAATGAGTGAGTATTAAGATTTTAGAAGATATGTCAGTCCAACCTCTAAAGTACTACAACACAACAAACAACTATTGACAGAAATGAGTGAGTATTAAGATTTTAGAAGATATGAGTCCAACCTCTAAAGTACTACAACACAACAAACAACTATTGACAGAAATGAGTGAGTATTAAGATTTTAGAAGATATGTCAGTCCAACCTCTAAAGTACTACAACACAACAAACAACTATTGACAGAAATGAGTGAGTATTAAGATTTTAGAAGATATGTCAGTCCAACCTCTAAAGTACTACAACACAACAAACAACTATTGACAGAAATGAGTGAGTATTAAGATTTTAGAAGATATGTCAGTCCAACCTCTAAAGTACTACAACACAACAAACAACTATTGACAGAAATGAGTGAGTATTAAGATTTTAGAAGATATGTCAGTCCAACTTCTAAAGTACAATAACACAACAAACAACTATTGACAGAAATGAGTGAGTATTAAGATTTTAGAAGATATGTCAGTCCAACCTCTAAAGTACTACAACACAACAAACAACTATTGACAGAAATGAGTGAGTATTAAGATTTTAGAAGATATGTCAGTCCAACCTCTAAAGTACAACAACACAACAAACAACTATTGACAGAAATGAGTGAGTATTAAGATTTTAGAAGATATGTCAGTCCAACTTCTAAAGTACAATAACACAACAAACAACTATTGACAGAAATGAGTGAGTATTAAGATTTTAGAAGATATGTCAGTCCAACCTCTAAAGTACTACAACACAACAAACAACTATTGACAGAAATGAGTGAGTATTAAGATTTTAGAAGATATGTCAGTCCAACTTCTAAAGTACAACAACACAACAAACAACTATTGACAGAAATGAGTGAGTATTAAGATTTTAGAAGATATGTCAGTCCAACCTCTAAAGTACTACAACACAACAAACAACTATTGACAGAAATGAGTGAGTATTAAGATTTTAGAAGATATGAGTCCAACCTCTAAAGTACAACAACACAACAAACAACTATTGACAGAAATGAGTGAGTATTAAGATTTTAGAAGATATGTCAGTCCAACCTCTAAAGTACTACAACACAACAAACAACTATTGACAGAAATGAGTGAGTATTAAGATTTTAGAAGATATGAGTCCAACCTCTAAAGTACTACAACACAACAAACAACTATTGACAGAAATGAGTGAGTATTAAGATTTTAGAAGATATGTCAGTCCAACCTCTAAAGTACTACAACACAACAAACAACTATTGACAGAAATGAGTGAGTATTAAGATTTTAGAAGATATGTCAGTCCAACCTCTAAAGTACTACAACACAACAAACAACTATTGACAGAAATGAGTGAGTATTAAGATTTTAGAAGATATGTCAGTCCAACCTCTAAAGTACTACAACACAACAAACAACTATTGACAGAAATGAGTGAGTATTAAGATTTTAGAAGATATGAGTCCAACCTCTAAAGTACTACAACACAACAAACAACTATTGACAGAAATGAGTGAGTATTAAGATTTTAGAAGATATGTCAGTCCAACCTCTAAAGTACTACAACACAACAAACAACTATTGACAGAAATGAGTGAGTATTAAGATTTTAGAAGATATGAGTCCAACCTCTAAAGTACTACAACACAACAAACAACTATTGACAGAAATGAGTGAGTATTAAGATTTTAGAAGATATGTCAGTCCAACTTCTAAAGTACAATAACACAACAAACAACTATTGACAGAAATGAGTGAGTATTAAGATTTTAGAAGATATGAGTCCAACCTCTAAAGTACTACAACACAACAAACAACTATTGACAGAAATGAGTGAGTATTAAGATTTTAGAAGATATGTCAGTCCAACTTCTAAAGTACAATAACACAACAAACAACTATTGACAGAAATGAGTGAGTATTAAGATTTTAGAAGATATGAGTCCAACCTCTAAAGTACTACAACACAACAAACAACTATTGACAGAAATGAGTGAGTATTAAGATTTTAGAAGATATGTCAGTCCAACCTCTAAAGTACAACAACACAACAAACAACTATTGACAGAAATGAGTGAGTATTAAGATTTTAGAAGATATGTCAGTCCAACTTCTAAAGTACAATAACACAACAAACAACTATTGACAGAAATGAGTGAGTATTAAGATTTTAGAAGATATGTCAGTCCAATCTCTAAAGTACAATAACACAACAAACAACTATTGACAGAAATGAGTGAGTATTAAGATTTTAGAAGATATGTCAGTCCAACCTCTAAAGTACTACAACACAACAAACAACTATTGACAGAAATGAATGAGTATTAAGATTTTAGAAGATATGTCAGTCCAACCTCTAAAGTACTACAACACAACAAACAACTATTGACAGAAATGAGTGAGTATTAAGATTTTAGAAGATATGTCAGTCCAACCTCTAAAGTACTACAACACAACAAACAACTATTGACAGAAATGAGTGAGTATTAAGATTTTAGAAGATATGTCAGTCCAACCTCTAAAGTACAATAACACAACAAACAACTATTGACAGAAATGAGTGAATATTAAGATTTTAGAAGATATGTCAGTCCAACCTCTAAAGTACTACAACACAACAAACAACTATTGACAGAAATGAGTGAGTATTAAGATTTTAGAAGATATGTCAGTCCAACCTCTAAAGTACTACAACACAACAAACAACTATTGACAGAAATGAGTGAGTATTAAGATTTTAGAAGATATGTCAGTCCAACCTCTAAAGTACTACAACACAACAAACAACTATTGACAGAAATGAGTGAGTATTAAGATTTTAGAAGATATGTCAGTCCAACCTCTAAAGTACTACAACACAACAAACAACTATTGACAGAAATGAGTGAGTATTAAGATTTTAGAAGATATGTCAGTCCAACCTCTAAAGTACAATAACACAACAAACAACTATTGACAGAAATGAGTGAGTATTAAGATTTTAGAAGATATGTCAGTCCAACCTCTAAAGTACAATAACACAACAAACAACTATTGACAGAAATGAGTGAGTATTAAGATTTTAGAAGATATGTCAGTCCAACCTCTAAAGTACTACAACACAACAAACAACTATTGACAGAAATGAGTGAGTATTAAGATTTTAGAAGATATGTCAGTCCAACCTCTAAAGTACAATAACACAACAAACAACTATTGACAGAAATGAGTGAGTATTAAGATTTTAGAAGATATGTCAGTCCAACCTCTAAAGTACAATAACACAACAAACAACTATTGACAGAAATGAGTGAGTATTAAGATTTTAGAAGATATGTCAGTCCAACCTCTAAAGTACTACAACACAACAAACAACTATTGACAGAAATGAGTGAGTATTAAGATTTTAGAAGATATGAGTCCAACCTCTAAAGTACTACAACACAACAAACAACTATTGACAGAAATGAGTGAGTATTAAGATTTTAGAAGATATGTCAGTCCAACCTCTAAAGTACAATAACACAACAAACAACTATTGACAGAAATGAGTGAGTATTAAGATTTTAGAAGATATGTCAGTCCAACCTCTAAAGTACTACAACACAACAAACAACTATTGACAGAAATGAGTGAGTATTAAGATTTTAGAAGATATGTCAGTCCAACCTCTAAAGTACTACAACACAACAAACAACTATTGACAGAAATGAGTGAGTATTAAGATTTTAGAAGATATGTCAGTCCAACCTCTAAAGTACAATAACACAACAAACAACTATTGACAGAAATGAGTGAGTATTAAGATTTTAGAAGATATGTCAGTCCAACCTCTAAAGTACTACAACACAACAAACAACTATTGACAGAAATGAGTGAGTATTAAGATTTTAGAAGATATGTCAGTCCAACCTCTAAAGTACAATAACACAACAAACAACTATTGACAGAAATGAGTGAGTATTAAGATTTTAGAAGATATGTCAGTCCAACTTCTAAAGTACAATAACACAACAAACAACTATTGACAGAAATGAGTGAGTATTAAGATTTTAGAAGATATGTCAGTCCAACCTCTAAAGTACTACAACACAACAAACAACTATTGACAGAAATGAGTGAGTATTAAGATTTTAGAAGATATGTCAGTCCAACCTCTAAAGTACTACAACACAACAAACAACTATTGACAGAAATGAGTGAGTATTAAGATTTTAGAAGATATGTCAGTCCATCCTCTAAAGTACAATAACACAACAAACAACTATTGACAGAAATGAGTAAGTATTAAGATTTTAGAAGATATGTCAGTCCAACCTCTAAAGTACTACAACACAACAAACAACTATTGACAGAAATGAGTGAGTATTAAGATTTTAGAAGATATGTCAGTCCAATCTCTAAAGTACAATAACACAACAAACAACTATTGACAGAAATGAGTGAGTATTAAGATTTTAGAAGATATGTTAGTCCAACCTCTAAAGTACTACAACACAACAAACAACTATTGACAGAAATGAGTGAGTATTAAGATTTTAGAAGATATGTCAGTCCAACCTCTAAAGTACTACAACACAACAAACAACTATTGACAGAAATGAGTGAGTATTAAGATTTTAGAAGATATGTCAGTCCAACCTCTAAAGTACTACAACACAACAAACAACTATTGACAGAAATGAGTGAGTATTAAGATTTTAGAAGATATGTCAGTCCAACCTCTAAAGTACAACAACACAACAAACAACTATTGACAGAAAGGAGTGAGTATTAAGATTTTAGAAGATATGTCAGTCCAACCTCTAAAGTACTACAACACAACAAACAACTATTGACAGAAATGAGTGAGTATTAAGATTTTAGAAGATATGTCAGTCCAACCTCTAAAGTACTACAACACAACAAACAACTATTGACAGAAATGAGTGAGTATTAAGATTTTAGAAGATATGTCAGTCCAACCTCTAAAGTACAACAACACAACAAACAACTATTGACAGAAATGAGTGAGTATTAAGATTTTAGAAGATATGTCAGTCCAACTTCTAAAGTACTACAACACAACAAACAACTATTGACAGAAATGAGTGAGTATTAAGATTTTAGAAGATATGTCAGTCCAACCTCTAAAGTACTACAACACAACAAACAACTATTGACAGAAATGAGTGAGTATTAAGATTTTAGAAGATATGTCAGTCCAATCTCTAAAGTACAATAACACAACAAACAACTATTGACAGAAATGAGTGAGTATTAAAATTTTAGAAGATATGTCAGTCCAACCTCTAAAGTACTACAACACAACAAACAACTATTGACAGAAATGAGTGAGTATTAAGATTTTAGAAGATATGTCAGTCCAACCTCTAAAGTACTACAACACAACAAACAACTATTGACAGAAATGAGTGAGTATTAAGATTTTAGAAGATATGTCAGTCCAACCTCTAAAGTACTACAACACAACAAACAACTATTGACAGAAATGAGTGAGTCACAATGCAAGAAGTCTTATTTATTTTATAAACAGAAATAAAAAGTCATAATTTCAACCAATGGCAAATAATGAAAGTGAAAAGTTGGTCACTTGGCTGTAACCAATTAAATCATTGCACCAATGAATAATCATAAAAGTATGTACAGGTCCTTGTATGGAACAATCAAAACAGGTTGATTATTCTCTAAAGGTACTCCAGTTTACTCCATCGAAAATTTGGCTTCCACGTTATAGCTAAAAAATTGTTGAAAGTGGTGTTAAATACCCAGCACAGGTCTTAAACCTGTCTAATCCAAACCCTGATTAAAACAGAATCCAGTAAAAACAATTTCAGGTTAATGAACCCTTTACAAAAAAATAACAAAGAAAAATGGTTACTTAAAATAAAGATACTGCAAAAATTATTGGGTTAAAAAAAATAACAATGAACATTTTCACTGCATTTAAAATTAATTTGAGTTTTACACTTGAAAAAATCAACAGGCCCAAAATCCTGTGTAACAAGTAAATCTCACTTTAAAACAAGGGTTAGGGTTAGGGTTAGGGTTAGGCAATACAACATTGATTGAAGGGGAAGAGGGAATCTTCTACTGATCCTAGGCAATACAACATTGATTGAAGGGGAAGAGGGAATCTTCTACTGATCCTAGGCAATACAACATTGATTGAAGGGGAAGAGGGAATCTTCTACTGATCCTAGACAATACAACATTGATTGAAGGGGAAGAGGGAATCTTCTACTGATCCTAGGTAATACAACATTGATTGAAGGGGAAGAGGGAATCATCTACTGATCCTAGACAATACAACATTGATTGAAGGGGAAGAGGGAATCTTCTACTGATCCTAGGTAATACAACATTGATTGAAGGGGAAGAGGGAATCTTCTACTGATCCTAGACAATACAACATTGATTGAAGGGGAAGAGGGAATCTTCTACTGATCCTAGACAATACAACATTGATTGAAAGGGAAGAGGGAATCTTCTACTGATCCTAGACAATACAACATTGATTGAAGGGGAAGAGGGAATCATCTACTGATCCTAGACAATACAACATTGATTGAAGGGGAAGAGGGAATCTTCTACTGATCCTAGGTACTACAACATTGATTGAAGGGGAAGAGGGAATCTTCTACTGATCCTAGACAATACAACATTGATTGAAGGGGAAGAGGGAATCTTCTACTGATCCTAGACAATACAACATTGATTGAAGGGGAAGAGGGAATCTTCTACTGATCCTAGGTAATACAACATTGATTGAAGGGGAAGAGGGAATCTTCTACTGATCCTAGGTAATACAACATTGATTGAAGGGGAAGAGGGAATCTTCTACTGATCCTAGACAATACAACATTGATTGAAGGGGAAGAGGGAATCTTCTACTGATCCTAGACAATACAACATTGATTGAAGGGGAAGAGGGAATCTTCTACTGATCCTAGACAATACAACATTGATTGAAGGGGAAGAGGGAATCTTCTACTGATCCTAGGTAATACAACATTGATTGAAGGGGAAGAGGGAATCTTCTACTGATCCTAGACAATACAACATTGATTGAAGGGGAAGAGGGAATCTTCTACTGATCCTAGGTAATACAACATTGATTGAAGGGGGAGAGGGAATCTTCTACTGATCCTAGGTAATACAACATTGATTGAAGGGGAAGAGGGAATCTTCTACTGATCCTAGGTAATACAACATTGATTGAAGGGGAAGAGGGAATCCTCTACTGATCCTAGGTAATACAACATTGATTGAAGGGGAAGAGGGAATCATCTACTGATCCTAGACAATACAACATTGATTGAAGGGGAAGAGGGAATCATCTACTGATCCTAGACAATACAACATTGATTGAAGTGGAAGAGGGAATCTTCTACTGATCCTAGGTAATACAACATTGATTGAAGGGGAAGAAGGAATCTTCTACTGATCCTAGGCAATACAACATTGATTGAAGGGGAAGAGGGAATCTTCTACTGATCCTAGACAATACAACATTGATTGAAGGGGAAGAGGGAATCTTCTACTGATCCTAGGTAATACAACATTGATTGAAGGGGAAGAGGGAATCATCTACTGATCCTAGACACTACAACATTGATTGAAGGGGAAGAGGGAATCTTCTACTGATCCTAGATAATACAACATTGATTGAAGGAGAAGAGGGAATCTTCTACTGATCCTAGACAATACAACATTGATTGAAGGGGAAGAGGGAATCATCTACTGATCCTAGACAATACAACATTGATTGAAGGGGAAGAGGGAATCATCTATTGATCCTAAGTAATACAACATTGATTGAAGGGGAAGAGGGAATCTTCTACTGATCCTAGGTAATACAACATTGATTGAAGGGGAAGAGGGAATCGTCTACTGATCCTAGACAATACAACATTGATTGAAGGGGAAGAGGGAATCTTCTACTGATGCTAGACAATGCAACATTGATTGAAGGGGAAGAGTGAATCTTCTACTGATCCTAGGCAATACAACATTGATTGAAGGAGAAGAGGGAATCATCTACTGATCCTAGACAATACAACATTGATTGAAGGGGAAGAGGGAATCATCTACTGATCCTAGGTAATACAACATTGATTGAAGGGGAAGAGGGAATCTTCTACTGATCCTAGACAATACAACATTGATTGAAGGGGAAGAGGGAATCTTCTACTGATCCCAGGTAATACAACATTGATTGAAGGGGAAGAGGGAATCTTCTACTGATCCTAGGTAATACAACATTGATTGAAGAGGAAGAGGGAATCTTCTACTGATCCTAGGTAATACAACATTGATTGAAGGGGAAGAGGGAATCTTCTACTGATCCTAGACAATACAACATTGATTGAAGGGGAAGAGGGAATCTTCTACTGATCCTAGGTAATACAACATTGATTGAAGGGGGAGAGGGAATCTTCTACTGATCCTAGGCAATACAAGATTGATTGAAGGGGAAGAGGGAATCATCTACTGATCCTAGACAATACAACATTGATTGAAGGAGAAGAGGGAATCATATACTGATCCTAGGTAATACAACATTGATTGAAGGGGAAGAGGGAATCTTCTACTGATCCTAGACAATACAACATTGATTGAAGGGGAAGAAGGAATCTTCTACTGATCCTAGGTAATACAACATTGATTGAAGGGGAAGAGGGAATCTTCTACTGATCCTAGGTAATACAACATTGATTGAAGGGGAAGAGGGAATCTTCTACTGATCCTAGACAATACAACATTGATTGAAGGGGAAGAGGGAATCTTCTACTGATCCTAGACAATACAACATTGATTGAAGGGGAACAGGGAATCTTCTACTGATCCTAGACAATACAACATTGATTGAAGGGGAAGATGGAATCATCTACTGATCCTAGGTAATACAACATTGATTGAAGGGGAAGAGGAAATCCTCTACTGATCCTAGGTAATACAACATTGATTGAAGGGGAAGAGGGAATCATCTACTGATCCTAGACACTACAACATTGATTGAAGGGGAAGAGGGAATCTTCTACTGATCCTAGGTAATACAACATTGATTGAAGGGGAAGAGGGATTCATCTACTGTCCTAGGTAATACAACATTGATTGAAGGGGAAGAGGGAATCTTCTACTGATCCTAGACAATACAACATTGATTGAAGAGGAAGAGAGAATCTTCTACTGATCCTAGACAGTACATTGATTGAAGGGGAAGAGGGAATCTTCTACTGATCCTAGACAATACAACATTGATTGAAGGGGAAGAGGGAATCTTCTACTGATCCTAGACAATACAACATTGATTGAAGGGGAAGAGGGAATCTTCTACTGATCCTAGACAATACAACATTGATTGAAGGGGAAGAGGGAATCTTCTACTGATCCTAGACAATACAACATTGATTGAAGGGGAAGAGGGAATCTTCTACTGATCCTAGACAATACAACATTGATTGAAAGGGAAGAGGGAATCTTCTACTGATCCTAGACAATACAACATTGATTGAAGGGGAAGAGGGAATCTTCTACTGATCCTAGACAATACAACATTGATTGAAGGGGAAGAGGGAATCTTCTACTGATCCTAGGTAATACAACATTGATTGAAGGAGAAGAGGGAATCTTCTACTGATCCTAGACAATACAACATTGATTGAAGGGGAAGAGGGAATCTTCTACTGATCCTAGACAATACAACATTGATTGAAGGGGAAGAGGGAATCTTCTACTGATCCTAGACAATACAACATTGATTGAAAGGGAAGAGGGAATCTTCTACTGATCCTAGACAATACAACATTGATTGAAGGGGAAGAGGGAATCTTCTACTGATCCTAGACAATACAACATTGATTGAAGGGGAAGAGGGAATCTTCTACTGATCCTAGGTAATACAACATTGATTGAAGGAGAAGAGGGAATCTTCTACTGATCCTAGACAATACAACATTGATTGAAAGGGAAGAGGGAATCTTCTACTGATCCTAGACAATACAACATTGATTGAAGGGGAAGAGGGAATTATCTTCTTGTACTATTGGTTTCAGGAGGAATTTATATGAGAATTTGTGGAAATAATCGAAAATCTTATGAAAAAAAAGTTTAAACAGTGGTCAACAATTCACCAATAACAACAAAGCAAACAATCACCTCTCACCTCAACTCATTGCACATAGAAAAGAACAACATATGATGTAGGAAATCCACGTGTTGTATACATGTTCATTATATGATGTAGGAAATCCACGTGTTGTATACATGTTCATTATATGATGTAGGAAATCCACATGTTGTGTACATGTTCACTATATGATGTAAGAAATCCACGTGTTGTATACATGTTCATTATATGATGTAGGAAATCCACGTGTTGTATACATGTTCATTATATGATGTAGGAAATCCACGTGTTGTATACATGTTCATTATATGATGTAGGAAATCCACGTGTTGTATACATGTTCATTATATGAAGTAGGAAATCCACGTGTTGTATACATGTTCATTATATGATGTAGGAAATCCACGTGTTGTATACATGTTCATTATATGATGTAGGAAATCCACGTGTTGTATACATGTTCATTATATGAAGTAGGAAATCCACGTGTTGTATACATGTTCATTATATGAAGTAGGAAATCCACGTGTTGTATACATGTTCATTATATGATGTAGGAAATCCACGTGTTGTATACATGTTCATTATATGATGTAGGAAATCCACGTGTTGTATACATGTTCATTATATGATGTAGGAAATCCACGTGTTGTATACATGTTCATTATATGAAGTAGGAAATCCACGTGTTGTATACATGTTCATTATTTGATGTAGGAAATCCACGTGTTGTATACATGTTCATTATATGATGTAGGAAATCCACGTGTTGTATACATGTTCATTATATTTCAAAGATTTGATCCAATTTCAAAGATGTTTTGGAGATAATTGGAAATCTTGTATTCATATACATTGTATTTAAAAAAATATGATCCAATTTCAAAGATGATGGAAATATCTCTCTGCTTGGCTATTAAAAAGTGTTCTTCTCATTACCTACAGGACCGATTGGATTGTCTCATAAAACTAGCGTGGAAATGTTTGAAATACATTTTAGAAATCAGGAAACTGTTTGAATGTAAACTCTACATGAATGATCATTGGATATAATTTGAATTTTTGGTAACAATTTTGAAATCCAAGATGGCTACCAACCTGATACTAAGTAATGAAAAAATTAATTTGAAAATTTATTCTAAAAAAAACAGATGAAAAAAAATCCAAACTGAACATGAATGATTTTGAGGTATATACTCTTGAGGGCCCCTGGTTTATTACTGTTGTTCATCATACATTCTATTAAATAGGGTTTTCACTGATGAACTCATAGTCCTTCATATTCTTTTTGAATATCCCTCATGTTTGGTCTTGAGAAAATATACAAGTAAGGTATATTTCATCATGAACGATGCCCGCCAATAACTATTAAGTTAATGTTGAAATGAAGGATTTTCCATGACAATAGTAAAAAAAATTCTTATAAGCCCTTTTTTCTCCTTCAAATTCTGCTCTATTTCTAAAAAGACAGTGTATTGTTTTTGCAAATTTGGTACTTATTTGATAATGGAAATTTATTTTTCTGATTGTTGGAGAATGTGTAATTTTTGTTTTTAGGAATTCATAAACACATCAAAAATTGAATATTGCTGGATTCACTGTTAATGTAAGAGATGGTTAAAGTCTCTAGTTTGACAGAAAACTTTGATTGTTGTGTGGTAATTGATGCATTAAACTTTAACATAGTTCTACTGTCCTTGGAATGCCATTGAACTTCATTCACAGCTGAGAATTGAAACTTGTAAGGACAAAACAATGTATTATTTAAAAAAAACAAATTGAAAGACAAGCTCTTATATTTAATGTGAATAGATTTACAAGTATTGTGGGAGTTTTGCACAATGGTTAATCAAATAAAATCAATTAACTCTAGATTTATTTGATTCTACGTCATGACTGGAATACCGGTAATTAGTTGTATTGAGCGAATTATCATGTACGTTGACCTTGAAACTTTTAAGAAAAATGTTAAGAAAGCTTCCAATTGAAAAAAAAGACAGTGAGTCATCTAATAGGTTTTGAATATATGCCTTTAATTATATTACCTAGCCAGTATATAAACGATAGATTATTATATATTAATAGACCAGTGGTAGAAAATCAAAAAATAAAATGTAATGAACCCATGGGCTACACACCTATATCATATGTCATTGGAAAGAGGAATGATGGGACTCTCAGAATAATGATGCCGTAAAAGTCGGAAGTGGACACGTTTTTGCATAATTAAGATCAAAGCTTTCGACTTTCGTTCAAAAAGTGCATTTTCCTTAAAAATGAAATTCAATTCGACAAGTTTGATGGTTTTATTTGATGGACTACATATTAAATTATATTATTTAACCAAAATTTACGTCGAAATGACAGTTTTTTAGATGGGAATGGGATTTTTCAATGTAAGTGACTCGTATTTGCTTCCATAAAACAATGACCTTGACCCAAGGTCATCCCTATTTACGTAATAATGACGTTTATTTATGTTTCATTATATTTTGTATATATACTGTTCGATACAACGTAAGTAAATCAAAACATACCCGATTCGCCCAACACACGTATTTTTGTAAGTCTGTATTTTGTCAGTCCCTAAATAGCTATAATTGTACATGTGAACCCTTGTAGTTTTTTTATTACCTTGTTTACCTTGTCGTCGAGATCTATTATAGGCTCAGCCTCTATGATCCATCTCAAGTGAGTGTCCGCTTATCCCAGCTTCCGGTCCATAAAAGTCGGGAACAAATTTCAATGGATAGTCTCTCCAATGTTTATTTATTGAACTTTCAAAACTATTTACACTACTGGCTTCAACTACTTTATCTGGTAATGAGTTCCAATGGTCCACGACTCTTTGTGAAAAACTGCATTTCCCTCTATTTGTTCTACAGTGGTTTTTTTTAAAATATTTTATGTTTTATGACCTCTAGTATTTGTTTTTCTGATTAGAAATATGTTGGTACAGTCTACCTTGTCGACATTGTTGATGATTTTGTAAGTTTCAACTAGGTCAGCTCTAATCCTTCTGTACTGAAGAGTTGGAAGGCCCAAGTTTCTTAGTCTATCTCCATAGCTCAAGTCTTGTATCTCTTTAACAAGTCTAGTGGCTCTCCTTTGTACATTTTCTATTAGTGTTGCCTCTTTTTTATTTATGACTGACCAAACCACACTGCCATATTCCAAGTGATGTCTGACTAGGCTTTTATATAGTACAAAAACATTTCCTTGTCCATGTAATTGAAGGTTCTGTTAATAATTCCTAATTTTTTATTTGCTTTCTTAACTTATTAAAGTGATTCATAAATAAAAACACCCTTTTAGACATTTTGAATGTTTAAAACCACAAAATATACATGTTTCATTCACCATCGTAATGCGAAACCCAATTATTATCAGATAATGGGTGTTTGGGTAATGCATTTGATCTGGTCAATCGCATATGGAGATATTCAGGGAATCAAATAAATACAGTTGTTTTTATGATTTGTTTAAAAAAAAGAACTCTTGCGTGCTTACGCGTCGTCATCTTCGATATCTGTCCTGTCGGTGTAATCACATTGTGACAGAGGTCTAATGCCTGGCAAGGACAAAGTTCTGTGCAGGACAAATTCTGTTCAAAACAAACACAACCTTTACTACAAACAGATCTTCCTTTGCATGTGCATATGAGGTCCTGAAAAAAGTCAGATGACATTTGACCTTCAAACAATATTGGTTCAAGACCAAACTTTCCATTTTTCCAACCATGCTCAAGAGGTGACCCAACTGCTGGCTTTGGAATACATTTCCTTTTGGATATTTACTGTAGAGAAAGATTTCTCATCAATAAGCCAACAAATAAACTTTGTTAATGTAGGTGGCATAGACTGAATGGAAATACTAATTAGAAAGAGAACATTCAGATGGTGCGGGATAAACTTTGTTAATGTAGGTGGCATAGACTGAATGGAATTACTAATTAGAAAGAGAACATTCAGATGGTGTGGGATAAACTTTGTTAAGGTAGGTGGCATAGACTGAATGGAATTACTAATTAGAAAGAGAACATTCAGATGGTGCGGGATAAACTTTGTTAAGGTAGGTGGCATAGACTGAATGGAATTACTAATTAGAAAGAGAACATTCAGATGGTGCGGGATAAACTTTGTTAAGGTAGGTGGCATAGACTGAATGGAATTACTAATTAGAAAGAGAACATTCAGATGGTGCGGGATAAACTTTGTTAAGGTAGGTGGCATAGACTGAATGGAATTACTAATTAGAAAGAGAACATTCAGATGGTGCGGGATAAACTTTGTTAAGGTAGGTGGCATAGACTGAATGGAATTACTAATTAGAAAGAGAACATTCAGATGGTGCGGGATAAACTTTGTTAAGGTAGGTGGCATAGACTGAATGGAATTACTAATTAGAAAGAGAACATTCAGATGGTGCGGGATAAACTTTGTTAAGGTAGGTGGCATAGACTGAATGGAATTACTAATTAGAAAGAGAACATTCAGATGGTGCGGGATAAACTTTGTTAAGGTAGGTGGCATAGACTGAATGGAATTAGAAAGAGAACATTCAGATGGTGCGGGATAAAACTAATTTTTTATGTCAAGATTGTGTATATCACGCCTTAAAATATTAGCAGCAGCGTGTAAAAACTGATCATCCGTATGTACTTGTTTTGCCTCATCCATTTGTAAGAGTTATTTGGGCTACCTTAAGATCAGATTTAAGCTGACTAGCAGTATTGATGGCATCACCTATAGAAACAGAACTGCTGAACACAATATTGGATCTACCATGGCCTTGTTGTGACTGAATAATAATTGACTCGCCGTAATGTCTCAACAACCTATTTTGTAACTTTTGTGAAGTGTATTTGTCGGCACGTTCCTCTGGTAACAAAGCATGGTATTTTTCAAGTAATGTAGACATCAAAAACGCCTTATGGTTCACCATCAAATCAGAATTCATATCAGATATTAATTTCTCAAATGCCAAGTCATGGTCAGAGGACTCTGTTTCCTCTTTAACTGTTTCTTTGGGGGTTTTCATAAAATATTTACAAATGCAGCCATTGTGATAAAGTGCTTTATCATAAAACTGTTCGTGCAAAACCTTAGACTCTATTTCATAATCTGAATTACGTCTGGCTGCATCAAGTATTTTTTTCATTCTGTCTTGTGATGCAATTTTGTGGAGCTTATGGTCTTTTTTATAACTTTTCTTTTGACAGAAAATACAACAAGTCCAATCAGATCTGGTAGTAATATCATTTGAACATACAACTGTACTACTTGATTTACTATCAGGCACTTCTTTTGTTGTCTTTTGTTGTGCAAAACACGTAATATTTTGTTTACTTGTATATGATTTGCAACAAGACCTATGATATTTCACCACAAAACTTTCAGATACAACATGAGTAATTGAAGACACCTCTTCTATTAATCGTCTGTATACCTCATCTTGACGTACTTCTGCAGCTTTAATCAAAGTTTCATTGCCCCTATCGGTAAAAACGTATAATTGTTCAAGGCTTTTACATTGACAAATGATACATTGGTTCCAATCTATTGAAGGTTTACTCCTCTTAGCACTAGATGGAAGAAGTTTAAGCGGGCTACCAAACTGTGCCATTTTCCGGAAAACACTCACAACAGTTCCGACAAATGATTTTCTAACAACTTGTAAACACTAATTAAATTCTCTACAAACAATATTTCAAACCACCTTTTGTAACTAAAACGTTACAATTAACAACAGCAAATGTTAACAATGAAGGGTGACAACAATTAAATAGATAACACAAGAATATAAGTAATTATTAAGAAATTATGCGAAAACAACTTTCGGACTGAGGATTATAATTTTAAAAAGTCACGGGCAAAATATCCGGAATCATTTTCTACTTTCGATATGTTGATGTGCATTTAAAAATGGTTCAAACCTCTTAAACTAGTAGAAATTGGCGCTATAATGAGAATGTTTTATGTAAACTATGTTTACACTTTTGTCTTTAGAAAAGTTTGAGATCAATTTAATGAAAGTATTTCTTCTGACATAACTGATGAAATAAAAGTTATTTTTATAAGATATTTTGGCTTATTTTATTGCCTTACAAATTTTATTGGCTTACAAATTGCCAAAGATGCATAAATCATGTATAATATTGATTTTACTGAGTATGATCGGACTTTCTCCAAAAACGCATTAATCCTAGAAAAATGTAGTTTTTGTGATAACGTGACCATATGATTTTCTTACGGAATGTTAAATTTATTAGTTAAAAGCATAATCTAGCATTTGAAAGTATATTTAGGTGTGTAGTCGATGGGTTGATATAACTCTTTAAATAAGCGACTTTTTAGATTTCGCCGCTGGCCTATAAGCTCTTTTCTTTTGAACTTGAATTAGATGTTTCCATGGATAAATCAAATTAAAGTGATGTTTCATTTATATTAGTTGTTGAGGGTTTTTCCTCCAGATTATTGGTACATGGAGCTAATTAATAGTATCATTGCCAGTCCCTCCTACTCTGACAAAACAATAACAAGTTTGACTTAAATTGTACTCTAAGCAAACCAAAGAAGGAAAGGTATTTTTATAAAATTTGTCAGATGAATCATGCATTATTTCCAATAAAAGAGAAAACAAAGGTGCAATGAAGAATAGATAATCCAGAAAAACAGGCAACATAGGTTACAAGACACAGAACAAAAACAAGCAAAAAAACAACAACACAAAAAAAACCATATGACAAAATAACTTTTATACTCCTGGGGTCCGTTGTTCAACTTGTCAGAATAACTTTTATACTCCTGGGGTCCGTTGTTCAACTTGTCAGAATAACTTTTATACTCCTGGGGTCTGTTGTTCAACTTGTCAGAATAACTTTTATACTCCTGGGGTCCGTTGTTCAACTTGTCAGAATAACTTTTATACTCCTGGGGTCCGTTGTTCAACTTGTCAGAATAACTTTTATACTCCTGGGGTCCGTTGTTCAACTTGTCAGAATAACTTTTATGCTCCTGGTGTCCGTTGTTCAACTTGTCAGAATAACTTTTATACTCCTGGGGTCCGTTGTTCAACTTGTCAGAATATCTTTTATACTCCTGGGGTCCGTTGTTCAACTTGTCAGAATAACTTTTATGCTCCTGGGGTCCGTTGTTCAACTTGTCAGAATAACTTTTATACTCCTGGGGTCCGTTGTTCAACTTGTCAGAATAACTTTTATACTCCTGGGGTCCCTTGTTAAAATTGTCAGAATAACTTTTATACTCCTGGGGTTCGTTGTTCAACTTGTCAGAATAACTTTTATACTCCTGGGGTCCGTTGTTCAACTTGTCAGAATAACTTTTATACTCCTGGGGTCCCTTGTTAAAATTGTCAGAATAACTTTTATACTCCTGGGGTTCGTTGTTCAACTTGTCAGAATAACTTTTATACTCCTGGGGTCCGTTGTTCAACTTGTCAGAATAACTTTTATGCTCCTGGTGTCCATTGTTCAACTTGTCAGAATAACTTTTATACTCCTGGGGTCCGTTGTTCAACTTGTCATTAATACTAACACTGTGCTAAATTTACTTAATCATATGATTAAATCTAATAAACTGCCATAGTTTGTTCTGCCTAGGGGTGGTTTCCCACCTGCAATGTCGATCATCTATACTTGTTTTTATTCTTTTTATATATGTCATATATGTTACTAATCATCAAAATCATTGTAAGTGTAAAATGCAAATGTCTGTAATTCTGTGCTCTCACGGGCTTCTTGATTGATTTAATAAAACTATTCTAATACATAATTAGTTTGTTGTTGAACATGTGATTAAAGTTAATCATATGATTAAAATGTAATTAAACTAAAACACCTCCTATACCTGTATTAAATCTTAATCAGTTGATTAAATTCATATATGGCAGATGCTGCTTTTTGAAATATAGGGATGGTGTCTAGGAAAAAACGTGTTTTCCGAGGACAAAACCCATTTTTGATGAATTATTCTGATGAACAGCTAAAACAAAGATATATTTTAATGTTAATAATAAAAAATAATTCCAAACCATTTAAAAATCCAATTCATAATGCAGAGACTATGATCTTTTGAGTATTATCAGAGAAATATTTGTATGGGAGAGTCAGACTATGTGTTAAAACAGTAAAATGTTAAGGAAAAGAAAGTAGAGGCTGTATCGCTGACTTGGCTTAATATTACAATATTCTGTTAAACCATTTCCAAATAATGTTATTATTTTTCTCATAGGATCTCATTCAAAAGTATGACCCTTGATGGTGGCTATTTTGAAAATCCGATCAGCATCAAAATCACATAGCGGAAAGTCAGTCATCCAATGATTATTTCCTGCAATTTGGTTCACCCAATGATTGTCATTGCCTTATTGACAAAATAAAGTCTGAAAGCACCCCCAAAAAGTTGTGCTCAAAAGCATTAACAAAAAAGGATCAGAAGAATCATCAAGAAGTGTATGCAGTGCAGATCTAAAAGACAGTCTTGGAAAAGAACAACTTTATAGAGGAAAAATAACAATTTTAATGTTTGAGATTACTAGAGTAGCAATTATGAAATTATGCTCATTCAACTCTATTGGATCATGAAGACAAACTATATGCAAATATACAAGTTTTATGAAAAAAAACAAGAAGCAACATAAACATTCAAAATGCTTGAACCTGTTGAAACTAAAACATGACATAAAACTGCTGGTATATGAACACTACCAAGTAAAAGACAGTAAGAATTGTGACTAGAACATAAAAAGTCTCTTTGTAGTAACAAAAAATCTCTAAGTTTAGAAAATTTGTTTCCACGATATTGAGGGTAAATAAATATACTTTTTTGTCTGATTAATGTCTATAGACGTGTTATCTCTTTTTGTAAATCATATATCTACAGATTGAGCTCTAAAAGGCATCTTTTAATAAATATCTGCTTGAATTTACTAGTAAATCTTTTGTAAAAAATCTTTGAAAAAACATGTTTGCCTCATGTATGTATCAAACAATTGTTTTTGATCTACCTGATGTGTGAAAATAAAATTTGAATTCCAACTGACATGAAAAAAAATCTATCAAGCATGAAAATCCCAGCCCCCCCCTCCTCCCCTCCTCCTATCGGTAATACAATGGTTAGTGCCTTAACTTCCGTCAATGTTCTTGGTGCAACACCCCAAAGCATTGATTTGGTATTTATTTCTGAACAAATTCTAGATTTCTCCACATTGGTCACATCATTATAATACTTTTCCTTGATCACATCAAAGTTTTTTTTCTATTTCTCTTTGAAGTATTGGCTCATCTAAGGTGGAGAAATTAGCCTTTCTCAACCTGGGAAGCTTTTTGGGCTTCACTTCATCCTCCATTTTGCCTACAGACAATAGGAAGGAAAGGTGCTTTGCCCAACTGCATTTTGGGTAATCATTTGCTAATCAAGTGATTAAAAGATAATCATATGATTAGTAAATACATTGATTAAAAAAAGTTCAGCAACAGAATTTAATCATTGCATTAGCTAATTATGTGGTTAGGAATTAATTATGTGATTAGGGCTAATCATATGATTAGTTTTACCACAAGTTCAACAACGGACCTGAGAATTTTGGCCTGACATGTATAGTGTTAATTAAGTGATAAGATTATCATTGTTGTCACAAGTGTTTAACCATACACACAATTCTGAAGTATTTGCAGATCATTTAAGAGTGACATTAAACTCAAAATCTAAAATCAAACTTTACAACTTTGTTTCAATGTTACATCATGGTATGATAGAAATAAAGGAATTAAAACAAAAAAACTAATTTCTTCATTTCAGGAACACAGAACTTTGATGTTATAAGATTTGCCACATACAGAACAGCATGTAAACTAAGGTTTATACAGAAGAAAACTAGTTGTAAGTACTGTAGTGAATTTATAGCCACCTCTACTAACTGCATTAGTGGAGATCTCCGCATAGCTCAGTTGGTAGAACTTTGACCATACAATGCGAGAGGTCTCGGTATCGAATCCCATCGGGGACATTGCATTTTTCTGAGTTAAGATATGCTCTCCTGTTGCAATACATTAGAAAACAGACATCATCAATTTGATGGTGGAATGGTTATGTCACTTGCTTAGAGTGATGAAAGATCATAGGTCTGATTGTTGATCATGTCAAGCTGAAGGATATGAGAAAGATCATAGGTCTGATTGCTGATCAGGTCAAGCTGAAGGTCTGATTGCTGATCAAGTCAAGCTGAAGGTCTGATTGCTGATCAGGTCAAGCTGAAGGTCTGTGGGTGGGGAGGGATGTTATTTGAATGAAGGTTTTTTATACCCTCATAGATATCTGAAATGTAATATTTAACTTCCTTGGTGACAATTTAATGAGAAATTCCGCAATTTTCAAAGATATGAAAGTTACAGTATCTAAGATATATAGTATAACTAATCGTAGATTTTGAATATCAAAATAAGACCACAAGTGACCGAAGTACACATATTCGGTCATGAGTGGTCTTATTTTGATATTCAAAATGTATGATTTAGTTATACCATTTATTATATAGACTTCCAAAATTTCTTGTATATAATTTTTTATTATTTGTATATTTCATTCCATGCGTATGAGTCTACGAGCAATGATAGTGTAAAATTCTCAATTTACAAGTCATAAGTAACTAAGGGGTTCAGCTGGAAGGATCCACCATCTTGAAAATGTGAAATCCTACATGTCATATTTACAACAATGCACAAAAAATAATTAAAATGCCTACCTTGAAAACTTATTTTAGTTAAATTTGATCAAAATTGAAGCGTACACGAAGCCAAATAACGTCTAATCTTTGCATTTCAAACTGGCAGTCTTCATATGACATCATGTTGTTTATGTGCCAAATTCGACAATAACATTTCACGGAATTGTTTCAGTTTACAATCATGTGTGTATTCACTGTAGCACAACAGGAGATGTAACCACCATACTTATAGTTGTGTAAAAGTAGTTTCGGCTGGAAAAAACTGATATCTCACATGTGAGATTCCGGAATTTATTTCACTGGTAAATCCCCATAAATCACACCTATCTATATAATAATAGAGATATATTTTGTAAAATTTACCATTTCAGTGTTAGTGGTAGATATATGGAATATTATAGAAGCTTTCAGAGAGAACGGACTGAATACTTTAGAACCTGACTCAGAACTGAATTCATCAAGAGTGGAATCTGTGTTAAACAGTATTTATGTCCATCTAAACAAACGCCTGCCATTATCACAACAAGTAGATTCACATCTATGTGTACAGATGTTGCTGAATTGGTTGGTAGGAGCTTTTGACAGGTAATGAATGTTACTCTCCCTTTCTCCAGGGGTAACTTGGGAGTGGGAGAAGATATGAAATCAATCATCAACTTGGATATATAGATTAAAAAAAATACCCATGTTTAATAAAAAAATACAGTCAAACCTGCCCATGTGGTCACCTCTATTAAATAGTTACCTGCATTAAAAGGTCACATTTTTCTTTGTCCCAAAAGTGGCCTCTTAATACAGGTTTGACTGTATGTTGATTTAAATAAACATGAAAGTAAACCATGGAAACTACGGTAAACATCTAACCCATGGTAACTACGGTAAACATCTAACCTTGGAAACTACGGTAAACATCTAACCTTGGTAACTACGGTAAACATCTAACCTTGGTAACTACGGTAAACATCTAACCTTGGTAACTACGGTAAACATCTAACCTTGGTAACTACGGTAAACATCTAACCTTGGTAACTACGGTAAACATCTAACCTTGTTAACTACGGTAAACTTCTAACCTTGGTAACTACGGTAAACATCTAACCTTGGTAACTATGGTAAACATCTAACCATGGTAACTACGGTAAACATCTAACCATGGTAACTATGGTAAACATCTAACCTTGGAAACTACGGTAAACATCTAACCTTGGTAACTACGGTAAACATCTAACCTTGGTAACTACGGTAAACATCTAACCTTGTTAACTACGGTAAACATCTAACCTTGTTAACTACGGTAAACATCTAACCTTGTTAACTATGGTAAACTTCTAACCTTTATTACAAGGGTATCATCTGCCCAGTAGTCAGTGGTTAAGCACTGACATGGTTTATTACGAGGGTATCATCTGCCCAGTAGTCAGTAGTTCAGCCCAGTAGTCAGTAGTTCAGCCCAGTAGTCAGTGATTCAGCACTCACATGGTTTATTACGAGGGTATCATCTGCCCAGTAGTCAGTAGTTCAGCCCAGTAGTCAGTGATTCAGCACTCACATGGTTTATTACGAGGGTATCATCTGCCCAGTAGTCAGTGGTTCAGCACTCACATGGTTTATTACGAGGGTATCATCTGCCCAGTAGTCAGTGGTTCAGCACTCACATGGTTTATTACGAGGGTATCATCTGCCCAGTAGTCAGTGGTTCAGCACTCACATGGTTTATTACGAGGGTATCATCTGCCCAGTAGTCAGTAGTTCAGCCCAGTAGTCAGTAGTTCAGCCCAGTAGTCAGTGATTCAGCACTCACATGGTTTATTACGAGGGTATCATCTGCCCAGTAGTCAGTGGTTCAGCCCAGTAGTCAGTGGTTCAGCACTCACATGGTTTATTACAAGGGTATCATCTGCCCAGTAGTCAGTAGTTCAGCCCAGTAGTCAGTGGTTCAGCACTCACATGGTTTATTACGAGGGTATCATCTACCCAGTAGTCAGTAGTTCAGCCCAGTAGTCAGTGGTTCAGCACTCACATGGTTTATTACGAGGGTATCATCTGCCCAGTAGTCAGTGGTTCAGCCCAGTAGTCAGTGGTTCAGCCCAGTAGTCAGTAGTTCAGCACTCACATGGTTTATTACGAGGGTATCATCTGCCCAGTAGTCAGTAGTTCAGCCCAGTAGTCAGTAGTTCAGCCCAGTAGTCAGTGATTCAGCACTCACATGGTTTATTACGAGGGTATCATCTGCCCAGTAGTCAGTGGTTCAGCACTCACATGGTTTATTACGAGGGTATCATCTGCCCAGTAGTCAGTGGTTCAGCACTCACATGGTTTATTACGAGGGTATCATCTGCCCAGTAGTCAGTAGTTCAGCCCAGTAGTCAGTGATTCAGCACTCACATGGTTTATTACGAGGGTATCATCTGCCCAGTAGTCAGTGGTTCAGCACTCACATGGTTTATTACGAGGGTATCATCTGCCCAGTAGTCAGTAGTTCAGCCCAGTAGTCAGTGGTTCAGCACTCACATGATTTATTACGAGGGTATCATCTGCCCAGTAGTCAGTGGTTCAGCACTCACATGGTTTATTACGAGGGTATCATCTGCCCAGTAGTCAGTAGTTCAGCCCAGTAGTCAGTGCTTCAGCACTCACATGGTTTATTACGAGGGTATCATCTGCCCAGTAGTCAGTAGTTCAGCCCAGTAGTCAGTGATTCAGCACTCACATGGTTTATTACGAGGGTATCATCTGCCCAGTAGTCAGTGGTTCAGCCCAGTAGTCAGTGGTTCAGCACTCACATGGTTTATTACGAGGGTATCATCTACCCAGTAGTCAGTAGTTCAGCCCAGTAGTCAGTGGTTCAGCACTCACATGATTTATTACGAGGGTATCATCTGCCCAGTAGTCAGTGGTTCAGCACTCACATGGTTTATTACGAGGGTATCATCTGCCCAGTAGTCAGTGGTTCAGCCCAGTAGTCAGTGGTTCAGCACTCACATGGTTTATTACGAGGGTATCATCTGCCCAGTAGTCAGTAGTTCAGCCCAGTAGTCAGTGATTCAGCACTCACATGGTTTATTACGAGGGTATCATCTGCCCAGTAGTCAGTGGTTCAGCCCAGTAGTCAGTGATTCAGCACTCACATGGTTTATTACGAGGGTATCATCTGCCCAGTAGTCAGTGGTTCAGCACTCACATGGTTTATTACAAGGGTATCATCTGCCCAGTAGTCAGTGGTTCAGCACTCACATGGTTTATTACGAGGGTATCATCTGCCCAGTAGTCAGTGGTTCAGCACTCACATGGTTTATTACGAGGGTATCATCTGCCCAGTAGTCAGTAGTTCAGCCCAGTAGTCAGTGATTCAGCACTCACATGGTTTATTACAAGGGTATCATCTGCCCAGTAGTCAGTGCTTCGGTTTATTAGATATATTTATTACTGAAATTTACAGTTACTAAATAATGTAATTATTAATAAAGCTAAGGGTTACCTCCCTCAGACATAGGTGACTTTAGCCTAAGGATCTCCTCCCTCAGACATAGGTGACCTTAATTGATTTTGGCTATCCTGTTTAGGCACTTTGGTTTAATTGCTCCCAAAACTTTAAATTATTTGACTTTCCAATCTTTCAATTTTGAGCGTACCTGATAAAGGTCATACCAGAAACGTGTTGTGCACACTGGATTTGATATCTATGTTTTTATTACAACTCTGTGTATTTTTCACACACATTTACAGTGGTACACAGACCGGGTGATTTTCAATAGAAAAATCTTTGTTAGTACTGTACACTGTTTTCTTTTATCAATAAAACTGACAGCCACTGATATATTGTTGAAAGTGACATTGAACTCTCATAGGCCTGACCTTGTATAATTTACATATGATCTGTGATATAAAATTAAAAAAAACTCTTAAGACAACATTTTAATGCAAGGCATATACAACGTAAACTAAATTATGAATAATATATGGTTGACATATTTAAATACGACAATATTTAAGTTATTTATGAGTGACATAAATATTGCTGACCTATTAAAATATGGGTTGGTGGGTGATGGGTTATGGTGTTATATGCCACTTTCAAAAATATTTCAGTTATATTGTGACAGTCAGTTTTATTGGTGGAGGAAACCGGTGTACCCAGAGAAAACCACCGACCTGCCGCAAGTCACTGACAAACTTTATCACATAGTGTTGTATCGAGTACACCTCGCCTGAACGGGATTAAAATCACAACGTTAGTGGTGATAAGTACTGATTCATTGCATAGGTAGTTATAAATCCAACTATCAAACGATCACGGCCATGACGGCCACTATTAAGATATGATAACATACACAGATTAAATGTACACAATATGACAATTTAATTTGTTTGGCAAAAATGTGATTTGGGGTTAAAGATAATTGCTGTAAGTTTGTTTTATTTAATTAAACAGGATTTTGTTCATGCCCTGTTGATGTCTGATTGATAATTGGTATATCTATATATCTAGAATAGTGCCGATTTTGTGATACATAATGATACCTCATATAAAAATACTATTGAATACTGTGTACGAAATTGTCATCTCTTTAGATACCTAGATATCTCACATCACAAACCTTCATAGAAAATGTCATCTCTTTAAATACCTAGATATCTCACATCACAAACCTTCATAGAAATTGTCATCTCTTTAAATACCTAGATATCTCACATCACAAACCTTCATAGAAATTGTCATCTCTTTAAATACCTAGATATCTCACATCACAAACCTTCATAGAAATTGTCATCTCTTTAAATACCTAGATATCTCGCATCACAAACCTTCATAGAAAATGTCATCTCTTTAAATACCTAGATATCTCACATCACAAGCCTTCATAGAAAATGTCATCTCTTTAAATACCTAGATATCTCACATCACAAACCTTCATAGAAATTGTCATCTCTTTAAATACCTAGATATCTCACATCACAAACCTTCATAGAAATTGTCATCTCTTTATATACCTAAATATCTCACATCACAAACCTTCATAGAAATTGTCATCTCTTTAAATACCTAGATATCTCACATCACAAACCTTCATAGAAATTGTCATCTCTTTAAATACCTAGATATCTCACATCACAAACCTTCATAGAAATTGTCATCTCTTTAAATACCTAGATATCTCACATCACAAACCTTCATAGAAATTGTCATCTCTTTAAATACCTAGATATCTCACATCACAAACCTTCATAGAAATTGTCATCTCTTTAAATACCTAGATATCTCACATCACAAACCTTCATAGAAATTGTCATCTCTTTAAATACCTAGATATCTCACATCACAAGCCTTCATAGAAATTGTCATCTCTTTAAATACCTAGATATCTCACATCACAAACCTTCATAGAAATTGTCATCTCTTTAAATACCTAGATATCTCACATCACAAACCTTCATAGAAATTGTCATCTCTTTAAATACCTAGATATCTCACATCACAAACCTTCATAGAAATTGTCATCTCTTTAAGGTTGAGACTGACACTAGTCACATGACTTTTAAGAATATTTAATAAAATGTGGTAATAATTTTTAATTAAGTTTGCAGTATTTCTTACGAGGTATTTTGCTTTTTGAATTTTCTACATATGATTTGTGCAAGTTCTCAAATAAAACTGAAATACAAATTTAATACAGTAATTTCTTGGCAATAATACATTATATGTGTAAAATACTATATGAAGCATTTCGTCAAGGGAGGTAATCATGTCTCAAATGATTTTAGAATATGATGAGTTTTGCATGTGTTTGTTAAATATTGAAGTTTTTAATATTATGACCCCAGACTTTCCTTACACTTCTGAAAATGAGACAAAATGCACCATATTATATTTTTGCATGTTTTATTTTCATTTATTCAATGTCTTATTAAAAAAAGTGAAAATTGTGGACATTTTTCATGAAATTGACAAAAAAAGGTATATGTCAGGGTGTCTTTCTAACCCCCTAACTTTTTTTTTTGCCTCGAAACATATCTTTATTTTTTAATGATATGTAGCATGAATATAAGTAATGTGATATATCTTTTTAAAAAAAAATTCATTGACACAATTTTTTTCTATTCCACTTTAAAATCAATTTTTTGGGGATTTCACCAAAGCCAGTTACAGGCTATATTGCCAAAAAAAGGGTAGCCATTTTGAAAAAAAAAATGAAAAACTTAAAAAGATATATGTCTTAGATATTCCAAAATATTCATTTATCATATTATACTCAGATAATTAAAAATAAATTATATGCTATTTTTTTTGGGTACCTTAATGACACAGAGAAGTGAAAAAAATGTCATTTTTTTGGACTTCAGAGGGGGGTAAATCTTTCGGGGAATATTTTTAAAATAAGCCTGGAAACCTATTTTCAAATTTTGATATTTTGTTAGGTACATCCCAAAGAACAATATATATGAAATTCAAAAAAATTCACAGACTAGTTTTTTTTGGCCCATAGTGTCCTTCTCTACCTTAAATACCTAGATATCTCACATCACAAACCTTCATAGAAAATGTCATCTCTTTAAATACCTAGATATCTCACATCACAAACCTTCATAGAAATTGTCATCTCTTTAAATACCTAGATATCTCACATCACAAACCTTCATAGAAATTGTCATCTCTTTAAATACCTAGATATCTCACATCACAAACCTTCATAGAAATTGTCATCTCTTTAAATACCTAGATATCTCACATCTCAAACCTTCATAGAAAATGTCATCTCTTTAAATACCTAGATATCTCACATCACAAACCTTCATAGAAATTGTCATCTCTTTGAATACCTAGATATCTCACATCACAAACCTTCATAGAAATTGTCATCTCTTTAAATACCTAGATATCTCACATCACAAACCTTCATAGAAAATGTCATCTCTTTAAATACCTAGATATCTCACATCACAAACCTTCATAGAAAATGTCATCTCTTTAAATACCTAGATATCTCACATCACAAACCTTCATAGAAATTGTCATCTCTTTAAATACCTAGATATCTCACATCACAAACCTTCATAGAAATTATCATCTCTTTAAATACCTAGATATCTCACATCACAAACCTTCATAGAAATTGTCATCTCTTTAAATACCTAGATATCTCACATCACAAGCCTTCATAGAAATTGTCATCTCTTTAAATACCTAGATATCTCACATCACAAACCTTCATAGAAATTGTCATCTCTTTAAATACCTAGATATCTCACATCACAAACCTTCATAGAAATTGTCATCTCTTTAAATACCTAGATATCTCACATCACAAACCTTCATAGAAATTGTCATCTCTTTAAGGTTGAGACTGACACTAGTCACATGACTTTTAAGAATATTTAATAAAATGTGGTAATAATTTTTAATTAAGTTTGCAGTATTTCTTACGAGGTATTTTGCTTTTTGAATTTTCTACATATGATTTGTGCAAGTTCTCAAATAAAACTGAAATACAAATTTAATACAGTAATTTCTTGGCAATAATACATTATATGTGTAAAATACTATATGAAGCATTTCGTCAAGGGAGGTAATCATGTCTCAAATGATTTTAGAATATGATGAGTTTTGCATGTGTTTGTTAAATATTGAAGTTTTTAATATTATGACCCCAGACTTTCCTTACACTTCTGAAAATGAGACAAAATGCACCATATTATATTTTTGCATGTTTTATTTTCATTTATTCAATGTCTTATTAAAAAAAGTGAAAATTGTGGACATTTTTCATGAAATTGACAAAAAAAGGTATATGTCAGGGTGTCTTTCTAACCCCCTAACTTTTTTTTTTGCCTCGAAACATATCTTTATTTTTTAATGATATGTAGCATGAATATAAGTAATGTGATATATCTTTTTAAAAAAAAATTCATTGACACAATTTTTTTCTATTCCACTTTAAAATCAATTTTTTGGGGATTTCACCAAAGCCAGTTACAGGCTATATTGCCAAAAAAAGGGTAGCCATTTTGAAAAAAAAAATGAAAAACTTAAAAAGATATATGTCTTAGATATTCCAAAATATTCATTTATCATATTATACTCAGATAATTAAAAATAAATTATATGCTATTTTTTTTGGGTACCTTAATGACACAGAGAAGTGAAAAAAATGTCATTTTTTTGGACTTCAGAGGGGGGTAAATCTTTCGGGGAATATTTTTAAAATAAGCCTGGAAACCTATTTTCAAATTTTGATATTTTGTTAGGTACATCCCAAAGAACAATATATATGAAATTCAAAAAAATTCACAGACTAGTTTTTTTTGGCCCATAGTGTCCTTCTCTACCTTAAATACCTAGATATCTCACATCACAAACCTTCATAGAAAATGTCATCTCTTTAAATACCTAGATATCTCACATCACAAACCTTCATAGAAATTGTCATCTCTTTAAATACCTAGATATCTCACATCACAAACCTTCATAGAAATTGTCATCTCTTTAAATACCTAGATATCTCACATCACAAACCTTCATAGAAATTGTCATCTCTTTAAATACCTAGATATCTCACATCTCAAACCTTCATAGAAAATGTCATCTCTTTAAATACCTAGATATCTCACATCACAAACCTTCATAGAAATTGTCATCTCTTTGAATACCTAGATATCTCACATCACAAACCTTCATAGAAATTGTCATCTCTTTAAATACCTAGATATCTCACATCACAAACCTTCATAGAAAATGTCATCTCTTTAAATACCTAGATATCTCACATCACAAACCTTCATAGAAAATGTCATCTCTTTAAATACCTAGATATCTCACATCACAAACCTTCATAGAAATTGTCATCTCTTTAAATACCTAGATATCTCACATCACAAACCTTCATAGAAATTATCATCTCTTTAAATACCTAGATATCTCACATCACAAACCTTCATAGAAATTGTCATCTCTTTAAATACCTAGATATCTCACATCTCAAACCTTCATAGAAAATGTCATCTCTTTAAATACCTAGATATCTCACATCACAAACCTTCATAGAAATTGTCATCTCTTTGAATACCTAGATATCTCACATCACAAACCTTCATAGAAATTGTCATCTCTTTAAATACCTAGATATCTCACATCACAAACCTTCATAGAAAATGTCATCTCTTTAAATACCTAGATATCTCACATCACAAACCTTCATAGAAAATGTCATCTCTTTAAATACCTAGATATCTCACATCACAAGCCTTCATAGAAAATGTCATCTCTTTAAATACCTAGATATCTCACATCACAAACCTTCATAGAAATTGTCATCTCTTTAAATACCTAGATATCTCACATCACAAACCTTCATAGAAATTGTCATCTCTTTAAATACCTAGATATCTCACATCTCAAACCTTCATAGAAAATGTCATCTCTTTAAATACCTAGATATCTCACATCACAAACCTTCATAGAAATTGTCATCTCTTTGAATACCTAGATATCTCACATCACAAACCTTCATAGAAATTGTCATCTCTTTAAATACCTAGATATCTCACATCTCAAACCTTCATAGAAAATGTCATCTCTTTAAATACCTAGATATCTCACATCACAAACCTTCATAGAAATTGTCATCTCTTTGAATACCTAGATATCTCACATCACAAACCTTCATAGAAATTGTCATCTCTTTAAATACCTAGATATCTCACATCACAAACCTTCATAGAAAATGTCATCTCTTTAAATACCTAGATATCTCACATCACAAACCTTCATAGAAAATGTCATCTCTTTAAATACCTAGATATCTCACATCACAAACCTTCATAGAAATTGTCATCTCTTTAAATACCTAGATATCTCACATCACAAACCTTCATAGAAATTATCATCTCTTTAAATACCTAGATATCTCACATCACAAACCTTCATAGAAATTGTCATCTCTTTAAATACCTAGATATCTCACATCTCAAACCTTCATAGAAAATGTCATCTCTTTAAATACCTAGATATCTCACATCACAAACCTTCATAGAAATTGTCATCTCTTTGAATACCTAGATATCTCACATCACAAACCTTCATAGAAATTGTCATCTCTTTAAATACCTAGATATCTCACATCACAAACCTTCATAGAAAATGTCATCTCTTTAAATACCTAGATATCTCACATCACAAACCTTCATAGAAAATGTCATCTCTTTAAATACCTAGATATCTCACATCACAAGCCTTCATAGAAAATGTCATCTCTTTAAATACCTAGATATCTCACATCACAAACCTTCATAGAAATTGTCATCTCTTTAAATACCTAGATATCTCACATCACAAACCTTCATAGAAATTGTCATCTCTTTATATACCTAAATATCTCACATCACAAACCTTCATAGAAATTGTCATCTCTTTAAATACCTAGATATCTCACATCACAAACCTTCATAGAAATTGTCATCTCTTTAAATACCTAGATATCTCACATCACAAACCTTCATAGAAATTGTCATCTCTTTAAATACCTAGATATCTCACATCACAAACCTTCATAGAAATTGTCATCTCTTTAAATACCTAGATATCTCACATCACAAACCTTCATAGAAATTGTCATCTCTTTAAGGTTGAGACTGACACTAGTCACATGACTTTTAAGAATATTTAATAAAATGTGGTAATAATTTTTAATTAAGTTTGCAGTATTTCTTACGAGGTATTTTGCTTTTTGAATTTTCTACATATGATTTGTGCAAGTTCTAAAATAAAACTGAAATACAAATTTAATACAGTAATTTCTTGGCAATAATACATTATATGTGTAAAATGCTATATGAAGCATTTCGTCAAGGGAGGTAATCATGTCTCAAATGATATTAGAATATGATGAGTTTTGCATGTGTTTGTTAAATATTGAAGTTTTTAATATTATGACCCCAGACTTTCCTTACACTTCTGAAAATGAGACAAAATGCACCATATTATATTTTTGCATGTTTTATTTTCATTTATTCAATGTCTTATTAAAAAAAGTGAAAATTGTGGACATTTTTCATGAAATTGACAAAAAAAGGTATATGTCAGGGTGTCTTTCTAACCCCCTAACTTTTTTTTTTGCCTCGAAATATATCTTTATTTTTTAATGATATGTAGCATGAATATAAGTAATGTGATATATCTTTTTAAAAAAAATTTCATTGACACAATTTTTTTCTATTCCACTTTAAAATCAATTTTTGGGGGATTTCACCAAAGCCAGTTTCAGGCTATATTGCCAAAAAAGGGTAGCCATTTTGAAAAAAAAAATGAAAAACTTAAAAAGATTTATGTCTTAGATATTCCAAAATATTCATTTATCATATTATACTCAGATAATTAAAAATAAATTATATGCTATTTTTTTGGGGTACCTTAATGACACAGAGAAGTGAAAAAAATGACATTTTTTTGGACTTCAGAGGGGGGTAAATCTTTCGGGGAATATTTTTAAAATAAGCCTGGAAACCTTTTCTCAAATTTTGATATTTTGTTAGGTACATCCCAAAGAACAATATATATGAAATTCAAAAAAATTCATTGACTAGTTTTTTTTGGCCCATAGTGTCCTTCTCTACCTTAAATACCTAGATATCTCACATCACAAACCTTCATAGAAAATGTCATCTCTTTAAATACCTAGATATCTCACATCACAAACCTTCATAGAAATTGTCATCTCTTTAAATACCTAGATATCTCACATCACAAACCTTCATAGAAAATGTCATCTCTTTAAATACTTAGATATCTCACATCACAAACCTTCATAGAAATTGTCATCTCTTTAAATACCTAGATATCTCACATCACAAACCTTCATAGAAAATGTCATCTCTTTAAATACCTAGATATCTCACATCACAAACCTTCATAGAAATTGCCATCTCTTTAAATACCTAGATATCTCACATCACAAACCTTCATAGAAAATGTCATCTCTTTAAATACCTAGATATCTCACATCACAAACCTTCATAGAAATTGTCATCTCTTTAAATACCTAGATATCTCACATCACAAACCTTCATAGAAATTGTCATCTCTTTAAATACCTAGATATCTCACATCACAAACCTTCATAGAAATTATCATCTCTTTAAATACCTAGATATCTCACATCACAAACCTTCATAGAAATTGTCATCTCTTTAAATACCTAGATATCTCACATCACAAACCTTCATAGAAATTGTCATCTCTTTAAATACCTAGATATCTCACATCACAAACCTTCATAGAAATTGTCATCTCTTTAAATACCTAGATATCTCACATCACAAACCTTCATAGAAAATGTCATCTCTTTAAATACCTAGATATCTCACATCACAAACCTTCATAGAAAATGTCATCTCTTTAAATACCTAGATATCTCACATCACAAACCTTCATAGAAAATGAGAGAAATATTTTGTCTTTAACAATACAATAATATTAAATCAATAGAAATAAGAAGAGAAGATGTTGGTTCACCAGTATACTGTCTTGTGCCAATACTCTAATTATAGAGAACACTATATCAATATCTCTCTATGTTTTCAACATTTCATGTTTCATCCAAGCTGATATTAAATGTCATAATCCATTTGTTTTATCAATTATTTGTGGTAAAAATTTCACTTAATTCGTTTACGTAAAATAGAATTGAAACATTGATTACACGATCTTTTATTTCTCAAGGGGGGATATGTCATCTCTGGTGGTAGCTAAAATTGACTGTTTGATATAACAATGTCAAACTTCAGGTCACACTTCAAGTGAAAACTTGTAATTTTTAAAGATATTTTTTCAATAATTTAGTTGAAGGCTTTCGTTGCACTTAGATGGACTCTTCATGGCATTATAAGAATTTACAACATCATAAGGAAGACATCTTATTAATTAGAAGTGGATCCGTCCATTTACAATTCATTGCCATAAAATGTTATGGAGCTCCTGATAAAAAACAATGTGCTTGAATTGGAAAATTACTTCATAGTGAAACTCATTTTTTGGTATATACAGATATTCTTAAATAAACAGTTAAAAAGTGTAGTCATTTTAAAACTTAATTAGTGAGCTATCTGTCACCTAATATTGAGAACTGCCTTAGTGATGTAATGGTTGCCATGCTCACCTCAGGTGCCGTATATTATGGGTTTGATCTCTGATTGAGTCAGTTAAAGACAATAAAAGAGTGGAGTGACTTACCTGTGGATAGAGCTAGCACTGTAAACATCCAAACCAGCATGTTGATCTAGTACAAAACAGATATCATTACCACTTCAACAGAAGTAACCTGTTCTCGCCATAATATAACTGAAAAATCTACACACAATACTAAGAAATTCAAAAACTAAACATGAAACAGGTTGAAAAAAGTGACCGGGAAAAACAGGATAATATTCTTCTAACTCTTGTAGCTGGCATCTCATCACAAAGCAGTAAAGTCTTTGTGATCATGAACAAAGTCATCACATTTTTGTGAACAATGAACACAAACACCATATTAAATGTTGAAAAAAAATCATGACTCATCAAAATAATTTTGTGCATGTTATAATTTTAATAATGTATGAAATGTTTGACAGTAATATACTGTGATATATCTTTTTAGTATGAAATGTTTGACAGTAATATACTGTGATATATCTTTTTAGTATGAAATGTTTGACAGTAATATACTGTGATATATCTTTTTAGTATGAAATGTTTGACAGTAATATACTGTGATATATCTTTTTAGTATGAAATGTTTGACAGTAATATACTGTGATATATCTTTTTAGTATGAAATGTTTGACAGTAATATACTGTGATATATCTTTTTAGTATGAAATGTTTGACAGTAATATACTGTGATATATCTTTTTAGTATGAAATGTTTGACAGTAATATACTGTGATATATCTTTTTAGTATGAAATGTTTGACAGTAATATACTGTGATATATCTTTTTAGTGTTGGTAGAGGAAAGATTAAAGTATTCTCCCTGAAAGTAGCATTATCACACATGTGTGCTGGAAAGTTGGTGGATAAATTAAGATGTAAGTTGTACTGATATATTATATATTATATAAACTACATTTCTGTTACCATGGATACATTTGTCATGAGGCTGTTGAATGGTTGTTTATATTTGGGAAGTATTTTTTTGAAACAATGTATTTCTTATAACATGTTTAGGGTTGTTTCTTTCACACCTACAATCAGCTGATTTTGAAGTTAACCATTCTTAGTGGTGAAATAAACATTTCTTTTGATAAGATCTTGTCTTGCTTTAAAAGGGGTCCAAATTCAGAATTTTTGCATATTTGGAAGGTAGAATTTTTATTTTCATCCAATTTCGATGGGTTTTTTTTAAATTCTTTGAATTTCTTGTGTTGAGAGCTTCCAGTAGTATGTGGACAGTTTTATACTGTCTGTTGCAGTTTCTCGAGCGAAATGGGCAAAAAGTGTCAATTCCCAAAATATGAACTTTCTTAATTTTCTTCTGAATATAATGCATTTTTTTCTGCAAAATGCTCAACTTTATGAGTCAATAAAGGAAATCTGCTATTTTAGCATACATGTACACTTGTATTTTGAAGGTATACATTTTCATTTTATTTTGACAGTTTTATTTCTTTGAATTAATTGTCACAAAAGCTTTAGATAATACTCCAGCTGATTTCCATTATCAGTTATGGTTTTCAAATTAAACAGGATTGCAGTAAGACTGATTCAAGAGGAAGCCCTTGTTGACTTTCTGGGGTTGTATCATGCTGTGCCCTGTGTAGCCCTTGTTGACTTTCTGATGTCATATCATGCTGTGCCCTGTGTAATCCTTGTTGACTTTCTGGTGTCATATCATGCTGTGTCCTGTGTAATCCTTGTTGACTTTCTGGTGTCGTATCATGCTGTGCCCTGTGTAACCCTTGTTGACTTTCTGTTGTCATATCATGCTGTGTCCCATGTAACCCTTGTTGACTTTCTGGGGTTGTATCATGCTGTGCCCTGTGTAACCCATGTTGACTTTCTGGTGTCATATCATGCTGTGCCCTGTGTAATCCTTGTTGACTTTCTGGTGTCATATCATGCTGTGGCCTGTGTAATCCTTGTTGACTTTCTGGTGTTGTATCATACTGTGCCCTGTGTAATCCTTGTTGACTTTCTGGTGTCATATCATGCTGTGTCCTGTGTAACTCTTGTTGACTTTCTGGTGTCGTATCATGCTGTGCCCTGTGTAACCCTTGTTGACTTTCTGGTGTCATATCATGCTGTGCCCTGTGTAATCCTTGTTGACTTTCTGGTGTCATATCATGCTGTGCCCTGTGTAACCCTTGTTGACTTTCTGGTGTTGTATCATGCTGTGCCCTGTGTAACCCTTGTTGACTTTCTGGTGTTGTATCATGCTGTGCCCTGTGTAACCCTTGTTGACTTTCTGGTGTTGTATCATGCTGCACCCTGTGTAACCCTTGTTGACTTTCTGGTGTCATATCATGCTGTGCCCTGTGTAATCCTTGTTGATTTTCTGGTGTTGTATCATGCTGTGCCCTGTGTAGCCCTTGTTGACTTTCTGGTGTCGTATCATGCTGTGCCCTGTGTAATCCTTGTTGACTTTCTGGTGTCGTATCATGCTGTGCCCTGTGTAACCCTTGTTGACTTTCTGGTGTCATATCATGCTGTGCCCTGTGTAATCCTTGTTGATTTTCTGGTGTTGTATCATGCTGTGCCCTGTGTAGCCCTTGTTGACTTTCTGGTGTCGTATCATGCTGTGCCCTGTGTAATCCTTGTTGACTTTCTGGTGTCATATCATGCTGTGCCCTGTGTAATCCTTGTTGATTTTCTGGTGTTGTATCATGCTGTGCCCTGTGTAGCCCTTGTTGACTTTCTGGTGTCGTATCATGCTGTGCCCTGTGTAATCCTTGTTGATTTTCTGGTGTTGTATCATGCTGTGCCCTGTGTAACCCTTGTTGACTTTCTGGTGTCGTATCATGCTGTGCCCTGTGTAATCCTTGTTGACTTTCTGGTGTCGTATCATGCTGTGCCCTGTGTAACCCTTGTTGACTTTCTGGTGTCATATCATGCTGTGCCCTGTGTAATCCTTGTTGATTTTCTGGTGTTGTATCATGCTGTGCCCTGTGTAGCCCTTGTTGACTTTCTGGTGTCGTATCATGCTGTGCCCTGTGTAATCCTTGTTGACTTTCTGGTGTCATATCATGCTGTGCCCTGTGTAATCCTTGTTGATTTTCTGGTGTTGTATCATGCTGTGCCCTGTGTAGCCCTTGTTGACTTTCTGGTGTCGTATCATGCTGTGCCCTGTGTAATCCTTGTTGACTTTCTGGTGTCGTATCATGCTGTGCCCTGTGTAACCCTTGTTGACTTTCTGGTGTCATATCATGCTGTGCCCTGTGTAACCCTTGTTGACTTTCTGGTGTCGTATCATGCTGTGCCCTGTGTAACCCTTGTTGACTTTCTGGTGTCATATCATGCTGTGCCCTGTGTAGCCCTTGTTGACTTTCTGGTGTCATATCATGCTGTGCCCTGTGTAGCCCTTATTGACTTTCTGGTGTCATATGCTGTGCCCTGTGTAATCCTTGTTGACTTTCTGGTGTCATATCATGCTGTACCCTGTGTAACCCTTGTTGACTTTCTGGTGTTGTATCATGCTGTGCCCTGTGTAACCCTTGTTGACTTTCTGGTGTCGTATCATGCTGTGCCCCGTGTAACCCTTGTTGACTTTCTGGTGTCGTATCATGCTGTGCCCTGTGTAACCCTTGTTGACTTTCTGGTGTCGTATCATGCTGTGCCCTGTGTAGCCCTTGTTGACTTTCTGGGGTTGTATCATGCTGTGCCCTGTGTAACCCTTGTTGACTTTCTGTTGTCGTATCATGCTGTACCCTGTGTAACCCTTGTTGACTTTCTGGTGTTGTATCATGCTGTGCCCTGTGTAACCCTTGTTGACTTTCTGGTATCGTATCATGCTGTGCCCTGTGTAACCCTTGTTGACTTTCTGGTGTCATTTCATGCTGTGCCCTGTGTAGCCCTTGTTGACTTTCTGGTGGCATATCATGCTGTGCCCTGTGTAATCCTTGTTGACTTTCTGGTGTCATATCATGCTGTGCCCTGTGTAACCCTTGTTGACTTTCTGGTGTTGTATTATGCTGTGCCCTGTGTAACCCTTGTTGACTTTCTGGTGTCGTATCATGCTGTGCCCTGTGTAACCCTTGTTGACTTTCTGGTGTCATATCATGCTGTGTCCTGTGTAGCCCTTGTTGACTTTCTGGTGTCATATCATGCTGTGCCCTGTATAACCCTTGTTGACTTTCTGGTGTTGTATCATGCTGTGCCCTGTGTAGCCCTTGTTGACTTTCTGGTGTCGTATCATGCTGTGCCCTGTGTAATCCTTGTTGACTTTCTGGTGTCATATCATGCTGTGTCCTGTGTAATCCTTGTTGATTTTCTGGTGTTGTATCATGCTGTGCCCTGTGTAGCCCTTGTTGACTTTCTGGTGTCGTATCATGCTGTGCCCTGTGTAATCCTTGTTGACTTTCTGGTGTCGTATCATGCTGTGCCCTGTGTAACCCTTGTTGACTTTCTGGTGTCATATCATGCTGTGCCCTGTGTAACCCTTGTTGACTTTCTGGTGTCGTATCATGCTGTGCCTTGTGTAACCCTTGTTGACTTTCTGGTGTCATATCATGCTGTGCCCTGTGTAGCCCTTGTTGACTTTCTGGTGTCATATCATGCTGTGCCCTGTGTAGCCCTTATTGACTTTCTGGTGTCATATGCTGTGCCCTGTGTAATCCTTGTTGACTTTCTGGTGTCATATCATGCTGTGCCCTGTGTAACCCTTGTTGACTTTCTGGTGTCGTATCATGCTGTGCCCTGTGTAACCCTTGTTGACTTTCTGGTGTCGTATCATGCTGTGCCCTGTGTAGCCCTTGTTGACTTTCTGGGGTTGTATCATGCTGTGCCCTGTGTAACCCTTGTTGACTTTCTGTTGTCGTATCATGCTGTACCCTGTGTAACCCTTGTTGACTTTCTGGTGTTGTATCATGCTGTGCCCTGTGTAACCCTTGTTGACTTTCTGGTATCGTATCATGCTGTGCCCTGTGTAACCCTTGTTGACTTTCTGGTGTCATTTCATACTGTGCCCTGTGTAGCCCTTGTTGACTTTCTGGTGGCATATCATGCTGTGCCCTGTGTAATCCTTGTTGACTTTCTGGTGTCATATCATGCTGTGCCCTGTGTAACCCTTGTTGACTTTCTGGTGTTGTATCATGCTGTGCCCTGTGTAACCCTTGTTGACTTTCTGGTGTCGTATCATGCTGTGCCCTGTGTAACCCTTGTTGACTTTCTGGTGTCGTATCATGCTGTGTCCTGTGTAGCCCTTGTTGACTTTCTGGTGTCATATCATGCTGTGCCCTGTATAACCCTTGTTGACTTTCTGGTGTTGTATCATGCTGTGCCCTGTGTAACCCTTGTTGACTTTCTGATGTCATATCATGCTGTGCCCTGTGTAGCCCTTGTTGACTTTCTGGTGTCATATCATGCTGTGCCCTGTGTAATCCTTGTTGACTTTCTGGTGTCATATCATGCTGTGCCCTGTGTAACCCTTGTTGACTTTCTGGTGTTGTATCATGCTGTGCCCTGTGTAACCCTTGTTGACTTTCTGGTGTCATATCATGCTGTGCCCTGTGTAGCCCTTGTTGACTTTCTGGTGTCATATCATGCTGTGCCCTGTGTAATCCTTGTTGACTTTCTGGTGTCATATCATGCTGTGCCCTGTGTAACCCTTGTTGACTTTCTGGTGTCGTATCATGCTGTGCCCTGTGTAGCCCTTGTTGACTTTCTGGTGTCATATCATGCTGTGCCCTGTGTAATCCTTGTTGACTTTCTGGTGTCGTATCATGCTGTACCCTGTGAGCCCTTGTTGACTTTCTGGTGTCATATCATGCTGTGTCCCATGTAACCCTTGTTGACTTTCTGGTGTTGTATCATGCTGTGCCCTGTGTAACCCTTGTTGACTTTCTGGTGTTGTATCATGCTGTGCCCTGTGTAATCCTTGTTGACTTTCTGGTGTCGTATCATACTGTGCCCTGTGTAACCGTTGTTGACATTCTGGTATCGTATCATGCTGTGCCCTGTGTAACCCTTGTTGACTTTCTGCTGTGCCCTGTGTAACCGTTGTTGACTTTCTGGTGTCGTATCATGCTGTGCCCTGTGTAACCCTTTGTTTTATATATCGTTGAATTTGTTCTCTTCTCAAATATGCATAAAAGAACCTTATTAACCATTAATATTGTGTTTTACAGATATTTTTACACAGATATCAGATTCTAGTGGCTCTTTGATACGTGCTAGGTTCATCAGCTACCTAAAAGACTTGCTTGCCTTACCCACAGCAGTGTTTGAAGGGCCTTCATTTGGATACAACGATACTGCCTGTAGAAGCTGCTTTGATAATGTAAATTTAAATACAGTATAACCTCGTTAAACTGCCACCATCTGTCCAGCCAGATTTTGGCGTTATAGCGAGTTTGGCGATAAACTGAGTAAGGACAGAAAAGCAGAAGTCAACAGTTTGATTTTAAATTTGGAATGACTGACGGTTTGATTTTGACAAGTTTACGGGAAATGAGTATTATCACTTGCAATTTTAATATATATTCTAATATATGTTTCATTTTGACAGTTGTAGAAAATCTCGGAATTTGTAAATTTAGCAGAATTTAATTGATCGAATTTGAAAAGAAAAAAAATGTTGTTTCTGATTGGTTGATTTCTAAAAAAATCTTCTCCTCTGAAACTGCCTGGCCAAATGAATCAAAACTTGGTAGGAAGCATCCTTGGAAGGTCCTCTATAAAGATTGCTCATTTAGTTCTGATCCGTTAACAAACATGGCCGCCACAGGCCATTCTTGTTTCTGATTGGTTGATTTCTAAAAAATCTTCTCCTCTGAAACCGCTTTCCCAAATGAACTGAAATTTGGTAGGAAGCATCTATGGAAGGTCCTCTATAAAGATTGCTCATTTCGTCCCGATCCATTAACAAGCATGGCCGCCACAGGAAATTCTTGTTTCTGATTGGTTGATTTCTAAAATATCTTCTGTGAAAAGAAAGATAACTCTTGTTTAAATATAGATATCTGTATTCAAAATGCATTTATCTCTATACAGATTTTTAAAAATCTTCTTCTCTGAAACCTCTTGACCAAATGAACCGAAACTTGGTAGGAAGCATCTATGGAAGGTCCTCTGTAAAGTTTGCTCATTTCGTGCCGATCCGTTAACAAGCATGGGTGCCACAGGCGACTCTTGTTTCTGATTGGATGATTTTTTAAATTCTTCTCCTCTGACACCGCTGGGCCAAATGAACCGAAACTTGGTAGGAAGCATCTATGGGTAGTCCTCTATAAAGAGTCCTAATTTCGTCCCGATCCATGTACAAACATGGCCACCACAGGCAATTCTTGTTTCTGATTGGTTGATTTCTAAAAATCTTTTCCTCTGAAACTGCCTGGCCAAATGATCTGGCCACTTGGTAGCAAACATCTATGGAAGGTTCTCTATAAAGATTGCTCATTCCGTCCCGATCAGTTACAAACATGGCCGCCACAGACCATTCTTGTTTCTGATTGGCTGATTTTTTAGATTCTTCTCCTCTGAAACCGTTTGGTCAAATGAACCGAAACTTGGCAGGAAGCATCTATGGAAAGTCCTCTGTTGTGATTGCTCATTTCGTCCCGATCCATTAACAAACATGGCCACCACAGGCAATTCTTGTTTCTGATTGGTCGATTTCTAAAAATCTTCTACTCTGAAACAGCTTGGCTAAATGGACCGAAACGTGGTAGGAAGCATCTGTGGAAGGTCCTCTATAGGAATTGCTCATTCCATTTTGATCCGTTAACAAATATGGCCGTCTTAGGCAATTCTTGTTTCTTATTGGTCGATTTCTATAACATCTTTTCCTCTGAAACCGCTTGGCCAAATGATATGAAACTTGGTAAGAAGCATCTATGGAAGATCCTCTATAGAGATTGCTCATTTCGTCTTGATTCATTAATAAACATGGCTGCCACAGGCAATTCTTGTTTTAGATTGGTTGATTTCTAAAAATGTTCTTCTCTGAAACTGCTTGGCTAAAATGAGCTGAAATTTGGTGAGAAGCACCTATGGAAGGTTCTGTATTAAGTTTCCTCAAAGCAGAATGAAAGGTGAGCGACACAGGCTCAGCTCAATGCTGAGCCTCTAGTTTTCAATTTTTTTTTATCACAACAAAAAAATGAACAATAAAGTTTTTTTTCTCACTCGTTGTCGTGTATGGTTTGGAAGTAAATTTGATTTCTATAACCGGAAGTTGTTAAAATCTATTCACATATAAACATTTCTGTCGTTTTTATGCATGCATTCACAATCAAATAATTCACAACATGTTCACGTGGATTATAACCCATTGTACTTATTTCTTCATTAATGTTCAGAAAGTCGAGGTCACTGGAGGACATCATTTGCCAATATATCGATCCCAAGTTTCATTGTTCGTTGGATTCTTAATTTCCACAATTTCTCTTTTCTGTCGTAAATCAAGCAGATTTCTTTTACGTTTAGGCATCGACATTTTCAACACAAATGAAAGAACACACAAGCAAATTTATTAAGTTTTATTCAGAATGAAAAGTAATCAGTTCAGGGTTGTAAAATTTTATTGTAAAGAAAACAATTAACTGTTTTCACAGCGATATCTATTTGCCTTGACTGCTTGTTTACTTATCTTGATTGACAGGCACTTCTAAAATCACCGAGGTGTGACATTATTGATTGGCATTATGATCGAGGTTTAAATAACAGTAAATTGACCGTTTGATCTTTAATTATCGTGGCAGATGGCGGTATGCGAGTTTGGCATTTTAACAGGGTTATTACTTCATACGGAAAACAGGACTGCAGAAATTCTTGGCGATACGTGAGTTTGGCGGTGAATCGAGGGGCAATAAAGCGAGGTTTTACTGTAGTATGGATTACAGTATAAAAAGCCTCATCTGGGTAAATTGGAAGAAAAAATAAAATTCTAATGGATTAGTGTACTTTGGGGAAAAAAATTAAATGCTAATAGATTCATTGGGAGGAAAAATTCAAGTGGTCACAGACATTTAGGTTTACCATGACTGTATATATACGTACATCTCTAATGCTTTGGTATATGTTCAAGAAGTTCCCTTTAACCAAATAATGATAAATTTATACACAATATTATTGATCGTAAAAGGTATAACAAGTTTGATTTTGTACATTTAGCACTTTTTCCATTATGGAGTTATGCCCCTTGATTTCCAGAATAATCCCACTAATCCATTCAATAACAAGTTCCCCATCAACAAATCATTTGAAATTTATACACAAGGTGACCATTAAAGTCCAAATTTGATTTTAGACTTTAATACTTTCATCTGTTCTGGAGTTATAGCCCTTGATTTCCCTGAAAAATCCTAATTTTTTGGGTTTCCTTTCAATAATTTTAAGGTTCACATCAAGCAAATCATTTGAAATTTATTAACAATGCCTTTTGAAAGGATTTGGCTAGTATTCCTTTTAATGATTCCAGAGTTATCCCCATTTATTATACCCCCCATAACAAAGTTGTAAGGGGATATACTGGTTTCACCATGTCCGTCCATCTGTCCGTCCATCCATCCGTCCGTCCGTCCCGTCTGTCCGTCCGTCTGTAGACAAATCCTATGTCGTACGATAACTTGAGTTGTGTTTCTTAGAATCTTTTAAAATTTTATCAGCTGTTTACTGGTGAAGAGAGGAGGATCCCTTTCTTTTTTGACGATTTTCACTTTTGCCGATCCAGAGTTATTGGACTTGATTATGACGGAAAATAGGATTTTTACCCTATGTTGTATGATAACTTGAGTAGTGTTTCTCAGAATGTTTTGAAATTTTACCAGCAACTTACCGGTGGAGAGAGGAGGATCCCTTTCATTTTTGACGATTTTCACTTTTGCCGTTCCAGAGTTATTGGACTTGATTATGACGGAAAATAGGATTTTTACCCTATGTCGTATGATAACTTGAGTAGTGTTTCTCAGAATGTTTTGAAATTTTATCAGCTTCTTACCGGTGAAGAGAGGAGGGTCCCTTTCATTTTTGGTCGGAACAATCAGTAATGTTTTGGTTATGGAAATAGGTTGGACAGATGTAGGGAGTGGGGGGTATATCTTAGTGAGCTGTGCTCACAGTAATACTAGTTGTAAATGGCACAATTGTGGTTTCTGTGCTCTGACTTTAGTTCCCTTGCCCAAATATTTTGAGATATTCACACAATGTTTTTGACCACAATACACGGGTCAAGTTCATTTCGACTCTTATGGCTTTTATAGTTCCTAAGTTATGACCCTGTTTACCTGAGCTGGAAGCGGGAGCATCCATGTCCTATTCTTCCATTTTTTTTTATTTCAACTTGCACAACCTGTTGCTGTAGAAAGCAGCTATAGAATTATGAGAGGGGTCAAGGTACATACTGACAACAGTCATATTAGGGAAGTAATAATACTGCAGTCTTTACCCTGGTCAACAATTGCTGTGTGTTTGGCTGAAACTAACTTTTGGTACTTAAAATAACCAGTGAAAAGCTTCATCAGTTTTACTTTGAAATATTTTTGTACAATATTATCTCCCCTTTTATAGATGGATGTCAAGTTAATTTTTCATCTAGTTAAGGGGAAATAATTATACAAAAATATTTCAATATGAAAACTGATGCAGCCTTTTACTGATTATAAAATGGATATTCACCACTTTCTGCTTAATAAAATGACTTAAAATTTAGCAGCTTTTTAAGAGTGTGTGAAATTATTTGAGCAATATCATCAACCATAAACCTTGAATGAATTGGTGAATGTTGCAGAAAAGTGACTTATGTTGATATACAAATTCAAATGAAGAGTTGAACTCTCCCCTTAGCATTGTTTATTTCAGTGTGCAAAGCTTTTCATGATAAGTTGAAAATATAATTTGTTCAATTCATTGTATAAAATTAATGTCTCTGTTTTATTTTCCAGAGAACACAAATTAATGTAAATGATTTTCTGAATGTTTTAATGGCTGATCCTGGTCCTCAGTGCTTGATGTGGCTGCCAATACTTAATAAAATGACTCATGTTGAAAATGGTAAGTTAGGAATAACACGACTTACAAAAGTGAATTACCATAGATTGTGGGATTTGAGTCTTGGTCATGTCAAACCTAAGACTATAAAATTGATATTTGCTGCTTCTCCACTAAGCATGCATCATTTAGGAGCAAAGACTGATTACCTCAGAATCAGGATAGCATGTTGGAATGGAGCGACATGTCTGTCCATGGACTGTTGCTTCAGTGAACTAGCACTAATCCAAAAATCCAACTAAGTGTGTTGGTCTAGTACAAAGATAACATTATCATCATCTCATCAAATGTAGCCTGTTCTCTCCATGATACCAGTACAAAGATAACATTATCATCATCTCATCAAATGTAGCCTGTTCTCTCCATGATACCAGTACAAAGATAACATTATCATCATCTCATCAAATGTAGTCTGTTCTCTCCATGATACCAGTACAAAGATAACATCATCATCATCTCATCAAATGTAGCCTGTTCTCTCCATGATACCAGTACAAAGATAACATTATCATCATCTCATGAAATGTAGCCTGTTCTCTCCATGATACCAGTACAAAGATAACATTATCATCATCTCATCAAATGTAGCCTGTTCTCTCCATGATACTAGTACAAAGATAACATTATCATCATCTCATCAAATGTAGCCTGTTCTCTCCATGATACTAGTACAAAGATAACATTATCATCATCTCATCAAATGTAGCCTGTTCTCTCCATGATACCAGTACAGAGATAACATTATCATCATCTCATCAAATGTAGCCTGTTCTCTCCATGATACCAGTACAAAGATAACATTATCATCATCTCATCAAATGTAGCCTGTTCTCTCCATGATACCAGTACAAAGATAACATTATCATCATCTCATCAAATGTAGCCTGTTCTCTCCGTGATACTAGTACAAAGATAACATTATCATCATCTCATCAAATGTAGCCTGTTCTCTCCATGATACTAGTACAAAGATAACATTATCATCATCTCATCAAATGTAGCCTGTTCTCTCCATGATACCAGTACAAAGATAACATTATCATCATCTCATCAAATGTAGCCTGTTCTCTCCATGATATTAGTACAAAGATAACATTATCATCATCTCATCAAATGTAAACTGTTCTCTCCATGATACCAGTACAAAGATAACATTATCATCATCTCATCAAATGTAGCCTGTTCTCTCCATGATATTAGTACAAAGATAACATTATCATCATCTCATCAAATGTAGCCTGTTCTCTCCATGATACTAGTACAAAGATAACATTATCATCATCTCATCAAATGTAGCCTGTTCTCTACATGATACTAGTACAAAGATAACATTATCATCATCTCATCAAATGTAGCCTGTTCTCTCCATGATACTAGTACAAAGATAACATTATCATCATCTCATCAAATGTAGCCTGTTCTCTCCATGATACCAGTACAAAGATAACATTATCATCATCTCATCAAATGTAGCCTGTTCTCTCCATGATACTAGTACAAAGATAACATTATCATCATCTCATCAAATGTAGCCTGTTCTCTCCATGATACTAGTACAAAGATAACATTATCATCATCTCATCAAATGTAGCCTGTTCTCTCCATGATACCAGTACAAAGATAACATTATCATCATCTCATCAAATGTAGTCTGTTCTCTCCATGATACCAGTACAAAGATAACATTATCATCATCTCATCAAATGTAGCCTGTTCTCTCCATGATACCAGTACAAAGATAACATCATCATCTCATCAAATGTAGCCTGTTCTCTCCATGATACTAGTACAAGGATAACATTATCATCATCTCATCAAATGTAGCCTGTTCTCTCCATGATACCAGTACAGAGATAACATTATCATCATCTCATCAAATGTAGCCTGTTCTCTCCATGATACCAGTACAAAGATAACATTATCATCATCTCATCAAATGTAGCCTGTTCTCTCCATGATACCAGTACAAAGATAACATTATCATCATCTCATCAAATGTAGCCTGTTCTCTCCATGATACCAGTACAAAGATAACATTATCATCATCTCATCAAATGTAGCCTGTTCTCTCCATGATACTAGTACAAAGATAACATTATCATCATCTCATCAAATGTAGCCTGTTCTCTCTATGATACTAGTACAAAGATAACATTATCATCATCTCATCAAATGTAGACTGTTCTCTCTATGATACTAGTACAAAGATAACATTATCATCATCTCATCAAATGTAGCCTGTTCTCTCCATGATACTAGTACAAAGATAACATTATCATCATCTCATCAAATGTAGCCTGTTCTCTCCATGATACTAGTACAAGGATAACATTATCATCATCTCATCAAATGTAGCCTGTTCTCTCCATGATACTAGTACAAAGATAACATTATCATCATCTCATCAAATGTAGCCTGTTCTCTCCATGATACTAGTACAAAGATAACATTATCATCATCTCATCAAATGTAGCCTGTTCTCTCCATGATACTAGTACAAAGATAACATTATCATCATCTCATCAAATGTAGCCTGTTCTCTCCATGATACCAGTACAAAGATAACATTATCATCATCTCATCAAATGTAGCCTGTTCTCTCCATGATACCAGTACAAAGATAACATTATCATCATCTCATCAAATGTAGCCTGTTCTCTCCATGATACTAGTACAAAGATAACATTATCATCATCTCATCAAATGTAGCCTGTTCTCTCCATGATACTAGTACAAAGATAACATTATCATCATCTCATCAAATGTAGCCTGTTCTCTCCATGATACCAGTACAAGGATAACATTATCATCATCTCATCAAATGTAGCCTGTTCTCTCCATGATACCAGTACAAAGATAACATTATCATCATCTCATCAAATGTAGCCTGTTCTCTCCATGATACTAGTACAAAGATAACATTATCATCATCTCATCAAATGTAGCCTGTTCTCTCCATGATACCAGTACAAGGATAACATTATCATCATCTCATCAAATGTAGCCTGTTCTCTCCATGATACCAGTACAGAGATAACGTTATCATCATCTCATCAAATGTAGCCTGTTCTCTCCATGATACCAGTACAAGGATAACATTATCATCATCTCATCAAATGTAGACTGTTCTCTCTATGATACTAGTACAAAGATAACATTATCATCATCTCATCAAATGTAGCCTGTTCTCTCCATGATACCAGTACAAAGATAACATTATCATCATCTCATCAAATGTAGCCTGTTCTCTCCATGATACTAGTACAAAGATAACATTATCATCATCTCATCAAATGTAGCCTGTTCTCTCCATGATACTAGTACAAGGATAACATTATCATCATCTCATCAAATGTAGCCTGTTCTCTCCATGATACCAGTACAAAGATAACATTATCATCATCTCATCAAATGTAGCCTGTTCTCTCCATGATACTAGTACAAAGATAACATTATCATCATCTCATCAAATGTAGCCTATTCTCTCCATGATACTAGTACAAAGATAACATTATCATCATCTCATCAAATGTAGCCTGTTCTCTCCATGATACTAGTACAAAGATAACATTATCATCATCTCATCAAATGTAGCCTGTTCTCTCCATGATACTAGTACAAAGATAACATTATCATCATCTCATCAAATGTAGCCTGTTCTCTCCATGATACCAGTACAAAGATAACATTATCATCATCTCATCAAATGTAGCCTGTTCTCTCCATGATACCAGTACAAAGATAACATTATCATCATCTCATCAAATGTAGCCTGTTCTCTCCATGATACTAGTACAAAGATAACATTATCATCATCTCATCAAATGTAGCCTGTTCTCTCCATGATACTAGTACAAAGATAACATTATCATCATCTCATCAAATGTAGCCTGTTCTCTCCATGATACTAGTACAAGGATAACATTATCATCATCTCATCAAATGTAGCCTGTTCTCTCCATGATACTAGTACAAAGATAACATTATCATCATCTCATCAAATGTAGCCTGTTCTCTCCATGATACCAGTACAAAGATAACATTATCATCATCTCATCAAATGTAGCCTGTTCTCTCCATGATACCAGTACAAAGATAACATTATCATCATCTCATCAAATGTAGCCTGTTCTCTCCATGATACTAGTACAAAGATAACATTATCATCATCTCATCAAATGTAGCCTGTTCTCTCCATGATACTAGTACAAAGATAACATTATCATCATCTCATCAAATGTAGGTTGTTCTCTCCATGATACCAGTACAAAGATAACATTATCATCATCTCATCAAATGTAGCCTGTTCTCTCCATGATACCAGTACAAAGATAACATTATCATCATCTCATCAAATGTAGCCTGTTCTCTCCATGATACCAGTACAAAGATAACATTATCATCATCTCATCAAATGTAGCCTGTTCTCTCCATGATACTAGTACAAAGATAACATTATCATCATCTCATCAAATGTAGCCTGTTCTCTCCATGATACTAGTACAAAGATAACATTATCATCATCTCATCAAATGTAGCCTGTTCTCTCCATGATACTAGTACAAAGATAACATTATCATCATCTCATCAAATGTAGCCTGTTCTCTCCATGATACCAGTACAGAGATAACATTATCATCATCTCATCAAATGTAGCCTGTTCTCTCCATGATACTAGTACAAAGATAACATTATCATCATCTCATCAAATGTAGACTGTTCTCTCCATGATACCAGTGCAAAGATAACATTATCATCATCTCATCAAATGTAGCCTGTTCTCTCCATGATACTAGTACAAGGATAACATTATCATCATCTCATCAAATGTAGCCTGTTCTCTCCATGATACTAGTACAAAGATAACATTATCATCATCTCATCAAATGTAGCCTGTTCTCTCCATGATACCAGTACAAAGATAACATTATCATCATCTGATCAAATGTAGCCTGTTCTCTCCATGATACTAGTACAAAGATAACATTATCATCGTCTCATCAAATGTAGCCTGTTCTCTCCATGATACCAGTACAAAGATAACATTATCATCATCTCATCAAATGTAGACTGTTCTCTCCATGATACCAGTACAAAGATAACATTATCATCATCTCATCAAATGTAGCCTGTTCTCTCCATGATACCAGTACAAAGATAACATTATCATCATCTCATCAAATGTAGCCTGTTCTCTCCATGATACCAGTACAAAGATAACATCATCATCTCATCAAATGTAGCCTGTTCTCTCCATGATACTAGTACAAGGATAACATTATCATCATCTCATCAAATGTAGCCTGTTCTCTCCATGATACCAGTACAAAGATAACATTATCATCATCTCATCAAATGTAGCCTGTTCTCTCTATGATACTAGTACAAAGATAACATTATCATCATCTCATCAAATGTAGACTGTTTTCTCTATGATACTAGTACAAAGATAACATTATCATCATCTCATCAAATGTAGCCTGTTCTCTCCATGATACTAGTACAAAGATAACATTATCATCATCTCATCAAATGTAGCCTGTTCTCTCCATGATACTAGTACAAAGATAACATTATCATCATCTCATCAAATGTAGCCTGTTCTCTCCATGATACTAGTACAGAGATAACATTATCATCATCTCATCAAATGTAGCCTGTTCTCTCCATGATACCAATACAAAGATAACATTATCATCATCTCATCAAATGTAGACTGTTCTCTCCATGATACCAGTACAAAGATAACATTATCATCATCTCATCAAATGTAGCCTGTTCTCTCCATGATACTAGTACAAAGATAACATTATCATCATCTCATCAAATGTAGCCTGTTCTCTCCATGATACCAGTACAAAGATAACATTATCATCATCTCATCAAATGTAGCCTGTTCTCTCCATGATACCAGTACAGAGATAACATTATCATCATCTCATCAAATGTAGCCTATTCTCTCCATGATACTAGTAAAGAGATAACATTATCATCATCTCATCAAATGTAGCCTGTTCTCTCCATGATACCAGTACAAAGATAACATTATCATCATCTCATCAAATGTAGCCTGTTCTCTCCATGATACCAGTACAAAGATAACATTATCATCATCTCATCAAATGTAGCCTGTTCTCTCCATGATACCAGTACAAAGATAACATTATCATCATCTCATCAAATGTAGCCTGTTCTCTCCATGATACTAGTACAAAGATAACATTATCATCATCTCATCAAATGTAGCCTGTTCTCTCCATGATACTAGTACAAAGATAACATTATCATCATCTCATCAAATGTTGCCTGTTCTCTCCATGATACCAGTACAAAGATAACATTATCATCATCTCATGAAATGTAGCCTGTTCTCTCCATGATACCAGTACAAAGATAACATTATCATCATCTCATGAAATGTAGCCTGTTCTCTCCATGATACCAGTACAAAGATAACATTATCATCATCTCATCAAATGTAGCCTGTTCTCTCCAAGATACTAGTACAAAGATAACATTATCATCATCTCATCAAATGTAGCCTGTTCTCTCCATGATACTAGTACAGAGATAACATTATCATCATCTCATCAAATGTAGCCTGTTCTCTCCATGATACCAGTACAAAGATAACGTTATCATCATCTCATCAAATGTAGCCTGTTATCTCCATGATACCAGTACAAAGATAACATTATCATCATCTCATCAAATGTAGCCTGTTCTCTCCATGATACTAGTACAGAGATAACATTATCATCATTTCATCAAATGTAGCCTGTTCTCTCCATGATACTAGTACAAAGATAACATTATCATCATCTCATCAAATGTAGCCTGTTCTCTCCATGATACTAGTACAGAGATAACATTATCATCATTTCATCAAATGTAGCCTGTTCTCTCCATGATACTAGTACAAAGATAACATTATCATCATCTCATCAAATGTAGCCTGTTTTCTCCATGATACTAGTACAGAGATAACATTATCATCATCTCATCAAATGTAGCCTGTTCTCTCCATGATACTAGTACAAAGATAACATTATCATCATCTCATCAAATGTAGTCTGTTCTCTCCATGATACTAGTACAAAGATAACATTATCATCATCTCATCAAATGTAGACTGTTCTCTCCATGATACCAGTACAAAGATAACATTATCATCATCTCATCAAATGTAGCCTGTTCTCTCCATGATACTAGTACAAAGATAACATTATCATCATCTCATCAAATGTAACCTGTTCTCTCCATGATACCAGTACAAAGATAACATTATCATCATCTCATCAAATGTAGCCTGTTCTCTCCATGATACCAGTACAGAGATAACATTATCATCATCTCATCAAATGTAGCCTGTTCTCTCCATGATACTAGTACAAAGATAACATTATCATCATCTCATCAAATGTAGCCTGTTCTCTCCATGATACCAGTACAAAGATAACATTATCATCATCTCATCAAATGTAGCCTGTTCTCTCCATGATACCAGTACAAAGATAACATTATCATCATCTCATCAAAATGTAGCCTGTTCTCTCCATGATACTAGTACAAAGATAACATTATCATCATCTCATGAAATGTAGCCTGTTCTCTCCATGATACCAGTTCAAAGATAACATTATCATCATCTCATCAAATGTAGCCTGTTCTCTCCATGATACTAGTACAAAGATAACATTATCATCATCTCATCAAATGTAGCCTGTTCTCTCTATGATACCAGTACAAAGATAACATTATCATCATCTCATCAAATGTAGCCTGTTCTCTCCATGATACTAGTACAAAGATAACATTATCATCATCTCATCAAATGTAGCCTGTTCTCTCCATGATACTAGTACAAAGATAACATTATCATCATCTCATCAAATGTAGCCTGTTCTCTCCATGATACCAGTACAAAGATAACATTATCATCATCTCATCAAATGTAGCCTGTTCTCTCCATGATACTAGTACAAAGATAACATTATCATCATCTCATCAAATGTAGCCTGTTCTCTCCATGATACCAGTACAAAGATAACATTATCATCATCTCATCAAATGTAGCCTGTTCTCTCCATGATACTAGTACAAAGATAACATTATCATCATCTCATCAAATGTTGCCTGTTCTCTCCATGATACCAGTACAAAGATAACATTATCATCATCTCATGAAATGTAGCCTGTTCTCTCCATGATACCAGTACAAAGATAACATTATCATCATCTCATGAAATGTAGCCTGTTCTCTCCATGATACCAGTACAAAGATAACATTATCATCATCTCATCAAATGTAGCCTGTTCTCTCCAAGATACTAGTACAAAGATAACATTATCATCATCTCATCAAATGTAGCCTGTTCTCTCCATGATACTAGTACAGAGATAACATTATCATCATCTCATCAAATGTAGCCTGTTCTCTCCATGATACCAGTACAAAGATAACGTTATCATCATCTCATCAAATGTAGCCTGTTCTCTCCATGATACCAGTACAAAGATAACATTATCATCATCTCATCAAATGTAGCCTGTTCTCTCCATGATACTAGTACAGAGATAACATTATCATCATTTCATCAAATGTAGCCTGTTCTCTCCATGATACTAGTACAAAGATAACATTATCATCATCTCATCAAATGTAGCCTGTTCTCTCCATGATACTAGTACAGAGATAACATGATCATCATCTCATCAAATGTAGCCTGTTTTCTCCATGATACTAGTACAGAGATAACATTATCATCATCTCATCAAATGTAGCCTGTTCTCTCCATGATACTAGTACAAAGATAACATTATCATCATCTCATCAAATGTAGTCTGTTCTCTCCATGATACTAGTACAAAGATAACATTATCATCATCTCATCAAATGTAGACTGTTCTCTCCATGATACCAGTACAAAGATAACATTATCATCATCTCATCAAATGTAGCCTGTTCTCTCCATGATACTAGTACAAAGATAACATTATCATCATCTCATCAAATGTAACCTGTTCTCTCCATGATACCAGTACAAAGATAACATTATCATCATCTCATCAAATGTAGCCTGTTCTCTCCATGATACCAGTACAGAGATAACATTATCATCATCTCATCAAATGTAGCCTGTTCTCTCCATGATACTAGTACAAAAGATAACATTATCATCATCTCATCAAATGTAGCCTGTTCTCTCCATGATACCAGTACAAAGATAACATTATCATCATCTCATCAAATGTAGCCTGTTCTCTCCATGATACCAGTACAAAGATAACATTATCATCATCTCATCAAATGTAGCCTGTTCTCTCCATGATACTAGTACAAAGATAACATTATCATCATCTCATGAAATGTAGCCTGTTCTCTCCATGATACCAGTTCAAAGATAACATTATCATCATCTCATCAAATGTAGCCTGTTCTCTCCATGATACTAGTACAAAGATAACATTATCATCATCTCATCAAATGTAGCCTGTTCTCTCTATGATACCAGTACAAAGATAACATTATCATCATCTCATCAAATGTAGCCTGTTCTCTCCATGATACTAGTACAAAGATAACATTATCATCATCTCATCAAATGTAGCCTGTTCTCTCCATGATACTAGTACAAAGATAACATTATCATCATCTCATCAAATGTAGCCTGTTCTCTCCATGATACCAGTACAAAGATAACATTATCATCATCTCATCAAATGTAGCCTGTTCTCTCCATGATACTAGTACAAAGATAACATTATCATCATCTCATCAAATGTAGCCTGTTCTCTCCATGATACCAGTACAGAGATAACATTATCATCATCTCATCAAATGTAGCCTGTTCTCTCCATGATACCAGTACAGAGATAACATTATCATCATCTCATCAAATGTAGCCTGTTCTCTCCATGATACTAGTACAAAGATAACATTATCATCATCTCATCAAATGTAGCCTGTTCTCTCCATGATATTAGTACAAAGATAACATTATCATCATCTCATCAAATGTAGCCTGTTCTCTCCATGATACCAGTACAAAGATAACATCATCATCTCATCAAATGTAGCCTGTTCTCTCCATGATACTAGTACAAAGATAACATTATCATCATCTCATCAAATGTAGCCTGTTCTCTCCATGATACTAGTACAAAGATAACATTATCATCATCTCATCAAATGTAGCCTGTTCTCTCCATGATACTAGTACAAAGATAACATTATCATCATCTCATCAAATGTAGCCTGTTCTCTCCATGATACTAGTACAAAGATAACATTATCATCATCTCATCAAATGCAGCCTGTTCTCTCCATGATACTAGTACAAAGATAACATTATCATCATCTCATCAAATGTAGCCTGTTCTCTCCATGATACTAGTACAAAGATAACATTATGATCATCTCATCAAATGTAGCCTGTTCTCTCCATGATACTAGTACAAAGATAACATTATCATCATCTCATCAAATGTAGCCTGTTCTCTCCATGATACCAGTACAAAGATAACATTATCATCATCTCATCAAATGTAGCCTGTTCTCTCCATGATACCAGTACAAAGATAACATTATCATCATCTCATCAAATGTAGCCTGTTCTCTCCATGATACCAGTACAAAGATAACATTATTATCATCTCATCAAATGTAGCCTGTTCTCTCCATGATACTAGTACAAAGATAACATTATCATCATCTCATCAAATGTAGCCTGTTCTCTCCATGATACCAGCACAAAGATAACATTATCATCATCTCATCAAATGTAGCCTGTTCTCTCCATGATACCAGTACAAAGATAACATTATCATCATCTCATCAAATGTAGCCTGTTCTCTCCATGATACTAGTACAAAGATAACATTATCATCATCTCATCAAATGTAGCCTGTTCTCTCCATGATACTAGTACTGAGATAACATTATCATCATCTCATCAAATGTAGCCTGTTCTCTCCATGATACCAGTACAAAGATAACATTATCATCATCTCATCAAATGTAGCCTGTTCTCTCCATGATACTAGTACAAAGATAACATTATCATCATCTCATCAAATGTAGCCTGTTCTCTCCATGATACTAGTACAGAGATAACATCATCATCATCTCATCAAATGTAGCCTGTTCTCTCCATGATACCAGCACAGAGATAACATTATCATCATCTCATCAAATGTAGCCTGTTCTCTCCATGATACTAGTACAAGGATAACATTATCATCATCTCATCAAATATAGCCTGTTCTCTCCATGATACCAGTACAAAGATAACATTATCATCATCTCATCAAATGTAGCCTGTTCTCTCCATGATACTAGTACAAAGATAACATTATCATCATCTCATCAAATGTAGCCTGTTCTCTCCATGATACCAGTACAGAGATAACATTATCATCATCTCATCAAATGTAGCCTGTTCTCTCCATGATACCAGTACAGAGATAACATTATCATCATCTCATCAAATGTAGCCTGTTCTCTCCATGATACTAGTACAAAGATAACATTATCATCATCTCATCAAATGTAGCCTGTTCTCTCCATGATATTAGTACAAAGATAGCATTATCATCATCTCATCAAATGTAGCCTGTTCTCTCCATGATACTAGTACAAAGATAACATTATCATCATCTCATCAAATGTAGCCTGTTCTCTCCATGATACCAGTACAAAGATAACATTATCATCATCTCATCAAATGTAGCCTGTTCTCTCCATGATACTAGTACAAAGATAACATTATCATCATCTCATCAAATGTAGCCTGTTCTCTCCATGATACCAGTACAAAGATAACATTATCATCATCTCATCAAATGTAGCCTGTTCTCTCCATGATACCAGTACAAAGATAACATTATCATCATCTCATCAAATGTAGCCTGTTCTCTCCATGATACCAGTACAAAGATAACATTATCATCATCTGATCAAATGTAGCCTGTTCTCTCCATGATACTAGTACAAAGATAACATTATCATCATCTCATCAAATGTAGCCTGTTCTCTCCATGATACCAGCACAAAGATAACATTATCATCATCTCATCAAATGTAGCCTGTTCTCTCCATGATACCAGTACAAAGATAACATTATCATCATCTCATCAAATGTAGCCTGTTCTCTCCATGATACTAGTACAAAGATAACATTATCATCATCTCATCAAATGTAGCCTGTTCTCTCCATGATACTAGTACTGAGATAACATTATCATCATCTCATCAAATGTAGCCTGTTCTCTCCATGATACCAGTACAAAGATAACATTATCATCATCTCATCAAATGTAGCCTGTTCTCTCCATGATACTAGTACAAAGATAACATTATCATCATCTCATCAAATGTAGCCTGTTCTCTCCATGATACTAGTACAGAGATAACATTATCATCATCTCATCAAATGTAGCCTGTTCTCTCCATGATACCAGTACAGAGATAACATTATCATCATCTCATCAAATGTAGCCTATTCTCTCCATGATACTAGTACAAGGATAACATTATCATCATCTCATCAAATGTAGCCTGTTCTCTCCATGATACCAGTACAAAGATAACATTATCATCATCTCATCAAATGTAGTCTGTTCTCTCCATGATACCAGTACAAAGATAACATTATCATCATCTCATCAAATGTAGCCTGTTCTCTCCATGATACCAGTACAAAGATAACATTATCATCATCTCATCAAATGTAGCCTGTTCTCTCCATGATACTAGTACAAAGATAACATTATCATCATCTCATGAAATGTAGCCTGTTCTCTCCATGATACCAGTTCAAAGATAACATTATCATCATCTCATCAAATGTAGCCTGTTCTCTCCATGATACTAGTACAAAGATAACATTATCATCATCTCATCAAATGTAGCCTGTTCTCTCTATGATACCAGTACAAAGATAACATTATCATCATCTCATCAAATGTAGCCTGTTCTCTCCATGATACTAGTACAAAGATAACATTATCATCATCTCATCAAATGTAGCCTGTTCTCTCCATGATACTAGTACAAAGATAACATTATCATCATCTCATCAAATGTAGCCTGTTCTCTCCATGATACCAGTACAAAGATAACATTATCATCATCTCATCAAATGTAGCCTGTTCTCTCCATGATACTAGTACAAAGATAACATTATCATCATCTCATCAAATGTAGCCTGTTCTCTCCATGATACCAGTACAGAGATAACATTATCATCATCTCATCAAATGTAGCCTGTTCTCTCCATGATACCAGTACAGAGATAACATTATCATCATCTCATCAAATGTAGCCTGTTCTCTCCATGATACTAGTACAAAGATAACATTATCATCATCTCATCAAATGTAGCCTGTTCTCTCCATGATATTAGTACAAAGATAACATTATCATCATCTCATCAAATGTAGCCTGTTCTCTCCATGATACCAGTACAAAGATAACATCATCATCTCATCAAATGTAGCCTGTTCTCTCCATGATACTAGTACAAAGATAACATTATCATCATCTCATCAAATGTAGCCTGTTCTCTCCATGATACTAGTACAAAGATAACATTATCATCATCTCATCAAATGTAGCCTGTTCTCTCCATGATACTAGTACAAAGATAACATTATCATCATCTCATCAAATGTAGCCTGTTCTCTCCATGATACTAGTACAAAGATAACATTATCATCATCTCATCAAATGCAGCCTGTTCTCTCCATGATACTAGTACAAAGATAACATTATCATCATCTCATCAAATGTAGCCTGTTCTCTCCATGATACCAGTACAAAGATAACATTATCATCATCTCATCAAATGTAGCCTGTTCTCTCCATGATACTAGTACAAAGATAACATTATCATCATCTCATCAAATGTAGCCTGTTCTCTCCATGATACCAGTACAAAGATAACATTATCATCATCTCATCAAATGTAGCCTGTTCTCTCCATGATACCAGTACAAAGATAACATTATCATCATCTCATCAAATGTAGCCTGTTCTCTCCATGATACCAGTACAAAGATAACATTATTATCATCTCATCAAATGTAGCCTGTTCTCTCCATGATACTAGTACAAAGATAACATTATCATCATCTCATCAAATGTAGCCTGTTCTCTCCATGATACCAGCACAAAGATAACATTATCATCATCTCATCAAATGTAGCCTGTTCTCTCCATGATACCAGTACAAAGATAACATTATCATCATCTCATCAAATGTAGCCTGTTCTCTCCATGATACTAGTACAAAGATAACATTATCATCATCTCATCAAATGTAGCCTGTTCTCTCCATGATACTAGTACTGAGATAACATTATCATCATCTCATCAAATGTAGCCTGTTCTCTCCATGATACCAGTACAAAGATAACATTATCATCATCTCATCAAATGTAGCCTGTTCTCTCCATGATACTAGTACAAAGATAACATTATCATCATCTCATCAAATGTAGCCTGTTCTCTCCATGATACTAGTACAGAGATAACATCATCATCATCTCATCAAATGTAGCCTGTTCTCTCCATGATACCAGCACAAAGATAACATTATCATCATCTCATCAAATGTAGCCTGTTCTCTCCATGATACCAGTACAAAGATAACATTATCATCATCTCATCAAATGTAGCCTGTTCTCTCCATGATACTAGTACAAAGATAACATTATCATCATCTCATCAAATGTAGCCTGTTCTCTCCATGATACTAGTACTGAGATAACATTATCATCATCTCATCAAATGTAGCCTGTTCTCTCCATGATACCAGTACAAAGATAACATTATCATCATCTCATCAAATGTAGCCTGTTCTCTCCATGATACTAGTACAAAGATAACATTATCATCATCTCATCAAATGTAGCCTATTCTCTCCATGATACTAGTACAAGGATAACATTATCATCATCTCATCAAATGTAGCCTGTTCTCTCCATGATACCAGTACAAAGATAACATTATCATCATCTCATCAAATGTAGTCTGTTCTCTCCATGATACTAGTACAAAGATAACATTATCATCATCTCATCAAATGTAGCCTGTTCTCTCCATGATACCAGTACAAAGATAACATTATCATCATCTCATCAAATGTAGCCTGTTCTCTCCATGATACCAGTACAAAGATAACATTATCATCATCTCATCAAATGTAGCCTGTTCACTGACAAACTGAAGCACCCTGAGAAAACCACGACCCGCCACAAGTCACTGACAAACTGAATCACCCAGAGAAAACCACGACCTGCCACAAGTCACTGACAAACTGAATCACCCAGAGAAAACCATGACCTGCCACAAGTCACTGACAAACTGAATCACCCAGAGAAAACCACGACCTGCCACAAGTCACTGACAAACTGAATCACCCAGAGAAAACCACGACCCGCCACAAGTCACTGACAAACTGAAGCACCCAGAGAAAACCACGACCTGCCACAAGTCACTGACAAACTGAATCACCCAGAGAAAACCACGACCTGGCACAAGTCACTGACAAACTGAAGCACCCAGAGAAAACCATGACCCGCCACAAGTCACTGACAAACTGAAGCACCCAGAGAAAACCACGATCTGCCACAAGTCACTGACAAACTGAATCACCCAGAGAAAACCACGACCCGTCACAAGTCACTGACAAACTGAAGCACCCAGAGAAAACCACGACCTGCCACAAGTCACTGACAAACTGAAGCACCCAGAGAAAACCACGACCTGCCACAAGTCACTGACAAACTGAAGCACCCAGAGAAAACCACGACCTGCCACAAGTCACTGACAAACTGAAGCACCCTGAGAAAACCATGACCTGCCACAAGTCACTGACAAACTGAAGCACCCTGAGAAAACCATGACCTGCCACAAGTCACTGACAAACTGAAGCACCCAGAGAAAACCACGACCTGCCACAAGTCACTGACAAACGGAATCACCCAGAGAAAACCACGACCTGCCACAAGTCACTGACAAACTGAATCACCCTGAGAAAACCACGACCTGCCACAAGTCACTGACAAACTGAAGTACCCTGAGAAAACCATGACCTGCCACAAGTCACTGACAAACTGAAGCACCCAGAGAAAACCACGACCTGCCACAAGTCACTGACAAACTGAAGCACCCCGAGAAAACCACGACCTGCCACAAGTCACTGACAAACTGAATCACCCAGAGAAAACCACGACCTGCCACAAGTCACTGACAAACTGAAGCACCCAGAGAAAACCACGACCTACCACAAGTCACTGACAAACTGAAGCACCCAGAGAAAACCATGAACTGCCACAAGTCACTGACAAACTGAAGCACCCAGAGAAAACCACGACCTGCCACAAGTCACTGACAAACTGAAGCACCCTGAGAAAACCATGACCTGCCACAAGTCACTGACAAACTGAAGCACCCTGAGAAAACCATGACCTGCCACAAGTCACTGACAAACTGAAGCACCCAGAGAAAACCACGACCTGCCACAAGTCACTGACAAACGGAATCACCCAGAGAAAACCACGACCTGCCACAAGTCACTGACAAACTGAATCACCCAGAGAAAACCACGACCTGCCACAAGTCACTGACAAACTGAAGCACCCTGAGAAAACCATGACCTGCCACAAGTCACTGACAAACTGAAGCACCCAGAGAAAACCACGACCTGCCACAAGTCACTGACAAACTGAAGCACCCCGAGAAAACCACGACCTGCCACAAGTCACTGACAAACTGAATCACCCAGAGAAAACCACGACCTGCCACAAGTCACTGACAAACTGAATCACCCAGAGAAAACCACGACCTACCACAAGTCACTGACAAACTGAAGCACCCTGAGAAAACCATGACCTGCCACAAGTCACTGACAAACTGAATCACCCAGAGAAAACCACGACCTGCCACAAGTCACTGACAAACTGAAGCACCCAGAGAAAACCACGACCTACCACAAGTCACTGACAAACTGAAGCACCCTGAGAAAACCATGACCTGCCACAAGTCACTGACAAACTGAAGCACCCAGAGAAAACCACGACCTGCCACAAGTCACTGACAAACTGAAGCACCCTGAGAAAACCATGACCTGCCACAAGTCACTGACAAACAGAAGCACCCAGAGAAAACCACGACCTGCCGCAAGTCACTGACACCACGATCTGCCACAAGTCACTGACACCACAACCTGCCACAAGTCACTGACACCACGACCTGCCACAAGTCACTGACACCACGACCTGCCACAAGTCACTGACACCATGACCTGCCACAAGTCACTGAAACCATGACCTGCCACAAGTCTCTGACACCACAACCTGCCACAAGTCACTGACACCACGACCTGCCACAAGTCACTGACACCACGACCTGCCACAAGTCTCTGACACCACAACCTGCCACAAGTCACTGACACCACGACCTGCCACAAGTCACTGACACCATGACCTGCCACAAGTCACTGACACCATGACCTGCCACAAGTCACACACCACGACCTGCCACAAGTCACTGACACCACAACCTACCACAAGTCACTGACACCACGACCTACCACAAGTCACTGACACCATGACCTGCCACAAGTCACTGAAACCACGACCTGCCACAAGTCTGACACCACTACCTGCCACAAGTCACTGACACCACGACCTGCCACAAGTCACTGACACCACGACCTGCCACAAGTCTCTGACACCACAACCTGCCACAAGTAACTGACACCACGACCTGCCACAAGTCACTGACACCACGACCTGCCACAAGTCACTGACACCACGACCTGCCACAAGTCTCTGACACCACAACCTTCCAGAAGTCACTGACACCACGACCTGCCACAAGTCACTGACACCACGACCTGCCACAAGTCACTGACACCACGACCTGCCACAAGTCTCTGACACCACAACCTGCCAAAAGTCACTGACACCACGACCTGCCACAAGTCACTGACACCATGACCTGCCACAAGTCACTGAAACCATGACCTGCCACAAGTCTCTGACACCACAACCTGCCACAAGTGACTGACACCACGACCTGCCACAAGTCACTGACACCATGACCTGCCACAAGTCACTGACACCATGACCTGCCACAAGTCACTGAAACCACGACCTGCCACAAGTCTCTGACACCACAACCTGCCACAAGTGACTGACACCACGACCTGCCACAAGTCACTGACACCATGACCTGCCACAAGTCACTGACACCACGACCTGCCACAACTCACTTACACCACGACCTGCCACAAGTCACTGACACCACGACCTTCCACAAGTCACACACCACAACCTGCCACAAGTCACTGACACCATGACCTGCCACAAGTCACTGACACCATGACCTGCCACAAGTCACTGAAACCACGACCTGCCACAAGTCTCTGACACCACAACCTGCCACAAGTGACTGACACCACGACCTGCCACAAGTCACTGACACCATGACCTGCCACAAGTCACTGACACCACGACCTGCCACAACTCACTTACACCACGACCTGCCACAAGTCACTGACACCACGACCTGCCACAAGTCACACACCACAACCTGCCACAAGTCATTGACACCACAACCTGCCACAAGTCACTTACACCACATAAAGTTGTATCAGGTACACCTTGCCTGAACTGGATTCAAACTCACAACGTTAGTAGTGATAGGCACTGATTGCATAGGTAGTTATAAATCCAACTACCATGCAATCACTACCACCAACGGCTCCTCACATCAATATGTAGATGGTTATATTTTTATCTGAAATTAAAAAAATAATTATAGAATTATCCTTTGTTTACCTCTTTTGATCTTTTCTATAAACATGAAGTGAATTGATTAATAACTAGCTTATCAGAGCTCAACAGATGACAAGCCAGACCAAGCTTTATTAGATCAATGACTAATATAAAACTCAAGTTTATTTTACCCCTTTATTGGTACTCAAAATTATATGATTGCAGGATAAATTCTTGACAATGTTAGAATAATTTGATGTCATTCTCTTACTTTGTAGTCTTTCATCCTATACAATGTGAGGGTTGTCATAGAGAATCTTTTATGGGGTTCCGCTACAAATGCCAAAGGTGCTACAACTACCAGCTATGTCAAGACTGTTTCTGGAGAGGTCGCACCTCTGGTAACCATAGCAACGATCATGATATGAAAGAATATACTACTTATGTAAGTCAAGTTTTATATGTGTAACAATTGAACAAATAAAATAATAAGATTTTATTAGACATTTGAATGAAGATAGACAACTCCTTTGTGATAATTTGTTGTCTCTGTAGAGGGTGTTTTTGAAGATAGACAACTCCTTTGTGATAATTTGTTGTCTCTGTAGAGGGTGTTTTTGAAGATAGACAACTCCTTTGTGATAATTTGTTGTCTCTGTAGAGGGTGTTTTTGAAGATAGACAACTCCTTGGTGATAATTTGTTGTCTCTGTAGAGGGTGTTTTTGAAGATAGACAACTCCTTTGTGATAATTTGTTGTCTCTGTAGAGGGTGTTTTTGAAGATAGACAACTCCTTGGTGATAATTTGTTGTCTCTGTAGAGGGTGTTTTTGAAGATAGACAACTCCTTTTTGATAATTTGTTGTCTCTGTAGAGGGTGTTTTTGAAGATAGACAACTCCTTTGTGATAATTTGTTGTCTCTGTAGAGGGTGTTTTTGAAGATAGACAACTCCTTTGTGATAATTTGTTGTCTCTGTAGAGGGTGTTTTTGAAGATAGACAACTCCTTTGTGATAATTTGTTGTCTCTGTAGAGGGTGTTTTTGAAGATAGACAACTCCTTTGTGATAATTTGTTTTTCTCTGTAGAGGGTGTTTTTGAAGATAGACAACTCCTTTGTGATAATTTGTTGTCTCTGTAGAGGGTGTTTTTGAAGATAGACAACTCCTTTGTGATAATTTGTTGTCTCTGTAGAGGGTGGTTTTTTCCAGCTGTTTATGAATAATTTAATGGATTTTTGTAGATAAAAATAATACCACAGCATGAACAAATAAGAAAATGATTACACTTTCAAGTTTTAATCAGTAGCAATAAATCAACTGTAGAGGGAAAATGATATTGAAATCATTTAGTAATTTAGTAAAAGCAACTTTGCAAGATCATTCATACATAAATAAGTTGCTCCTATGATATCACTCATTATTTAAAACCTTACATTTGTTTATTATATCTCCCAAGCAATGTTAGAAGACTTATTTTTCTGTTTTTCATATTTTTACTCTTTCTTTCTTTAAAAGTTGTCTGCAGTGTTTCTCAGAAACCATAATTCAGCTATACTTGAGGTTTTAAAGTACTGATATATTAGACCTGGATGTCTAAGTTTGTCCTATGATATTTCACTTTTGTGTTTAGGCTCCTAAAATATATTTGTATATGTCGTTGTATAGTGTAACCCATGGCCAAGCTAATAATAAATGGCAAACATACATATGGAAAGGGAGATAATCAAGTTAATGAATCAACCATTCGTACAAATCTATTATTTCTGAATGCAATTCTATATCATTACTGGTCTTTTTTGAGTTATAGAATATACAAATTTGTAGTTATTTCTGCTAATTAAAATATCAAGCTTCATGTAATGCGAGAGATATTTAGTGGAACATTTTAATTTTATGCGAGTGCTTTATTCATCATCTCCCAATTAAAAAGGAAAAATTTGCTGGGAAATTTTAGGAATATTCAGGGACCATTTATGCAGAATTTGACTATGTACTTTTTAGCTCACCTTGCCAAAGGCAATGTGAGCTTTTGCCATCACTTGTCGTCTGTTGTCCGTTAAATTTTCACATTTTAATCTTCTCCTCTAAAACCGCCTGGCCAAATGAATCAAAACTTGGTAGGAAGCATCCTTGGTAGGTCCTCTATTAAGATTGCTCATTTAGTTCCGATCCGTTAACAAACATGGCTGCCACAGGCAATTCTTGTTTCAGATTGGTCAATTTCTAAAAATCTTCTTCCCTGAAACTGCTTAGCCAATTGAACTGAAACTTGGTAGGAAGCATCTATGGAAGATCCTCTATAAAGATTGCTAATATCATCCCGATCTGTTAGCAAACATGGCTGCCATAGGTAATTCTTGTTTCTGGTTAGTTGATTTCTAAAAATCTTCTTCTCTGAAACTGCTTGGCCAAATGAACCGAAACTTGGAAGGAAGCACCTATGGAAGGCTCTGTATTAAGTTTCCTCAAAGCAGAGTGAAAGGTGAGCGACACAGGCTCAGTGGTAGCCTCTAGTTAGAAGATATCTTAATATTTTCTATGGTGTCCTATGTTGGAATATGACTTGTGGTGGTGGCCATCTTAGATTTCTTTGCTTTCAAATTGTTCAATCATTCCAGAGAAGAAAAATGAAAATGTAAAAAGTTATAGGATGCTGATAATAGATACGAAGTGATGAAAATATCTCACGTAACCCTTTTGGTCAGACAAGATAAAAAGAAGCAGATATGATATATAGAAATGTTTTTCCATACTGAACTCTAGGGATTGCTCACTTTTTATATAGTGATTTGACAATTGTTGCATGGTGACATCCCGTTACATCATGATGTTTATATTTATATATTGTTAGCAAAAACAAAATTAATAATCTCTGTGTATTTGAATTGTTATTGTAGAAATCTCCTGCCAAACAGATTGGACATGCATTAAAGAAATCCTTAAAATGTGTTCCTCCAAAATCAAATCCCCAAGTCCCACATTTCCCAGACACCCCGGAAAAAAAACTAGATCTATCGTATATTGTGTGAGTATATTGTAATAAATTAATATTGTATAAGTATTGTATAAAATTTTGCTCTCCTGGTTGTGGGATCTAGGGTAAAATTTGAATGTTTAAGAAAGAAATGCAAGGAATAGGTTGAAGATGCTAAAGGGGTGATCAGAAGCTGTCAATCATAGGACAGAAGCTGTCAATCATAAGCTGTCAATGAGGAAAGAAGCTGTCAATCATAGGACTGAAGCTGTCAATCAAAGGACAGAAGCTGTCAATCATAGGACAGAAGCTGTCAATCATAGGACAGAAGCTGTCAATCATAGGACAGAAGCTGTCAATCAAAGGACAGAAGCTGTCAATCATAGGACAGAAGCTGTCAATCATAGGACAGAAGCTGTCAATCATAGAACAGAAGCTGTCAATCATAGGACAGAAGCTGTCAATCATAGAACAGAAGCTGTCAATCATAGGACAGAAGCTGTCAATCATAGGACAGACAATACAAAAGAAAAGGGACAAAAAGACAAACAATGGTCGACAAACTACCAAAGTTTTCAGTGGAATTTTGGACTAAATCTTGTTGATTTTCTGAAGACAAAATAAATTCCCATACAGATTTGACAAACAAAACTAATAACATTAATTTTGCAGTAGAAAGTGCCATATAAATATCTGAATTTCTATTAGGACTTCAACAAGAGTTGGGACAAAAAGTTTTCAAGTCACATCCATGATGTAATATGTTGAATTGAATGCCTGTATTAGAGATCATCTGTTTGAGCCTTCATGACAGAGTCGTCAAGATCATGGACTTTTGACCACTAGCCTATCACCATTGATGTGGGTTCTTGTATCAATATGGTTTCCAGACAGCCACCCAAGACCAGGGGTTTCACTTGTTAGGTTGTTGTATCCCTCTGGGCTTTCATTCCTCAATAATTCTGGAAATCGTCGTACAGATGAAAAGTTACTGAAGGTGACGATAAATACCAATAATCTAACCTACATAACTTTACTAAGTTGAAGACAATCTTTTATTCAAACCAATCAAGTATTTCAGGTATATTGTTTTATTTAAAGCTAATAACTACTGCAAAATTACAGTAATTGCATTCTGACATCTCCAGAATATTTATTTATTTATTTTAACTATGTTTGAACCTTGTTTTCTACTATGGTTTGTTCACAGTACTTGTTTGTTAAATTTCCTTTCATTGCTTGTATACTCAGCTAATTCAAAATAATATTGTAGGTCTGACTGACATCAACATGTGGTGAATACAAAATCTAGTTTATTTACAGTAGGTTTTTTAAAGTGAATTGTTCTTTCATTACATATTTATCTGATCAATGTGTAATACAGTTTAATGTGATTTTGACATAATTTCAGTAATCTGCCGTTTGAACAGATTTTGGAGCTAATAAAGTATGTGAGACATGTTTGATAGTTAGTCTTGTTTCAGTGTATACTGTAATTGAATGAATTAATACATAAACCCCTGGAAGAAATGAATATCAATAACCCCTCCCCTTGTTTCAGTGTATACTATACTTGAATGAATTAATACATAAACCCCTGGAAGAAATAAATATCAATAACCCCTCCCCTTGTTTCAGTGTATACTATACTTGAATGAATTAATGCATAAACCCCTGGAAGAAATGAATATCAATAACCCCTCCCCTTGTTTCAGTGTATACTATACTTGAATGAATTAATACATAAACCCCTGGAAGAAATAAATATCAATAACCCCTCCCCTTGTTTCAGTGTATACTATACTTGAATGAATTAATGCATAAACCCCTGGAAGAAATGAATATCAATAACCCCTCCCCTTGTTTCAGTGTATACTATACTTGAATGAATTAATACATAAACCCCTGGAAGAAATAAATATCAATAACCCCTCCCCTTGTTTCAGTGTATACTATACTTGAATGAATTAATACATAAACCCCTGGAAGAAATGAATATCAATAACCCCTCCCCTTGTTTCAGTGTATACTGTACTTGAATGAATTAATACATAAACCCCCGGAAGAAATGAATATCAATAACCCCTCCCCTTGTTTCAGTGTATACTGTACTTGAATGAATTAATACATAAACCCCTGGAAGAAATAAATATCAATAACCCCTCCCCTTGTTTCAGTGTATACTATACTTGAATGAATTAATACATAAACCCCTGGAAGAAATGAATATCAATAACCCCTCCCCTTGTTTCAGTGTATACTGTACTTGAATGAATTAATACATAAACCCCTGGAAGAAATGAATATCAATAACCCCTCCCCTTGTTTCAGTGTATACTATACTTGAATGAATTAATACATAAACCCCTGGAAGAAATGAATATCAATAACCCTCCCCCCCCCCCCTTCCTTACCAGTTTTGTATTGTTTGCACACAATGAAGAGAAATAAAACATTCTTTAGTGAAGGTGAAAACCTTTTTCTGACGTGAAAACAAAGAAAAAGAATATTACCGTAATTAATATATAAATAGATAAAGAAGGAGTGTATAAATTATAATTAAACTATAAACTATAATTAAACAATTAGAAAATGAAGAGTGTCTAAGTTCTAGTGTTTTTACTTTTATGTAACAAAGATTTAATGAGGGGAAAATCTTAAAATTAGGGAAAGCAATTTTTTATTATAAAATATGAAATTTTATGGTTGAAATGCTAGATTTAAAAAACAATTTCTAAAAATTATTTTTATATTTGTTTATGGATTATTTACCATTCCATCATTGATACTTTTACTATGTCTATAGGGGTCATATAGGGGTCATTGTCATTGATACTTTTACTATGTCTATAGGAGTCATTGTCATTGATACTTTTACTATGTCTATAGAGGTCATTGTCATTGATACTTTTACTATGTCTATAGAGGTCATTGTCATTGATACTTTTACTATGTCTATAGGGGTCATATAAGGGTCATTGTCATTGATACTTTTACTATGTCTATAGGAGTCATTGTCATTGATACTTTTACTATGTCTATAGAGGTCATTGTCATTGATACTTTTACTATGTCTATAGAGGTCATTGTCATTGATACTTTTACTATGTCTATAGGGGTCATTGTCATTGATACTTTTACTATGTCTATAGGGCTGTTGTCATTGATACTTTTACTATGTCTATAGGGGCATTGTCATTGATACTTTTACTATGTCTATAGGGGACGTTGTCATTGATACTTTTACTATGTCTATAGGGCTGTTGTCATTGATACTTTTACTATGTCTATAGGGGCCATTGTCATTGATACTTTTACTATGTCTATAGGGGCATTGTCATTGATACTTTTACTATGCCTATAGGGGCCATTGTCATTGATACTTTTACTATGTCTATAGGGGTCATTGTCATTGATACTTTTACTATGTCTATAGGGGCATTGTCATTGATACTTTTACTATGTCTATAGGGACGTTGTCATTGATACTTTTACTATGTCTATAGGGCTGTTGTCATTGATACTTTTACTATGTCTATAGGGGCCATTGTCATTGATACTTTTACTATGTCTATAGGGGCATTGTCATTGATACTTTTACTATGCCTATAGGGGCATTGTCATTGATACTTTTACTATGTCTATAGGGGTCATTGTCATTGATACTTTTACTATGTCTATAGGGCTGTTGTCATTGATACTTTTACTATGTCTATAGGGGCATTGTCATTGATACTTTTACTATGTCTATAGGGGACGTTGTCATTGATACTTTTACTATGTCTATAGGGCCATTGTCATTGATACTTTTACTATGTCTATAGGGGCCATTGTCATTGATACTTTTACTATGTCTATAGTGTCATTGTCATTGATACTTTTAATATGTCTATAGTGTCATTGTCATTGATACTTTTACTATGTCTATAGAGGCCGTTGTCATTGATACTTTTACTATGTCTATAGGGGCCGTTGTCATTGATACTTTTACTATGTCTATAGTGTCATTGTCATTGATACTTTTACTATGTCTATAGAGGCCGTTGTCATTGATACTTTTACTATGTCTATAGGGTCATTGTCATTGATACTTTTACTATGTCTATAGGGGCCATTGTCATTGATACTTTTACTATGTCTATAGAGCTGTTGTCATTGATACTTTTAATATGTCTATAGGGGCATTGTCATTGATACTTTTACTATGTCTATAGAGGTCATTGTCATTGATACTTTTACTATGTCTATAGGGTCATTGTCATTGATACTTTTACTATGTCTATAGGGTCATTGTCATTGATACTTTTACTATGTCTATAGGGGTCATTGTCATTGATACTTTTACTATGTCTATAGAGGTCATTGTCATTGATACTTTTACTATGTCTATAGGGGTCATTGTCATTGATACTTTTACTATGTCTATAGGGCCGTTGTCATTGATACTTTTACTATGTCTATAGGGGCCGTTGTCATTGATACTTTTACTATGTCTATAGTGTCATTGTCATTGATACTTTTACTATGTCTATAGAGGCCGTTGTCATTGATACTTTTACTATGTCTATAGGGTCATTGTCATTGATACTTTTACTATGTCTATAGAGGCCGTTGTCATTGATACTTTTACTATGTCTATAGGGTCATTGTCATTGATACTTTTACTATGTCTATAGGGGCCATTGTCATTGATACTTTTACTATGTCTATAGAGCTGTTGTCATTGATACTTTTAATATGTCTATAGGGGCATTGTCATTGATACTTTTACTATGTCTATAGAGGTCATTGTCATTGATACTTTTACTATGTCTATAGGGTCATTGTCATTGATACTTTTACTATGTCTATAGGGTCATTGTCATTGATACTTTTACTATGTCTATAGGGGTCATTGTCATTGATACTTTTACTATGTCTATAGAGGTCATTGTCATTGATACTTTTACTATGTCTATAGGGGTCATTGTCATTGATACTTTTACTATGTCTATAGGGCCGTTGTCATTGATACTTTTACTATGTCTATAGGGCCATTGTCATTGATACTTTTACTATGTCTATAGGGCCATTGTCATTGATACTTTTACTATGTCTATAGGAGCCATTGTCATTGATACTTTTACTATGTCTATAGGGCCATTGTCATTGATACTTTTACTATGTCTATAGAGGTCATTGTCATTGATACTTTTACTATGTCTATAGGGGTCATATAGGGGTCATTGTCATCGATACTTTTACTATGTCTATAGGAGTCATTGTCATTGATACTTTTACTATGTCTATAGAGGTCATTGTCATTGATACTTTTACTATGTCTATAGAGGTCATTGTCATTGATACTTTTACTATGTCTATAGGGGTCATTGTCATTGATACTTTTACTATGTCTATAGGGCTGTTGTCATTGATACTTTTACTATGTCTATAGGGGCATTGTCATTGATACTTTTACTATGTCTATAGGGGACGTTGTCATTGATACTTTTACTATGTCTATAGGGTCATTGTCATTGATACTTTTACTATGTCTATAGGGGCATTGTCATTGATACTTTTACTATGTCTATAGAGGCCATTGTCATTGATACTTTTACTATGTCTATAGGGGCCATTGTCATTGATACTTTTACTATGTCTATAGAGGTGTTGTCATTGATACTTTTAATATGTCTATAGGGGCATTGTCATTGATACTTTTACTATGTCTATAGAGGTCATTGTCATTGATACTTTTACTATGTCTATAGGGTCATTGTCATTGATACTTTTACTATGTCTATAGGGGTCATTGTCATTGATACTTTTACTATGTCTATAGGGCCGTTGTCATTGATACTTTTACTATGTCTATAGGGGCCATTGTCATTGATACTTTTACTATGTCTATAGGGCCGTTGTCATTGATACTTTTACTATGTCTATAGGGGCCATTGTCATTGATACTTTTACTATGTCTATAGAGCTGTTGTCATTGATACTTTTAATATGTCTATAGGGGCATTGTCATTGATACTTTTACTATGTCTATAGAGGTCATTGTCATTGATACTTTTACTATGTCTATAGGGTCATTGTCATTGATACTTTTACTATGTCTATAGGGGTCATTGTCATTGATACTTTTACTATGTCTATAGGGCCGTTGTCATTGATACTTTTACTATGTCTATAGTGTCATTGTCATTGATACTTTTACTATGTCTATAGGGCCGTTGTCATTGATACTTTTACTATGTCTATAGGGGCATTGTCATTGATACTTTTACTATGTCTATAGGGCTGTTGTCATTGATACTTTTACTATGTCTATAGGGGCGTTGTCATTGATACTTTTACTATGTCTATAGGGGCCATTGTCATTGATACTTTTACTATGTCTATAGGGGCGTTGTCATTGATACTTTTACTATGTCTATAGGGGCGTTGTCATTGATACTTTTACTATGTCTATAGGGGCGTTGTCATTGATACTTTTACTATGTCTATAGGGGCTGTTGTCATTGATACTTTTACAATGTCTATAGGGCCATTGTCATTGATACTTTTACTATGTCTATAGGGCCATTGTCATTGATACTTTTACTATGTCTATAGTGTCATTGTCATTGATACTTTTACTATGTCTATAGGGCCATTGTCATTGATACTTTTACTATGTCTATAGAGGTCATTGTCATTGATACTTTTACTATGTCTATAGGGCTGTTGTCATTGATACTTTTACTATGTCTATAGGGGCGTTGTCATTGATACTTTTACTATGTCTATAGGGGCCATTGTCATTGATACTTTTACTATGTCTATAGGGCCATTGTCATTGATACTTTTACTATGTCTATAGTGTCATTGTCATTGATACTTTTACTATGTCTATAGAGGTCATTGTCATTGATACTTTTACTATGTCTATAGGGCTGTTGTCATTGATACTTTTACTATGTCTATAGAGGTCATTGTCATTGATACTTTTACTATGTCTATAGGGCTGTTGTCATTGATACTTTTACTATGTCTATAGGGGCGTTGTCATTGATACTTTTACTATGTCTATAGGGGCCATTGTCATTGATACTTTTACTATGTCTATAGGGCCATTGTCATTGATACTTTTACTATGCCTATAGGGGCCATTGTCATTGATACTTTTACTATGTCTATAGTGTCATTGTCATTGATACTTTTACTATGTCTATAGGGTCATTGTCATTGATACTTTTACTATGTCTATAGGAGCCATTGTCATTGATACTTTTACTATGTCTATAGGGCCATTGTCATTGATACTTTTACTATGCCTATAGGGGCTGTTGTCATTGATACTTTTACTATGTCTATAGGGGCTGTTGTCATTGATACTTTTACTATGTCTATAGTGTCATTGTCATTGATACTTTTACTATGTCTATAGGGCCATTGTCATTGATACTTTTACTATGTCTATAGTGTCATTGTCATTGATACTTTTACTATGTCTATAGGGGCTGTTGTCATTGATACTTTTACTATGTCTATAGAGGCCGTTGTCATTGATACTTTTACTATGTCTATAGGGCCATTGTCATTGATACTTTTACTATGTCTATAGGGGCCGTTGTCATTGATACTTTTACTATGTCTATAGGGGCCGTTGTCATTGATACTTTTACTATGCCTATAGGGCCATTGTCATTGATACTTTTACTATGTCTATAGGGGCTGTTGTCATTGATACTTTTACTATGTCTATAGGGGCCATTGTCATTGATACTTTTACTATGTCTATAGGGCCATTGTCATTGATACTTTTACTATGTCTATAGTGTCATTGTCATTGATACTTTTACTATGTCTATAGGGCCATTGTCATTGATACTTTTACTATGTCTATAGAGGTCATTGTCATTGATACTTTTACTATGTCTATAGGGCTGTTGTCATTGATACTTTTACTATGTCTATAGGGGCATTGTCATTGATACTTTTACTATGTCTATAGGGGCCATTGTCATTGATACTTTTACTATGTCTATAGGGCCATTGTCATTGATACTTTTACTATGCCTATAGGGGCCATTGTCATTGATACTTTTACTATGTCTATAGTGTCATTGTCATTGATACTTTTACTATGTCTATAGGGCCATTGTCATTGATACTTTTACTATGTCTATAGTGTCATTGTCATTGATACTTTTACTATGTCTATAGGGCCATTGTCATTGATACTTTTACTATGTCTATAGGGCCATTGTCATTGATACTTTTACTATGTCTATAGTGTCATTGTCATTGATACTTTTACTATGTCTATAGGGCCATTGTCATTGATACTTTTACTATGTCTATAGGGCCATTGTCATTGATACTTTTACTATGTCTATAGGGCCATTGTCATTGATACTTTTACTATGCCTATAGGTCCATTGTCATTGATACTTTTACTATGTCTATAGGGGCTGTTGTCATTGATACTTTTACTATGTCTATAGGGGCCGTTGTCATTGATACTTTTACTATGTCTATAGGGGCCGTTGTCATTGATACTTTTACTATGCCTATAGGGCCATTGTCATTGATACTTTTACTATGTCTATAGGGGCTGTTGTCATTGATACTTTTACTATGTCTATAGGGCCATTGTCATTGATACTTTTACTATGTCTATAGGGGCCGTTGTCATTGATACTTTTACTATGCCTATAGGGCCATTGTCATTGATACTTTTACTATGTCTATAGGGGCTGTTGTCATTGATACTTTTACTATGTCTATAGGGGCGTTGTCATTGATACTTTTACTATGTCTATAGAGGCCATTGTCATTGATACTTTTACTATGCCTATAGGGGCTGTTGTCATTGATACTTTTGCTATGCCTATAGGGGCTGTTGTCATTGATACTTTTACTATGTCTATAGGGGCGTTGTCATTGATACTTTTACTATGTCTATAGGGTCGTTGTCATTGATACTTTTACTATGTCTATAGGGGCTGTTGTCATTGATACTTTTACTATGTCTATAGGGTCGTTGTCATTGATACTTTTACTATGTCTATGGGGCCATTGTCATTGATACTTTTACTATGTCTATAGGGGCGTTGTCATTGATACTTTTACTATGTCTATAGAGGCCATTGTCATTGATACTTTTACTATGCCTATAGGGGCTGTTGTCATTGATACTTTTACTATGCCTATAGGGGCTGTTGTCATTGATACTTTTACTATGTCTATAGGGGCGTTGTCATTGATACTTTTACTATGTCTATAGGGCCGTTGTCATTGATACTTTTACTATGCCTATAGGGACGTTGTCATTGATACTTTTACTATGTCTATAGGGGCCATTGTCATTGATACTTTTACTATGTCTATAGGGCCGTTGTCATTGATACTTTTACTATGTCTATAGGGGCTGTTGTCATTGATACTTTTACTATGTCTATAAGGGCTGTTGTCATTGATACTTTTACTATGTCTATAGGGTCGTTGTCATTGATACTTTTACTATGTCTATAGAGGTCATTGTCATTGATACTTTTACTATGTCTATAGGGGTCATAGTCATTGATACTTTTACTATGTCTATAGAGGCCGTTGTCATTGATACTTTTACTATGTCTATAGGGGCCATTGTCATTGATACTTTTACTATGTCTATAGAGGTCATTGTCATTGATACGTTTACTATGTCTATAGGGGCCATTGTCATTGATACTTTTACTATGCCTATAGGGGCCGTTGTCATTGATACTTTTACTATGTCTATAGGAGCCATTGTCATTGATACTTTTACTATGTCTATAGAGGCCATTGTCATTGATACTTTTACTATGTCTATAGAGGCCATTGTCATTGATACTTTTACTATGTCTATAGAGGCCATTGTCATTGATACTTTTACTATGTCTATAGGGCTGTTGTCATTGATACTTTTACTATGCCTATAGGGGCCGTTGTCATTGATACTTTTACTATGTCTATAGGAGCCATTGTCATTGATACTTTTACTATGTCTATAGGAGCCATTGTCATTGATACTTTTACTATGTCTATAGAGGCCATTGTCATTGATACTTTTACTATGTCTATAGGGGCCATTGTCATTGATACTTTTACTATGTCTATAGGGCCATTGTCATTGATACTTTTACTATGTCTATAGGGGCCGTTGTCATTGATACTTTTACTATGTCTATAGGGCCATTGTCATTGATACTTTTACTATGCCTATAGGGGCCATTGTCATTGATACTTTTACTATGCCTATAGGGCCATTGTCATTGATACTTTTACTATGTCTATAGGGGCCATTGTCATTGATACTTTTACTATGTCTATAGGGGCCATTGTCATTGATACTTTTACTATGTCTATAGGGCCGTTGTCATTGATACTTTTACTATGCCTATAGGGCCGTTGTCATTGATACTTTTACTATGCCTATAGGGGCCGTTGTCATTGATACTTTTACTATGCCTATAGGGCCATTGTCATTGATACTTTTACTATGCCTATAGGGGCCGTTGTCATTGATACTTTTACTCTGCCTATAGGGCCGTTGTCATTGATACTTTTACTATGCCTATAGGGGCCGTTGTCATTGATACTTTTACTATGCCTATAGGGCCATTGTCATTGATACTTTTACTATGTCTATAGGGGCTGTTGTCATTGATACTTTTACTATGTCTATAGGGGCCGTTGTCATTGATACTTTTACTATGTCTATAGGGGCCATTGTCATTGATACTTTTACTATGTCTATAGGGGCCATTGTCATTGATACTTTTACTATGTCTATAGGGCCGTTGTCATTGATACTTTTACTATGCCTATAGGGCCGTTGTCATTGATACTTTTACTATGCCTATAGGGGCCGTTGTCATTGATACTTTTACTATGCCTATAGGGCCATTGTCATTGATACTTTTACTATGCCTATAGGGGCCGTTGTCATTGATACTTTTACTCTGCCTATAGGGCCGTTGTCATTGATACTTTTACTATGCCTATAGGGGCCGTTGTCATTGATACTTTTACTATGCCTATAGGGCCATTGTCATTGATACTTTTACTATGTCTATAGGGGCTGTTGTCATTGATACTTTTACTATGTCTATAGGGGCCGTTGTCATTGATACTTTTACTATGTCTATAGGGGCTGTTGTCATTGATACTTTTACTATGTCTATAGGGGCCGTTGTCATTGATACTTTTACTATGTCTATAGGGGCCGTTGTCATTGATACTTTTACTATGCCTATAGGGCCATTGTCATTGATACTTTTACTATGTCTATAGGGGCTGTTGTCATTGATACTTTTACTATGTCTATAGGGCCATTGTCATTGATACTTTTACTATGTCTATAGGGGCCGTTGTCATTGATACTTTTACTATGCCTATAGGGCCATTGTCATTGATACTTTTACTATGTCTATAGGGGCTGTTGTCATTGATACTTTTACTATGTCTATAGGGGCGTTGTCATTGATACTTTTACTATGTCTATAGAGGCCATTGTCATTGATACTTTTACTATGCCTATAGGGGCTGTTGTCATTGATACTTTTGCTATGCCTATAGGGGCTGTTGTCATTGATACTTTTACTATGTCTATAGGGGCGTTGTCATTGATACTTTTACTATGTCTATAGGGTCGTTGTCATTGATACTTTTACTATGTCTATAGGGGCTGTTGTCATTGATACTTTTACTATGTCTATAGGGTCGTTGTCATTGATACTTTTACTATGTCTATGGGGCCATTGTCATTGATACTTTTACTATGTCTATAGGGGCGTTGTCATTGATACTTTTACTATGTCTATAGAGGCCATTGTCATTGATACTTTTACTATGCCTATAGGGGCTGTTGTCATTGATACTTTTACTATGCCTATAGGGGCTGTTGTCATTGATACTTTTACTATGTCTATAGGGGCGTTGTCATTGATACTTTTACTATGTCTATAGGGCCGTTGTCATTGATACTTTTACTATGCCTATAGGGACGTTGTCATTGATACTTTTACTATGTCTATAGGGGCCATTGTCATTGATACTTTTACTATGTCTATAGGGCCGTTGTCATTGATACTTTTACTATGTCTATAGGGGCTGTTGTCATTGATACTTTTACTATGTCTATAAGGGCTGTTGTCATTGATACTTTTACTATGTCTATAGGGTCGTTGTCATTGATACTTTTACTATGTCTATAGAGGTCATTGTCATTGATACTTTTACTATGTCTATAGGGGTCATAGTCATTGATACTTTTACTATGTCTATAGAGGCCGTTGTCATTGATACTTTTACTATGTCTATAGGGGCCATTGTCATTGATACTTTTACTATGTCTATAGAGGTCATTGTCATTGATACGTTTACTATGTCTATAGGGGCCATTGTCATTGATACTTTTACTATGCCTATAGGGGCCGTTGTCATTGATACTTTTACTATGTCTATAGGAGCCATTGTCATTGATACTTTTACTATGTCTATAGAGGCCATTGTCATTGATACTTTTACTATGTCTATAGAGGCCATTGTCATTGATACTTTTACTATGTCTATAGAGGCCATTGTCATTGATACTTTTACTATGTCTATAGGGCTGTTGTCATTGATACTTTTACTATGCCTATAGGGGCCGTTGTCATTGATACTTTTACTATGTCTATAGGAGCCATTGTCATTGATACTTTTACTATGTCTATAGGAGCCATTGTCATTGATACTTTTACTATGTCTATAGAGGCCATTGTCATTGATACTTTTACTATGTCTATAGGGGCCATTGTCATTGATACTTTTACTATGTCTATAGGGCCATTGTCATTGATACTTTTACTATGTCTATAGGGGCCGTTGTCATTGATACTTTTACTATGTCTATAGGGCCATTGTCATTGATACTTTTACTATGCCTATAGGGGCCATTGTCATTGATACTTTTACTATGCCTATAGGGCCATTGTCATTGATACTTTTACTATGTCTATAGGGGCCATTGTCATTGATACTTTTACTATGTCTATAGGGGCCATTGTCATTGATACTTTTACTATGTCTATAGGGCCGTTGTCATTGATACTTTTACTATGCCTATAGGGCCGTTGTCATTGATACTTTTACTATGCCTATAGGGGCCGTTGTCATTGATACTTTTACTATGCCTATAGGGCCATTGTCATTGATACTTTTACTATGCCTATAGGGGCCGTTGTCATTGATACTTTTACTCTGCCTATAGGGCCGTTGTCATTGATACTTTTACTATGCCTATAGGGGCCGTTGTCATTGATACTTTTACTATGCCTATAGGGGCCGTTGTCATTGATACTTTTACTATGCCTATAGGGGCCGTTGTCATTGACTTTTACTATGCCTATTGGGGCCGTTGTCATTGATACTTTTACTATGCCTATTGGGGCCGTTGTCATTGATACTTTTACTATGTCTATTGGGGCCGTTGTCATTGATACTTTTACTATGCCTATAGGGGCCATTGTCATTGATACTTTTACTATGCCTATTGGGGCTGTTGTCATTGATACTTTTACTATGCCTATAGGGCCGTTGTCATTGATACTTTTACTATGCCTATAGGGGCCATTGTCATTGATACTTTTACTATGCCTATAGGGCTGTTGTCATTGATACTTTTACTATGCCTATAGGGCCGTTGTCATTGATACTTTTACTATGCCTATAGAAGCCATTGTCATTGACTTTTACTATGACTATAGGGGACGTTGTCATTGATACTTTTACTATGCCTATAGGGCCGTTGTCATTGATACTTTTATTATGCCTATAGGGGACGTTGTCATTGATACTTTTACTATGCCTATAGGACCATTGTCATTGATACTTTTACTATGCCTATAGGGCCATTGTCATTGATACTTTTACTATGCCTATAGGGGACGTTGTCATTGATACTTTTACTATGCCTATAGGGCCGTTGTCATTGATACTTTTACTATGCCTATAGGGGTCGTTGTCATTGATACTTTTACTATGCCATAGGGCCGTTGTCATTGATACTTTTACTATGCCTATAGGGGCCATTGTCATTGACTTTTACTCTGCCTATAGGGGCCATTGTCATTGACTTTTACTATGCCTATAGGGGCCGTTGTCATTGACTTTTACTATGCCTACAGGGGCTATTGTCATTGACTTTTACTCTGCCTATAGGGGCCATTGTCATTGACTTTTACTATGTCTATAGGGGCCGTTGTCATTGACTTTTACTATGTCTATTGGGGCCGTTGTCATTGATACTTTTATTCTGCCTATAGGGGCCATTGTCATTGATACTTTTACTATGCCTATAGGGGCCGTTGTCATTGACTTTTACTATGTCTATAGAGGCCGTTGTCATTGACTTTTACTATGTCTATTGGGGCCGTTGTCATTGATACTTTTACTCTGCCTATAGGGGCCATTGTCATTGACTTTTACTATGTCTATTGGGGCCGTTGTCATTGACTTTTACTATGTCTATAGGGGCCGTTGTCATTGATACTTTTACTATGTCTATTGGGGCCATTGTCATTGACTTTTACTATGTCTATAGGGGCCGTTGTCATTGACTTTTACTATGTCTATTGGGGCCGTTGTCATTGATACTTTTACTATGCCTATAGGGGCCGTTGTCATTGACTTTTACTATGTCTATAGGGGCCATTGTCATTGACTTTTACTATGCCTATAGGGGCCATTGTCATTGACTTTTACTATGCCTATAGGGGCCATTGTCATTGACTTTTACTATGCCTATAGGGGCCATTGTCATTGATACTTTTACTATGCCTATAGGGGCCATTTTCCTTGTATTGACCAGAAACTGTTTTGCTCTTCTATCAGAGAATTAACTCTGAAAAAATGGGTAACTATGGAAATGGCCTATATTATAGGTATTTATGGTGTACACACATTGCAATAAAAGTCCTGAGAGAGAGAGAATAAAAAATGCATTATTTCAACAACAAAAAAGTAACTTTATCATAAACAACTCCTTGTCATGTTTGATTGGTACCTTTTTATACCTCCAGTTATCTGAAATGATCCTATTACAAACAATTGTTTTGCATGTTATTATTTGAATGGTTGTATAATAATTGAATTATTTAAATTGAAGAATGTATTTAGTTAGCATAATATTATCTTTATCTGACCTATAGTAGTAACCACTTCAGAAGGATCTGCTGACCATTCTTATTATAGGACTGTAAACAATTGTTTTTTTATTTTAATTTCTGAAAAATTTCAGCAGGTAATCTGTATCCTTTTTTGTTTTTTTTTGTGTTAAATTAAAATGTTCAAGGTCATGTATTGTGTACTGTAGAAATAGGTCACCAAAGATGGACTGCTGAATACAAGTTTTATCATTGATATATTTTGAAATCCACTTCAAAGGGAAGCAATCCTTCACCCTATCAGATAAGACAAGATATTAGTTGAGTAGTTATAGCTATATGGACAGAAAGGTGTTCAGATATATGAAAAATATTATATATTCTTGATTATGATTCCTGTAATGGCAAAAACTATTGTCTGCAGCCCTGTAAGGTCAAGTGAAGCTTTCAGGATTAAGAAATGAGGAGTTGCTTCCCTTTCAACATTTTAACAGTATATGTTTAAATGGGTTTTATAATAAAATACCTGGCCCTTTCGAAAGAATGTTGTGTTCCTTCAGATAGGAACTAATATTAGTAACAAGGAAGTTAATTAATATTAGTAACAGGGAAGTTAATTAATATTAGTAACAAGGAAGTTAATTAATATTAGTAACAGGGAAGTTAATTAATATTAGTAACAAGGAAGTTACTTAAGTACTATACATGTAGAGTTTATCTTATTGTTTGTGAGTTGATCGATGTATGAATTTCACTAACAAACTGAGATAAGTTCACATGTTGATAAGTTTATTACTTTACATTTAAAAAGAACAAAATACATATTTTTGACAATAACAAATATTTGCTCTATCAGTTATCAGTGCATATGAATGTTTTTTTTGTAAGAAAACAAAGTATTATTGATGTATCAACTTTTATGACTTTTTTGCTACCAACTAATGAAATAATTTTTACAAAATAGAATGACAGAGTTCAGAGGAACTTTGGTAAACATTATACCTCAAAATGATATTATACCCCCACTCGTGGAGAGGGGGCTATATTGCAATCACTTTGTCCGTCCATCCGTTAGTCTGTCCGTCCTTCCGTTAGTCCGTTTGTCCGTCCGTTCACACTTTCGTTAAAGATGTCTCAGATGCTACTGGAAGAAATGATTTTATTTTTGATACATGACTTTGGCATAGTGACTTGTACCATGTCTCCCCTTTCCAGGCTTATCGCACATCTACTTCCAGAATTTTTCAAACAACATTTTTTAGCTTGTGGTTACACAAATCCCTGTTGTGTACTTTTCAGCCAGTTTATAATGATTTGTACTGATTCATAATGATTTGTGAAGAGCTCGATGTTTCAGATTAGTTTGTGATCCATTTTCTGGTAATGAGTGTTGAGAAATATACAAATTTGACACAAATGAACGAGTGGGGGTATTCTTAGCACGACGTAGCGTGCAACATCTTGTTGACTACAAATATTCATAGTATTCATTACCTTGACCTGAAATTTATTGATACTGTTTCAGAATTTATAGATGGTATGAAATGAGAAATTCTTGTAAGATTAGGGTTTATTTCATAGATAGCCTTAGCTCACATTTTTTTAAAGCTTTATTTTCTAAATTTTTAATGACCAAAAGGTTTCTTAGATATTTTTTTCTCAATGTAATAAAGGTTCTGTTAGTGTAGGGATTTTGGACTGCTTGTAATGAGACAGATTCTAATATTTAGCTTCCATCCCTTGTACACTGAACAGTACAATGTAATAAAATTTAAATTGACCAATCACATACATCACCTAACACATTACCCATACTGCCATTGCATTTCTGAATTGGTCCAATGAAACAGTTGGTATTAAGTTATCATGTATATCATATTTTTTTTGTCTATATACACCTGACAACTGAGATTAGTCTTAGTATACATGTATGTATATATACGTTTTTTGTTTCTTAAATTTTTTTTTATTTTGTGACTTCATTTCAGAAATAGAACAAATTCACAGATATATTCTGAATCATTTAGATACTTTAAATTTGCCAGATTTTTCCATAATTTATGACTTTATTTACAGACCACCTACTCCACTTCCTGTAAGGAATGGATTCCATGATTCTTCAACTGTGATCAACCACTCACCAGACGTGTTATCTATTGACAGTGGTAATAGTCCTCAAAGGTAAACATCTAATACAGTAGATCAATGATTTGTACATTTACCACTCACCAGACGTGTTATCTATTGACAGTGGTAATAGTCCTCTAAAGTAAACATCTGATACAGTAGATCAATGATTTGTACATTTACCACTCACCAGACATGTTATCTATTGACAGTGGTAATAGTCCTCAAAGGTAAACATCTGATACAGTAGATCAATGATTTGTACATTTACCACTCACCAGACATGTTATCTATTGACAGTGGTAATAGTCCTCAAAGGTAAACATCTGATACAGTAGATCAATGATTTGTACATTTACCACTCACCAGACATGTTATCTATTGACAGTGGTAATAGTCCTCTAAAGTAAACATCTGATACAGTAGATCAATGATTTGTACATTTACCACTCACCAGACGTGTTATCTATTGACAGTGGTAATAGTCCTCAAAGGTAAACATCTGATACAGTAGATCAATGATTTGTACATTTACCACTCACCAGACATGTTATCTATTGACAGTGGTAATAGTCCTCTAAAGTAAACATCTGATACAGTAGATCAATGATTTGTACATTTACCACTCACCAGACGTGTTATCTATTGACAGTGGTAATAGTCCTCAAAGGTAAACATCTGATACAGTAGATCAATGATTTGTACATTTACCACTCACCAGACATGTTATCTATTGACAGTGGTAATAGTCCTCAAAGGTAAACATCTGATACAGTAGATCAATGATTTGTACATTTACCACTCACCAGACGTGTTATCTATTGACAGTGGTAATAGTCCTCAAAGGTAAACATCTGATACAGTAGATCAATGATTTGTACATTTACCACTCACCAGACATGTTATCTATTGACAGTGGTAATAGTCCTCAAAGGTAAACATCTGATACAGTAGATCAATGATTTGTACATTTACCACTCACCAGACGTGTTATCTATTGACAGTGGTAATAGTCCTCAAAGGTAAACATCTGATACAGTAGATCAATGATTTGTACATTTACCACTCACCAGACATGTTATCTATTGACAGTGGTAATAGTCCTCAAAGGTAAACATCTGATACAGTAGATCAATGATTTGTACATTTACCACTCACCAGACATGTTATCTATTGACAGTGGTAATAGTCCTCAAAGGTAAACATCTGATACAGTAGATCAATGATTTGTACATTTACCACTCACCAGACATGTTATCTATTGACAGTGGTAATAGTCCTCAAAGGTAAACATCTGATACAGTAGATCAATGATTTGTACATTTACCACTCACCAGACGTGTTATCTATTGACAGTGGTAATAGTCCTCAAAGGTAAACATCTGATACAGTAGATCAATGATTTGTACATTTACCACTCACCAGACATGTTATCTATTGACAGTGGTAATAGTCCTCAAAGGTAAACATCTGATACAGTAGATCAATGATTTGTACATTTACCACTCACCAGACGTGTTATCTATTGACAGTGGTAATAGTCCTCTAAAGTAAACATCTGATACAGTAGATCAATGATTTGTACATTTACCACTCACCAGACGTGTTATCTATTGACAGTGGTAATAGTCCTCTAAAGTAAACATCTGATACAGTAGATCAATGATTTGTACATTTACCACTCACCAGACATGTTATCTATTGACAGTGGTAATAGTCCTCTAAAGTAAACATCTGATACAGTAGATCAATGATTTGTACATTTACCACTCACCAGACATGTTATTTATTGACAGTGGTAATAGTCCTCAAAGGTAAACATCTGATACAGTAGATCAATGATTTGTACATTTACCACTCACCAGACATGTTATCTATTGACAGTGGTAATAGTCCTCAAAGGTAAACATCTGATACAGTAGATCAATGATTTGTACATTTACCACTCACCAGACATGTTATCTATTGACAGTGGTAATAGTCCTCTAAAGTAAACATCTGATACAGTAGATCAATGATTTGTACATTTACCACTCACCAGACATGTTATCTATTGACAGTGGTAATAGTCCTCAAAGGTAAACATCTGATACAGTAGATCAATGATTTGTACATTTACCACTCACCAGACATGTTATCTATTGACAGTGGTAATAGTCCTCAAAGGTAAACATCTGATACAGTAGATCAATGATTTGTACATTTACCACTCACCAGACATGTTATCTATTGACAGTGGTAATAGTCCTCTAAAGTAAACATCTGATACAGTAGATCAATGATTTGTACATTTACCACTCACCAGACGTGTTATCTATTGACAGTGGTAATAGTCCTCAAAGGTAAACATCTGATACAGTAGATCAATGATTTGTACATTTACCACTCACCAGACATGTTATCTATTGACAGTGGTAATAGTCCTCAAAGGTAAACATCTGATACAGTAGATCAATGATTTGTACATTTACCACTCACCAGACGTGTTATCTATTGACAGTGGTAATAGTCCTCTAAAGTAAACATCTGATACAGTAGATCAATGATTTGTACATTTACCACTCACCAGACGTGTTATCTATTGACAGTGGTAATAGTCCTCTAAGGTAAACATCTGATACAGTAGATCAATGATTTGTACATTTACCACTCACCAGACATGTTATCTATTGACAGTGGTAATAGTCCTCTAAAGTAAACATCTGATACAGTAGATCAATGATTTGTACATTTACCACTCACCAGACGTGTTATCTATTGACAGTGGTAATAGTCCTCAAAGGTAAACATCTGATACAGTAGATCAATGATTTGTACATTTACCACTCACCAGACGTGTTATCTATTGACAGTGGTAATAGTCCTCAAAGGTAAACATCTGATACAGTAGATCAATGATTTGTACATTTACCACTCACCAGACGTGTTATCTATTGACAGTGGTAATAGTCCTCAAAGGTAAACATCTGATACAGTAGATCAATGATTTGTACATTTACCACTCACCAGACATGTTGTCTATTGACAGTGGTAATAGTCCTCAAAGGTAAACATCTGATACAGTAGATCAATGATTTGTACATTTACCACTCACCAGACGTGTTATCTATTGACAGTGGTAATAGTCCTCAAAGGTAAACATCTAATACAGTAGATCAATGATTTGTACATTTACCACTCACCAGACATGTTATCTATTGACAGTGGTAATAGTCCTCTAAAGTAAACATCTGATACAGTAGATCAATGATTTGTACATTTACCACTCACCAGACGTGTTATCTATTGACAGTGGTAATAGTCCTCTAAAGTAAACATCTGATACAGTAGATCAATGATTTGTACATTTACCACTCACCAGACATGTTATCTATTGACAGTGGTAATAGTCCTCAAAGGTAAACATCTGATACAGTAGATCAATGATTTGTACATTTACCACTCACCAGACATGTTATCTATTGACAGTGGTAATAGTCCTCAAAGGTAAACATCTGATACAGTAGATCAATGATTTGTACATTTACCACTCACCAGACATGTTATCTATTGACAGTGGTAATAGTCCTCAAAGGTAAACATCTGATACAGTAGATCAATGATTTGTACATTTACCACTCACCAGATGTGTTATCTATTGACAGTGGTAATAGTCCTCAAAGGTAAACATCTGATACAGTAGATCAATGATTTGTACATTTACCACTCACCAGACATGTTATCTATTGACAGTGGTAATAGTCCTCAAAGGTAAACATCTGATACAGTAGATCAATGATTTGTACATTTACCACTCACCAGACGTGTTATCTATTGACAGTGGTAATAGTCCTCAAAGGTAAACATCTGATACAGTAGATCAATGATTTGTACATTTACCACTCACCAGACATGTTATCTATTGACAGTGGTAATAGTCCTCTAAAGTAAACATCTGATACAGTAGATCAATGATTTGTACATTTACCACTCACCAGACATGTTATCTATTGACAGTGGTAATAGTCCTCTAAAGTAAACATCTGATACAGTAGATCAATGATTTGTACATTTACCACTCACCAGACGTGTTATCTATTGACAGTGGTAATAGTCCTCAAAGGTAAACATCTGATACAGTAGATCAATGATTTGTATATTTACCACTCACCAGACATGTTATCTATTGACAGTGGTAATAGTCCTCAAAGGTAAACATCTGATACAGTAGATCAATGATTTGTACATTTACCACTCACCAGACGTGTTATCTATTGACAGTGGTAATAGTCCTCAAAGGTAAACATCTGATACAGTAGATCAATGATTTGTACATTTACCACTCACCAGACGTGTTATCTATTGACAGTGGTAATAGTCCTCAAAGGTAAACATCTGATACAGTAGATCAATGATTTGTACATTTACCACTCACCAGACGTGTTATCTATTGACAGTGGTAATAGTCCTCAAAGGTAAACATCTGATACAGTAGATCAATGATTTGTACATTTACCACTCACCAGACATGTTATCTATTGACAGTGGTAATAGTCCTCAAAGGTAAACATCTGATACAGTAGATCAATGATTTGTACATTTACCACTCACCAGACATGTTATCTATTGACAGTGGTAATAGTCCTCAAAGGTAAACATCTGATACAGTAGATCAATGATTTGTACATTTACCACTCACCAGACGTGTTATCTATTGACAGTGGTAATAGTCCTCTAAAGTAAACATCTGATACAGTAGATCAATGATTTGTACATTTACCACTCACCAGACATGTTATCTATTGACAGTGGTAATAGTCCTCAAAGGTAAACATCTGATACAGTAGATCAATGATTTGTACATTTACCACTCACCAGACATGTTATCTATTGACAGTGGTAATAGTCCTCAAAGGTAAACATCTGATACAGTAGATCAATGATTTGTACATTTACCACTCACCAGACATGTTATCTATTGACAGTGGTAATAGTCCTCAAAGGTAAACATCTGATACAGTAGATCAATGATTTGTACATTTACCACTCACCAGACATGTTATCTATTGACAGTGGTAATAGTCCTCAAAGGTAAACATCTGATACAGTAGATCAATGATTTGTACATTTACCACTCACCAGACATGTTATCTATTGACAGTGGTAATAGTCCTCTAAAGTAAACATCTGATACAGTAGATCAATGATTTGTACATTTACCACTCACCAGACATGTTATCTATTGACAGTGGTAATAGTCCTCTAAAGTAAACATCTGATACAGTAAATCAATGATTTGTACATTTACCACTCACCAGACATGTTATCTATTGACAGTGGTAATAGTCCTCAAAGGTAAACATCTGATACAGTAGATCAATGATTTGTACATTTACCACTCACCAGACGTGTTATCTATTGACAGTGGTAATAGTCCTCAAAGGTAAACATCTGATACAGTAGATCAATGATTTGTACATTTACCACTCACCAGATGTGTTATCTATTGACAGTGGTAATAGTCCTCAAAGGTAAACATCTGATACAGTAGATCAATGATTTGTACATTTACCACTCACCAGATGTGTTATCTATTGACAGTGGTAATAGTCCTCAAAGGTAAACATCTGATACAGTAGATCAATGATTTGTACATTTACCACTCACCAGACATGTTATCTATTGACAGTGGTAATAGTCCTCAAAGGTAAACATCTGATACAGTAGATCAATGATTTGTACATTTACCACTCACCAGACATGTTATCTATTGACAGTGGTAATAGTCCTCAAAGGTAAACATCTGATACAGTAGATCAATGATTTGTACATTTACCACTCACCAGACATGTTATCTATTGACAGTGGTAATAGTCCTCAAAGGTAAACATCTGATACAGTAGATCAATGATTTGTACATTTACCACTCACCAGACATGTTATCTATTGACAGTGGTAATAGTCCTCAAAGGTAAACATCTGATACAGTAGATCAATGATTTGTACATTTACCACTCACCAGACATGTTATCTATTGACAGTGGTAATAGTCCTCAAAGGTAAACATCTGATACAGTAGATCAATGATTTGTACATTTACCACTCACCAGACATGTTATCTATTGACAGTGGTAATAGTCCTCAAAGGTAAACATCTGATACAGTAGATCAATGATTTGTACATTTACCACTCACCAGACGTGTTATCTATTGACAGTGGTAATAGTCCTCTAAAGTAAACATCTGATACAGTAGATCAATGATTTGTACATTTACCACTCACCAGACATGTTATCTATTGACAGTGGTAATAGTCCTCAAAGGTAAACATCTGATACAGTAGATCAATGATTTGTACATTTACCACTCACCAGACATGTTATCTATTGACAGTGGTAATAGTCCTCAAAGGTAAACATCTGATACAGTAGATCAATGATTTGTACATTTACCACTCACCAGACATGTTATCTATTGACAGTGGTAATAGTCCTCAAAGGTAAACATCTGATACAGTAGATCAATGATTTGTACATTTACCACTCACCAGACGTGTTATCTATTGACAGTGGTAATAGTCCTCTAAAGTAAACATCTGATACAGTAGATCAATGATTTGTACATTTACCACTCACCAGACGTGTTATCTATTGACAGTGGTAATAGTCCTCTAAAGTAAACATCTGATACAGTAGATCAATGATTTGTACATTTACCACTCACCAGATGTGTTATCTATTGACAGTGGTAATAGTCCTCAAAGGTAAACATCTGATACAGTAGATCAATGATTTGTACAATTACCACTCACCAGACGTGTTATCTATTGACAGTGGTAATAGTCCTCAAAGGTAAACATCTGATACAGTAGATCAATGATTTGTACATTTACCACTCACCAGACATGTTATCTATTGACAGTGGTAATAGTCCTCAAAGGTAAATATCTGATACAGTAGATCAATGATTTGTACATTTACCACTCACCAGACATGTTATCTATTGACAGTGGTAATAGTCCTCAAAGGTAAACATCTGATACAGTAGATCAATGATTTG